>VWYH01003124.1:396378-571948 GCA_013399365.1 Pampusana beccarii | reverse complement strand
GGCGGCCGCGGCGGCGGGGCAGGGCGAGGCGGCGGAGGCGGCGGCCACCCCCTACGTGGGGCTGCGGCGGCCGCTGGGCTACCAGCTGGCCAAGGCCACCAAGGAGCGGATCTGGCGGGGGGAGTTCATTGACCTCTTTTCCTTGCTCCACACAGAGCTGGCCACCGAGCACGGCCGGCGCCCGGGGGACACGCTGGACCAGTGGGTCTCGGCCTTCCTGGTGTACGCCAGCGTGCTGTGCGAGAAGCACCCGGCGCGCTGCGGGGCCATGTTCAAGTACCTGGACACCATCCGCAAGCTGCACGCCACCTACGGGGGCACGTCGTGGATGAGCTACGACGAGGACTTTCGGAGGCGGGCGGCCAAGGACCCCAGCCTGCCTTGGGGTGATGTCGACCTGGACCTCTGGATGAAGTGGATGGCGCCCCTCAAGTCGCTCATCACCAGGCGCCCGCGTGCTGAGGGCGAGAAGAAGGCCTCGCTGGTCCCACCGCAGCCACCACCACCGGGGACCCAGAGCCCCACGAAGGAGGAGAAAAGCCAGGTGTGACGGGCTGGCAGCTGCGCGTTTCCCCGCCCCCCTGGCCGGGCACAGTGCCCCTGCAGAGGGGAAGAGGAGAAGGGGACAGTTGGGGTGTCCTTGAGTCGATTGTCGGCTCCAGTGCGACAGTGCTGACCCTTCTCTTGCGTTAGCCGTAAGGCCATGGTGTCAGCTGCCGAGGTGTGGAGCCAGACAGGTGTCCAGCTGGCCACCGGGGAGGTGTGGGCATAGCTGGAGAAAAAAGCACACTCAGCAAATAATTATAGCATTTGTTACTGTAGTCACCAGAAATTAGGAACCCCACAGATTTCCTCTCCTGGTATATAATGGCGTTTTCGTTAAGACTCTACAAGAAAGCTGCTTCGTTCTGTGGGATTTTTTTGTTTTGTTTTGTTTTGCTTCCTCTGAGTTGTCTTTAAAAAATTAACTTTCTCAGTAATACATTTAGCCGTATGTAAGACAAAGAGTACAAACTCTCCTGTTACTATGGGAGCATGTGGTAGTTGCAGGCTGTGTGGGAAGCTGGAAAAATTGATGTGAATAAAGATACTTCAAGATGAATGGGCTCAGCTTGCAAATTCACTGTGATTTGGAGATTTAAGCTGTTTTGGGACTCAGTAGATTTAATCCACAAGCTGTGGCCTGTTCTGTGGGAAAAGATGGTGGGTGTGATTAGGGGAATTAGGGAAGGTTTTTGTGTACATTAAGGTTTTGCTTTCAGTATAGGCATCGATTGTCAGTGAACTGGCATAACCCCTGATGTGCAGTGGCAGATCTTCCCTTTTCACTGCCTGAGCTCTGAGAGCAAGCTCCATGGGTACAAAGGGCTGCCTGCCCATATTCAGGGATGTGCTGCTTCTCTTGTCCTGCTGGCTGTCATCTCTCAAATCCCAAGCAATGCTGAACACTTAGTTTGATGCCAGCTGAATGATGGTAGGGAGGTTCTGTTATATTTGCTATATTTATTTCTAAGCATTTTTTTTAGGACCATAGGAAGAACTTTTGCGTTCTTGAAGGGTTTTTGCTAGCTCATCAGATGCTGTGCTTCCTGAGGACTGCCAGCACAGAGGTGTGGCTGAAGTGTTCGACTCTGTTAGTCCGATCTGGAAAGGGAGGACCCTTTTTCAGGACATTTAGAAGTTTTCAGTGTGTCACACCAGGGCCTGACCTCGATACCTATCGAAAGTGACTTCTGTGGTCCAACCTGCGACAAATAAAGGGAGCAAACATCAAACAGTAATATAGATGAACAGGTCCTGGTGCAGGCCTTGTGGGCTTGGTATTTTCTGTGGTTCATCCTCTAGATTTATGCAACTTTTTCTGGTATCTCTGTTTAGATTTCTCCATTCTCAAGAGTGACGGCTCAGTTCTTGTTTTGCTACGGATCTTATCTGAGCACCAGATGAGCAATGGGTCATAGATATCATCTCATCCGAGACTGGATTTTCAGCTTGTCATGTTAACCAGATTTGTATAATAACTTCTTCAGCAGCAGCCTGTCTGTCAGTGCAAAGCTTTGCACTGTTGGCTCCTGAGGCACTAGAGGTCTTGATCCCATGGAAATTTCCCACTTGATTTCTAGCATTGGCATTGATATTTCCCTTTCCCCTCCCTCCCCCTGAAACTGTATAAAGAAAAATGACACATGTTCATTTTAATTAAGTAAACTTCTGGTATTTTGTAAGTTAATGTTTGTAAAAACAGTAGTGCTTTAGCAGCACAGTGAAAAGCAAAAGTGAAAGTTGTGCTATTGTTCAGTGTAGGTTCAACTGCCTTTCTATTATTAGAGCATTTTTAATTGGTAGTAGTCTCTTATAACTGTTTAAAAGGGAAAAATGTCCTCAACTGAAGCAGTGTTTTGAGCAGCTGTTAATATAGATGAGCCCTAGGATTAAGCATGAGTTTATAATTGGCAAGGTAGCAGCAAGAAAATGTTGCTTTCTTGGAGGTGACCTGTGGGCTACCCCAGCTCCTTGCAAGGTCACATTATGTTGAATAAAACTACTTCAGAGAAATAAGATGTGACTTCACATTTGGGCAAAATAATCAGAGAATTAAAATGGGAGGGAATAGGCAGCAGCTTTGGCCAGAACCTAAGCTTTTCCACATTTGTTCTGTCAAGAAGAGGTCTATTACAAAGACCTTTTCTTCCAGATTGTTTGTTTGAACTGGTTTTGTTTTCATTATTTCAAGGGATAGCATTAGGCAGCCTGGCTGAATTTCATTTCCCATTTCAGTTACAGGCTCCTTAAATTTCAGCTTGAGGTAGTGCCTGTATCTCTGGTTCTGCAGTTCCACAGAAGGTTAACCAGTAAAAACGAAGTCAAGGAAAACAAAGTGTCATGTTTGAGGCTAGCTGTCCTTTCTAAGGCAACAATGGGGAACTGTAACTTCGCTTTACACAGAAAGAACAAAGTAAGAAACCCTAGGTTTAGTGTGAGTGCAATAACTGGCACATATGTAGGATAGCTGAAATTGATTCCTGCAATTTTATGTTTGCCTTAACTTCAGACACTTCTCAATTTTTTTTTTTCCAGACTCCGTGAAAACAGAAGGCCAGTTGGGATGGCAGTCAGACTGAGTGGGTGAGTTTATATATAAAACTGACTAACTTTGGATTTTAAATGTTTGCAGATTTGTTAAATACGGAATTTCTTATTGGTGCCAACAGCCTGACTCCGTTGGTGTTTAAGTGGAGCTCTGGTATTCTAGTGCATTCTTTTACCTCTGCTTCTGTTGCGTTGCAAGCTGTGCTAGAGAAGACGTAGGAAATTCATTTTACCCAATCAGCAATTTTAACAATGGACTACAAACCTGCAAAGCAAGCCAGTTTTCTGGAAAACAGGAATTCCTGCAGCGCAGCACTTGTCACAGACTATCCAAAGAGGGCAAAGATTCAGGAAGGTGAACAAATTGAACATTGGTTGAATGAGGTCAGGAACGGTCTCCCGGAGGAGAAGCCTGCCCTAAAATACTACTTTGAAAGTATAAACCAATTTAATGCGCAGATTAACCCTTCTCATTTGAGCAAACTTGTGTGCAATCCTGGATCTTTGCAGATCACAGCCGGACACTTCAAAAATCTATGTACTATATTTGTTTTAAAAAAAAAAAAATAAATAATAATTTGTCTTGTTACAGCTGTTACTTTTACCGTTTCATTGAGAATATCTGCAACATAAATGTATATTTGACTTGAAACAGTATCATACACTTGGTATAATAACTCAGGTTGTCAACAGAATTATTCTGTGAGGCTCAATATCGCCTCTTCATTTTTCTCTGAAAAATGCGTTAACCATTGCTGTCATTGCCAGAAACCAGTTATAGCCCAAGCGTGCATTACAAAATTCTTGATCAAGTATAATAATTGACCTAAATTATTATTCTGTTTTTATCCTCTTAGAATACTGAAGGTCCTGGGCATTAGACTAGGCCGTTGTAGTCTGGTGTTCATGAAAATCTTTTTCACTGGTTCACTGTTTTAATTATTCTACATCTCAGTGTTTTGTTTTCTTTTCCTTTTCCCTTGCATACTAGGGAGTATGATCAAGGTAATACTATGATCCAGTAACGCGCATGATGGTAAGGGTATGCCTTTAGTTGTTTCAGAATAAAACTGCCATTATCTGCTCTCCTTTACCTTTCTGGATAGTTTCAATAATATGCATAACATGAAGTGTTTGTAAATTGACATTAAACTGTTTGTGACTTCACCTAAATAAATTTTATATATAAAAACTGTTCTTAATTTTAGCCCCTTTTTTTTTTTCTCCCTTGTCCTTATGTTGCCACTTCCCCTTTTGTAATCACTTTTTTCCGTCACCTGACCTTTTATAAAATTTCTCATTTTCAGTTATTTAAGCACAACCAAATCTTAACTATTGACAGAAAACAAATCAGCCTTTGAAATTTGCCTTCGATATGTTTCATAAAGGCTTGATAATGTTGTAACTGTAGTTGTTGTAGTGTATTCATCTTTGCCAGTTGTTGAAAAAACAATAGGTATCAGGCCTTGATCTGTCTGAAAATGAGCTAGCTGCTGCACTGAAATACCAGGATTTTAATGGCCTCCAAACTGGGACTCCAATCTAGTGAATGCTGAGATATCTGCATTCAATACAGTAGAATACTGTAGAGTGCTTTCACAGGTGGAATTACAAGTTATAAAAAAATACCTTTTATTTTTGAGAAGGGGCTTAAGCTCAATGATCAGATCAGCTGTGCCATTTTTCCCTTGTCCTGTTTTCGTAAGAAGTCATAACTTGGTTACTCACTGGTCCATGCTGTGTTTCTTCATCCGTGTTGCTACCCATGAACTGTTGCAGACATCTCCTCTTGAGGAAGTGCCACAGCTGAAATGCACAAGTGTGGGTCTTAACCTACTGACTCAGAGCAGACAAGCAGCCACAGTTTTGTTTTTCTTGTCCTATTTGGGAACAGCATACCCAGCTGGAGTCTGAAACACTTCCTAATGTTCTTTGCTGAGTGCTTCTGCCAATAATTGGGTTTGTTTGTTACTCTTCCCAGCCTTCATGCAGTCTGGTGCCCTTCCTGGTATTCTGTCACCTCCCAGTTTCCTGGTTGCTACTGGTGCTGGGGTTGGACCACCCTGTCTTCTGTGTCTGCTGTAGACAATTGCCAGGGCTCTGCCTTGCTCTCCATTGTCTGTGGCTGCTTTAAAGTTGCTGCCTGCTTTCATAGAGGAACGTGCCTTTCAAATTATTAGCAGTGGTGTTTTTATGACATGTGGGACACCTCCCCCTCCCCCCTTTTTTTTTTTTCTTTCTTCATAAACTTGGCCTTCAGCACTGTCTTTGAGCCACCCAGTAATTTCACTGTGGTACTTGTGCATTCTTGCTTTGGGGTTTATTGTGGCACATGTCCTTTCCTTCCTCATTGCTGTCCTTTAAGCTTCTGCATGAAAGTTCCTTGTCCACTAGTTTATAAATAAAAGTGCTGGACTTTCAATGGGTTTCTTCAAATTCCAACAGTTTCCATGTGTCGTTGACACCAGGTCAATGTTACGTTTACAGCTCCTGACGTCCTCTTGTCCCTGTTGAGCCAGCGTGCTGGCTGTGTTGAAAGGGTGGTGCAGAATTGCATATCCTCTGTTCATTGCCGATTTATGAGTAGATTTCTTCTGGTAATTACAAGCTAAACTTGCTGTCATTTACATGGTACGGCAGGCAGCACAGAGATGCCGACGATGCCTGCTGTCTGAAATCAGATATTGAGGATAACCCTTTAACTAAGTGATGCGTGAAGATGGAGCACACGGTCGGGGAGAGGCTTGGTGTGGAAATGAACCACGATGCTGTTATTTGTTCCATAACTGATGATCTGCAGTGGAAATCGGTGGTACACAGGAATGTTTTTTTTATACTATTTCTGTAAGTCCTATTACTTAGTATGGAGGGGGTGTTCTCTTTTCAGTGTTGCTGTGTTTTCATACACTTTTTTTTTTAAATTAAAAAATCTTGAGCGTTTGTACAAAGGTGCAGCAAAGCTTTTCACTAAGACTAAAGGAATTTCCAGTTGGGAATACTTGGAAAATGTGTGGGAATTGATTTTTTTGGGAGGACCAGCATCTTACAGAAAAATAGTTTTTTCAGTCAATTGACTAAAATTAAGTAGCGTGTACTTTAGAGGTAATTTCAGATAGGTTTATAGTTAGGGATTTCTAGTAAGGCAGAGGATTTTTTTTTTTCTACAGGTGTGCTTTTCAATGTGCTGGACTGATATGCAGTTCAGTGCGCATTAGTCCAGCCCAATACAGCATGTAAATTTTTATCTATATAATCTTCAGGGTCCAGCACTCTGGTTTTTTTTATTTGCCTTTTTTTTTTTTTCCCCTGGGAATTCTCATCAAAACCAATTGGCATCTTTGCAGTTTGGCAGCTTACTGGGCCATCAGCTAAATGGCAGCCAGCATTTAAAAAGCAGGATACATGTTTTCAATATCTTACGTATTTATGAACTTGATTTCAAGAAGTGCTTTCACCTTTTTTTGATGTTGTTGCTCTTTCTTTACTTTAAGGAACAGTTTGTTCTTCCCAATGTCTCGGTGCAGTGTTGCTGTGTTAGTATTTGAAGGGCAGCAGGGGAATGTTTACATTAAAAAAAAAAAAGTGTTTTCTTTGAATTTTTTAATTGCAAACATTTGTGTCCATAAAGTCATTTCCACAAAACTCAGTCACTGTTTATCTTAATGTTTCTGGTTCTGTGCAAACTCTAAGATCACATTCAGGTGTTAGGGTTCTTTTTTATTATTTTCTGAACCATGTAATATGAGCATTGCATCTGTACCTACATCAGCGGGTGCAGAAAGTGCCACTTGCAAGTTAAAATGATGGCAGTCCCAACAATCTGAAGTCAGGAGTGGCTGTTTAAAGCATCATGTGCATTGCCAATGTTCACAGTGTCCATAAATACCCTATATTATCCCAGATAATGAGGGTATATGAAGTTAGGAGGCTATATGACATCGCAGCCCATGACTGCGTGTGGCCGGTTGTGCAGAGGCCGTCGTGGGCAGGGGAAGGTCTGGGTGTGCTGGGCTTCACTGGTGGGGCTGCTGAGCTGAAAAGCTGCAAGGCAAGGCGGCAGCAGAGGGCCTGGACCACGTGTTCCCCTATAGATGTCCCTGGCGTCAACAGCTCCTTGAAACCTGTAGCACAGGCCAAGAGGTTGAACCTCTGCCTAAACTTTTTACCCTCCACTTGGCTGTTTATCTTCCACTGTATCTCCCTCATCTCCTCTGTTGTGTTTGTCACTCCATAACAGTCAAATGTCATTTATGACAGTATTTGGAAGGAAGAAAAACCACCAGTGCGTGCAGAGGGTTCCGTACCATATACATGTCTCACAGGAATGAGCCATGCAGTGCTAAGCAAAAGTATTTTTTTTTCCCCACGAAAGCCGGGGAATTAAGTTTATACGAGTACTTAACAGGGATGTTGGGATTACAAACATTAGCAACTCTGTATTCTTGAGAATAGAATAAAGATCAGTTTGAGGTAAGGAAACCTGTAGGGCTGCTTTTGCTCAGGGCCTGCAGGTGTGTATCTTGCTGTGCTTCATGTGGCTGTGCAGCTAGTGATGGACCTGAAGCAGCGGGCTTCGCAAAGTGCTATGGGTTCGGAGGAAAAGCATTTCATTTTCCTTCTTTTCTCGTCGTTTTTCCTTGTCTTTCCTCCCTCACCAACAGTCCCCAGGCCAGATATGTGACTTCATGGTCAAGTACTGGTGGAGAACAGGGGAAGTCTCACTGTCGAAATGAGTGAGTTTACGTGTGCAAGATCATGGAGGTTTTCCAGAAGCAGCGCAATAAATGTGGTGGTATTGAAGGGCAAAAAAAAGTGACTTCAGGGGACCCAATTTGTCCTTTGCTTTGGGAAAAGAAGATTCATGTACCCAGCTTAATGTGGTATTGGCCAGTGGAAAATCTATGGGCAGGGTATCTCGGTGAGATTCGGTACCAGAAAGTCAACGTGCACATCGTTATTGCTTCAGGGGCTTTATAGACCAACACATGAGCAGAAAAAGGAGCCCTGGCCAGGCTGCTGGTGATGCTGACCCACTAAGCAGGAGGACACTTTGAACTGGTTACGGAACTGTGCAGCTCAAAGAGGGAGCTTAAAAGATCAGCCTTTTTCTTGTGCCTTAGCATTCTTTGAAAAAAAGAAAAAAAGGGCACAAAAAGTACTTTTATTGTATAACTGGAATGTGCAACAAGTTGTAAAAACACATAAGCTACAGTTGCAAATGCTTTCTGAGAGGAGGGTGGGTGGTATCTGGTAGGCACCATTTCCTGAAACATGCTTTTTCTATTTTAAACATTTTTATTTCATGCGAACAAAAAGGAATAAAAATGAATCTTTCAATACACATAAGGTAGAGAACAATACAACTTACTACTGTGATAAGATTACTTAAAACATTTGGTGGCTTTGTTAGCAAGCACTTAAAAACATAGGGATTTTTGTCACTGTTCAAAACACTGAAAACACAGACTTCCATCGTGTTACAATGTGGAGACCAGCACAAGTTGCTTGTGGCCCTGTGCTGCACTGAAGTCTAAGTCATCTTGGTTGTTCTCCATCAGAAGGGAGAGCAATGGAGAAGCGTTTCCCTTACCTGCCTCTTGTATGAGGAGGCAGTTAGTGTGGAGTGCTTCCCAAAGTGGAGAAGCTGAGAACAAGACCTTGGGTCACCTGTTTTCCCACTACTTCACAGCAACTGAACAGCTGCCCTCTGAGATATGTGGTACCTTCCTGCTTCTCTTGATCTCTCCCGCCCACAGTCTCTGAATGAGCAGTTTCTGCAGAGCATGGAATCAAAGAGAATGTTGGGTTTTGTCTTTTCCTGGTGTTACTGCAGCTTTGGTCTTGACACCTTGTTCTGTGAAGCTGCTGCGAGAAGGAAACAGAAAGGTGAGGAGGGCTGGTAGAAGTGTGTCCTCGCAAGTGTAAGTGCAATAAATGCTACTAAACTTAGTCTGGGAAATGTTGGTTATAGCTTAATTTGTATCTCACAGCAGTGGAGGACCGGAAGAGATAAACCTGCTTATTGCTATAGGTTTTGTTGTGTAGCTTTGTCTGTTAGTTTTCTCTGCACAGAACTACTGGCAATTAAATTAACTTCTTTATTGATGCTTTAATGCCTGTGAAGTTCCACCAGGTTTCCAATGGTGTTATTCATTAATTATTTTATGAACAACAAGCAAAGGGCCTGTTCTTTCTGGGAGAAATGCCATTGATAAAAGGAGAATAATGTCAGACCTCGAAGTGAAGGGTAGAGTTATTTAGGAAACTGTAGAGAGTGCCATGTACCTGATCCTCCCCTCTCTGTTGCTGCACCCTTTGAAAACAGTCAGGACCAGAGTCAAGGGGGCAGCAGTACTATGGTGGGCACATGGAGACGACTGAGCCATTTGAGACAGCTAAGGATGGGAGAGTTGTCTTAATATTCAGTTAATGACCTTCACCTACGATGTCCATTTTAAGGATTTGGGGGAAGTAGGGAACACGTCTGCATGCGCACTATGCACGAGTAGCTGCACAGTTCTCCAGAAAAGGGATGAAGTTTGGGGCTGGCTGAGAGAGTTGGGGTTGTTCAGCCTGCAGAAGACTCCAGGGAGACGTTACTGCAGCCTTTCAGTGCTTAAAAGGGGCCTATGGGAAAGATGGGAACAGACTTTTTAGAAGGGCCTGTTATGATAGGACAAGAGGTAATGGTTTTAAACTAAAGAAGGGAGATTCAGGTCAGACATGAAGAAGAAATTGTTTACAATGAGGGTGGTGAATCACTGGCCCAGGTTGCCCAGAGAGGTGGTGGATGCCCCATCCCTGCAGACATTCCAGGCCAGGCTGGACAGGGCTCTGAGCAACCTGATCTAGTTGAAGATGTCCCTGCTCATTGCAGGGGGTTGGACTGGATGAGCTTTGGAGGTCCCTTCCAACCCAAACTATTCTATGATTCTATAATAGATTCTTTGCTTTTCTTCCTTCCTTCTCTGCCGTGCCAGCTGCTGAGGCTTTGGCGGGTGGAAAGGGCCAGTTCACCACCCCAGTGGCACCTGGACTGGGAGAAGCAGGAATTTAGCTGTTGTCTAGAAAAACTGAATTTTACAGATTTGTGTGTAAGCATTGGAAATTGTGGCTACAGAGCTGTGGAAGGCTGGAGAAATCACAGTCAGCAGTAAACTATGGGAAATACTCTTTCCTTGGAAGCCTTTTTCAAGGAGTAAGGAAATAGCAAAGTCTGTCAGGTGTTGCTGCATGTCATGCTGAAAATCAATTCTGAGAGGTCAGAAATTATAAAGATGCATTATATGGGTCCAGTTGTTGAGTGTGGCGTATGAATATTCCTTCATTCTGATATTTCCTGTTGCAGTTTATACTCCAGCCTTTGTCCTGGAATTACTTTTTTTCTTCTTTTTTTTTTTTTTTTTTTATTNTTTGGACTATGGTTCCCAGGGGCCAGTCAGTGGGGATGTCCTGAGTAGGAACTGTTAAGAGCCTTCTGAGATATACTCGTAAGGTGTACATATGTACTCGTTTGCTTTTATAAATGCTGGATTTTACCTGCTGTTGTTCTGTGTAGTCCAACAGTTACCATCCCCCCTGCAATCTCTCAGCATTTCCTTTAAAGATGGACTACTCAGCCTGCATAATTTTAAAATATCCAAGCATTCCTTCTGATTTCTTCTGGATGCAGGTGCTTTCAACATCTCTCTGCTGGGTAGCAGGTATAAGAAGCTCAACTTCTGTGTCCTCGAGTTTAGTTTGTTCCTGTTGGGTCCCTTGTCCTCTGAGACATCGTACTGTTCTTTACAGTAGAAGATTCTACTTTTTATGTTTCTAAAACAAAGCTTATGTACCTGACCTTAGATTTAGCATTATGCCAACAAAATATCTCTAAACCCCTTTTGTTTAAAGTGAAGCTGCTCCTACTGCAACTGTATAAAAATCACCCAAATTTTTCTCAGTAGGTCGAACCCTCATGTTCAGCAGCACGCCTGTGTACATTTGTTATTAGATTTTATTTATAAAAGTATTTCCAATCAAGTGTTTTCATTGAAGATGTTATTTTAACAAGTTGCAGTGTCAGAAATGTCATTCTGTTTTGTTTTCTCAGAAAGTCAGCAATTTCCGTTAAACAGGTTTTCAGTACCTCTTCTATCTCTAATTATTTTAATACATTTTTGCTCCTTTTTACTCCATGAACGGCAAATGGATTAATCTAGGCATTTGCATAGAAATCTCTCTTAGTTTACTGCAAAGCCTTGGAAGTACATTATAATTGTCCTGCTGGGCAACTTGTTAGTGTATGAGGGTGTGTGTGCTAACAAAACAAATTAGTCCTGTCTTCTTCATTAATCGAAGTGGCCTGCAATACAAACAGGATTTTTCAAAGCATTATTAAATCAGAAATTTTAAGTTGTTCCTGTTGTGGTTTGTTGTTGTTGTTGGGTTTTTTTGTTTGTTTGTTTGTTTTGGGGGGTTTGGTTGGTGTTTTTTTTTTTTGTTGGTTTTTTTTTAAGATTATAATCAAACTGATGTGAACCAATTTCTGGGGCTATATTTGTAGCATTGTCTTTAGTTTCTATTTAGTATCTATTTTGGTGGTCTGGCTTGGAGCCAGACTTTTTTTTGTTGTTGTTAACTTGGAGTTTTTCTGGCACAATGTAAAAATGGCTCTGCTTTATTATTCCTGACATTGTGCAAAATCTCTCTCCAGAGCAGACTTTTCTAAATTAACTGATGCTCATGTAGTTATTTTCTACTGCTCAAAAAACCACAGCTGAAAGGAGCAATTAAAAAGCTTGATTGCCACTTTGAACTTGGAACTTCATCTGTGTTTAACAGGAAGAAACTCTCATTTCAAGTTTGTTTGATGCAGCCATTTCCCCTGTCAATGTTAGTTGTATTTTTGGGTGTGTGCAGACTGTAGGTTCTGGCACTTAGGGATTTAGAGATGATGGGCTCTCATACAAGTGATTCCAGATGGTGGGATTTTTCCTTCAGACACTGTTCTGGCCCTTCTCAAGACATAACTTGTACCAAACATCTCACGATCGCAACACTTCGCCTCTCGAGAGGCATTTGGTGTAGCTAGACCATACTGTGCCTCATCCAGGCTTTCAAGCAAGATAATACTAAGCCTTCCCAAGAATGACACAGAGAGAAACACCTGAAAAATCCCCAGGGCTGCAGACGAGAAGGCAAGGAGAGAAAGCTGAAGCCGTGGCACTGGCCTGGCGGAGTCCCTGTAGCTTTCCTGTGACTGTGGGGGGAAGGAAGAAGCTCAGGGAAGAGGCAGCTGAGCTGGTCCCGGCATTGGGTACCGCAGAGCTGCGGCAGCATCCCGGGGATGTCAGGCTGCCGAGCCAGATTCCCTGCGCGGTACTAGGCTGCTCCCTGTAAACAGTGCCTCCAGGGAGATAGAAACACGCAGGAGGTGAACTGCTGCTCGTCGGTCACTTTTGGAAAAGGCAGATGTCCACCTCTGTGGGGTGAGCTACAGAGCCAGGGCTCCACTCACAAAGCAGTCTAAGCGTGTGAGAGCACTGGCTCCAAGTCACGCCAGTCCAGATTGTGGCAGTGATGAGACCTGCGTGTGATGCTGACAGCTGCTGTTCAGGATGCCAAAGTATTTGGCCAGGCTACCTTATTCCTCTTCTCCCAAAATACAAAGCTAAGTTGATATAAATACATAAATCCCACATATGTAAATATAAAGTTAGTTTAATTTTCAGGACTTAAACGAATGTCAATGGGCTAAGCACAAACAAACAAACAAATACATGGTGGTGTGTGTCTGTTTTATTCAAAGCCACATTTGCAATTCAGAAATGTCTGTTGGAGCCATCAGGCTTCTTCCCATCTCTTAAGCAGAGAGGGAATCTTTTTTCCAGGAGCCATCTGCCTCGGGTGCTGTGCTGCTAGTAGCTGTGGATATGTTGTGTCCACTGACTGCAACAGCAGCCCCTGTCTGAAATTTGGGGCAGGAGCAGCTGTTACCTTGCCAGTGCACCACAGACCTTGTCACATAAATTCAGGGGACCTCTTGTTGGACCAACCTGGGTAAATGGGATGAGGACGAAAAAACAGATCACGAGCAGCTGGTAAGACACAACGTCTTTTGATTGCTCTCTTGGTGCACATCATTCTTGTATCCCAGGAAAATTTCCCACCATCAGAAAAATATTTTTGTTTTAAAACAGGATGCATCTTCACACGCACAGGATGGGTATCCACTAAGCTTCTATACAAACTTTTCTTTCCTGGGCAGTAGAAGTTCTCATTATCCTCCTGAGGCACTGACAGTCTTTTCATTTATTGCTTTTAGATCTCCCAGCAGACTACAGAGCAAATAACAAATGAGTACTTTGATTTTTACCAAGTTTTAGTAGATGGTATGTTTTCATAACACAGAAATTATTACACAGATTGTCCTTCTGGCTGGAGAAATGAGTTCTAACACATTGTGGAGCTTTAAGGGGAAGAATTCATTCTGAGGACAACCATGTGTCCTGGGAATAAAGATGGGAAGAGATATACAAAATAAATAAACATTTGGAATGGAAATGGTGAGTTAGTAGATGCCTGAAGGGGAAAGCAGAATTCAAGTGTATTTCTTCGCATGCATGTGCGGTAGTTTGTTCTCTTAAATCAAGAGAAAGAGCACAGAGAGTCCATCCGCTTTTTTCCATTAGCTGCCTGCATGCTCACATCCAGATGATGTTTGTGTTTTCAGTGTAAACAGGAATACTGTAATGAGTCCTGGCCAACCAATACACAATATCTTGAAACGGTTCATTTGATATAATGATAATTTAATATATTGTTAATTCTAATTTTTTCTTACATTTAGATACTTACTTTTCTTATGTTTAGATACTCACCGTACTTTCAAGTTGAAAACTTACAAACGTGGATGCTCTGCTGTTTGCTTTTAACTGCATACACCCATCCTGCAGCTCACCGAGAACCGGGCCTAAGCACAACGTCATAAAAACGAGGCTGAGGAGTTCAGAGTTAGAGCATGAGGGATGGATCCATCCTCCTTTGCGTTTTTCATGGGCCAGCTGAGGGTTTCGTGGGCACGGGAGGATGTATGGCTAACGTGAGTCAGCAAAGCTGGTTCTATGCGGGGCAAAGCTGGCTCTGGGGCTTGCCTGGGCTCCTGCCAGCGTCAGAGACGTGCTCGCTGAAAGCCCGAGGTCAAGGTCAGCGCACCGCTGAAATGTGCCTGCCGCTGGCATCAGGGTCCCAGCTGCAAAGCAGCGCAGTTCAGAGCCAGCCCTCAGGACCGGCCTGGCAGCAGCCCCTGGGTGAGGAGCTGCTGTGTCATTCTCTTTGGGACGTGCTGAAGGAACCCTGAGCCCAGCAGTGCGAAGAAGGCACGTTGCCAAGCCGTGTCAGTGAGTTATGGTGCAGCGCTGGAAACGTGGTGCTGGGCAGTGACTCTGTGCAAGCTCCTGCCCTGCCCCGTGCAGAGAGATGTTTTATTGTGCCCTGGGTGCAAAGTACCTGCAGCTGCTCTGGCTGAGCATTAGGCTGATTTTTCAGCTCCTTAAACAAAGCAAAAGATTAAAAGGAAAACCCTCTCAGTCTGTTTGAGCTGACTTTCTGTTCTTCAGAAAAAACAAAACAAAACACTTCTTTTTTTTTTTTTTCCTCCAGATTAACCAAAACATTTTTAGGGAAAACTGGAGGTGGTAACTAGACCTAGCCCTATTTCTTACTGATAAGGAACAGACATCATTTGAGAAGGCGCCTTGCAGGGACAGTATTTGCTCCTTGTCAACACAGGCCTACAATGCAGGATTATTTATTGAATCTGAAGTATACCTCTTCTAAAGTTTCTTCTGAGCTTTCTGTTCTTTACACACAGTCCCTACGCTGTTTATTTCTTCCTTCCTCCGTTGCTAATCCATGCTTTTATTTTTAAAAATGCTTTTTACTGTGAGTTTGATTAAAAGCACCCCTGTGAACTTCGTTCTCCTCACCTGACAGTTGGAGCCTTCACCATGCACCCAGTTTCCCAGACTGTCTCCTCACATTGTGTGCCAGAGCCTCTCTACACCCCATCTCCCCGCAGCAGCATCCTCCCCTCTCTCCCTTCGCCCGAGGTTCTGCGTGTCCCCCCACCTGCTCTTACCTCACCACACCTCTGAGTGCCATGAGTGTGCTTCTTGTTCTCAGTTGGTGCTCATGCTTGTCGCCACCGTGGTGTCTCCCCAGGTCCCCATCACACCCCCCCATCCTGGCATCCCTGCCATTCACCACCACCACTCTGCTCCGGAGCTCCTCTCCCAACTTAGCCCTCAAACTAGGACTCTTTCCTGCTTGAGCTGCTCTTTTGTTTTCTTTCTTGCACACTGACAGTCCTTACTCAGCGGCTGGGGACCTGGTTAAAACCAGAGTATGGTTTTTGCAATAAATAAAAAAATAAATTCATCTTTAAGGCACTCCGTGGCTCTAATCAGGAAAGAAAAGGTGGAAATATTCTTGGTCTCATATAACTCTCAAAGGTAAGGTGATACACTGTGGGAGTAAGAACAAATGAAGCAATGATACTCAGTTTTGCAGCTTTTTTTTTTTTTTTTTGCTATTTGGTAGTGCCATCACTCAACAATCTCCTTTTCCAGCGTGTCTCATAGGCCTGTAACACTACCTAAACTGGCTTAATTTTTTTCCCTTTCTACTTCTCAGCCCTCAGATCTCTATCTCCCTGGCTCCTGTGCTCAAGAAATGAAACTAGAAACTCTCTTTTGAACCCATTGCTCTTGCTCAATCATTGTAACTTCTGCTAGACAAGCTGTAATTCCCCTTCCTCTGCAAGCAGGCCTTTTTGTTTCGGGTGCCTGAAAGTCAATTAGCTGCAGCCTCTTTCCCCAAGCAAAAGGCACTATGTACTGTTGCTCTCAAGTCTGCTCCCAAATACTACTAACAAAACCACTGCTTAAGACTGGCTTGAGCGAACACTGAACTCCAAGTAGTTCTGCGTTGTTGTAGCACAGCCTGTGAAGAGAGAAAAAACATCTTCAGGTTAACTTGACTGACATAATTAGTCCTTCTGCAATCAGCATATGATGGCTCTTGCTTAGTTGCTGCTGTATGGTCTAGCCCAGTACATCCAGTACATCCTGCGGCCTCATGACAGGAGCAGATATAGGATAGAAAAAAAATCCAACCGAAACAACAACTCATCCCCACTGCAATCTCACAATCTACTGATGCAGAGCGCTGGGGCTGCATTGAGTCCCAGAGAAGCAGAGGCTGCAGGAACCCATATGAAATGCTGCAGACAGCTGCTGACACTTTTTTTTCCCAACATTAACTATTCCCGCAGCAACCTACAGCTTTTTTTTTTTTTGTGGCTTCAGCGTGTCTCATGCTGTGAGTCTGTAGCCAGAAGCACGTGTGTAAGCAGGTGAATGATTACCTGGAAAGATGAGGTAATGTGGTTTCACCTCTGATGTGAAACCTCCTGGCCTCCCTGACCATCTTGATAAGGCTGCCCCACTCTGCCTGGCAGGAAAGACAAAGCAGAGAAACGTATCTCAGGAATCAAACTACAGGTCTGAAAAGGCCCAAGAGACAGCTCTGTGAGCAGCTTTTATTTTTTTCCTCAGTCACAAGCCTTATCATGGGTTTGACTTTGGGAAAGGGATCATAGTCAGGAGAATTAGGAGTGCATTCAGATTTGCTGCTAGGATAAAGAAACCAGCAGCAGACTGTGCTAATAGAGCATTGCAATTAAGCCAGGTGAAAACTAAAACCAGGTTGAAACACTCCCATATTTTGAAACCTTTGAAATCCCAAACTACGTGTAATTTTTTTATCTTAAGCAGATACTACTGTTAGGTGCTTTAGTTATCTGCCTTAGGCTGAGGTCATCCTGGAGCCAGGGGTGATTTCGTGACAGGTATCTCATCACATCACACATTCCTCCCTGTTCTCCCCAGGGCTGATGAACAAACCAGTAACTACACTGAAGATTTCTTTAAAAAAAAATACCACAGATACATCAATTTTAAAAAATTGTTTAAAAGTGGTGCTATTAAATATAAACTACTTTATCTTAAAAGCTAATGTACTGCTCCTTTTTTATGTGGGGAAGTCACTTTTACAACATTTCACTGAATAAGATTAGGTCAAAACCATTCTCTTAAGAAATGAAGTACTCTTATAAAACCAATTAAGTTACCCAGTCTGTTTCAGCATGGCGGGTAGCAAAGCAAATAAGAGACTGACTTTATCTAAAGCCTCCTGAACTTAAAAGGGAGTTTTGCTGACTTTTGCATTAGGTTCTCCTGTAAAAAGTGACATAAGTCATGGTAATGGATACAGAAGCTGTACTACTGGATCACCTGGCAGCACAAATCTGATAGTTCAGATGTGAACACCTCTGCTTTACGCTGAATCAGAGTGCAGAATATGTTATGTATGCTGGGTTTGTGCCGGCTGAAGGAGGACAAACAAAACCTCAGCCAAAAGGTGTTCCAATACTTTATGTAATACCTTACATATAGCTTATATTATGTAACAACAATTCAGACAGACTATGCAAGTCTCTAGGACAAGACGTGCCTCCTACCTACATTTTTTGAATGTGTATGAAACCAGCAGAGTGAGTTTGTCCAGCACTTTGCAATTTGCGCCTGTTAGATATGGTACAAGACACCCTAAATCATCTTGTCAAACCACAGCCTAAGCACGTAGTGAAACAACCTATTCCATACAAAGTCTCAATCTTACAAGCACGGTCATGCAGCTGAAGCCTTCTCTGAAAACACACGCATGGTCAGGGGAAACCCTCGTGTGCTCGGAGTTGTGTAATTAGTTGAGAAGTTGCACAAAAGGGGCATTAATCCATTATTTCCACATTTTACTTTGACCATAAACCTGTCAATGTTTAGCTAATACCCTAGAAATCATTCGGGGTGGGAAGGATATCTTTCCACCCTCAGCTGGAAATATTAAACAAGATGAACTTTTCTGCATAGTGTGATCCAAACACTGGTGCTGTGACATGTTTGTGCAACCCCTGCAGCAGGGTTTCTCAACAGGTTCGTATACCAAGCGGTCCAGAGGTTCTCGGCAGTACCAGAGATGCACCAGAAAATATGAAAAGGGCACATCCTAGAAGAGTGTTTTCCTGCCATTAAAATATGAAGTGCTGTTCGTTCCCTTCCTTGGCTCTTTAATAGGAGCAGTCAAATACCAGGAAGAGTATCTGCATATGCCTCAACAAAGAACAAGGACACCTTTGCAAATTGTTTGCACCAGAAATCATCTCTTCGGAAAATGCTGTCCTATTTATAACAACATCATTTGCGAAGAAGCAATTGGAGTTCCTGGGAATATTATAGCATGCTCAAATGACACCTGGAGCAACACAGAACTGTGTTGGGCTGAGGCTGAATATTTTGGAAACTGTATTTTTGGCTATTTTCAGCCCTGTTAATTGAGAGGACTAATCATTGTGCTACGGAAAGCTTTATTATCTTCCCAAAACTCATTTGAGATCACAACTAAAGGAAATATATGGCAGTGATTTAACCACAGTAAGCCTTAAAAAAAAATGTATATTTAATTTTGCTTAAACAGAAAATGCAGCCTGAGGAAGAGAAGAGATTTATTTTCATAATGGGGTGGAAAATGTAATTATATGTCTCCAGAGAGGCTGTAAGCTGTTAGCAGTAAATATTTAACAAATAAAATGTAACCTGATAATCAGTTTAGTGCTGTGCCTTCACCCTGAAATCATCTGTATGAACCCAACTTAGAGCAGAACACTGTTTAACTCCTGGCACCCGAGCTGTGGCAAGGCAATGCCCAGCTGGAGTGAAGACATTTTCACACACGTTACCACATTCCTGTCAATAGTACACAGAGCTTTCCTGTAATGAAGAAAACTAAGTACTGTACAAGAAAAACAAACAAACAAACAAACAGTGCTGGAGAGAAGTCCCAGAAAGCTATGGTTACCCATCAGGTCCCGTTTCTCTGCATAAGGAGAGGGCTCGGTGGTGGCTTCTCACTGGGAAGGCTGGGTAGAGCCACAGTGCCCACAGCTGCTGGCAGCATCTCCAGGGGCTGCCAAAACCAGAGTACCCTCAGCTCACCTGTTAGGAGATGAATGGGCTTCAGTACCTCCCTGGAAGTAACCTGTAACACATCACAGCCTCTTTCAAAATGCAAATGGGCTGTACCTTCCTTTTTTTTTTTCCTTGCCTGCACTTAGATTTCACTTCAATGTGTCATTAAAATGTAGGAGATGACCGTAAAGCAATCAGATGAAGCATTTTCCTTACCCTGGACTGTGTTTAGCATTGGAATGGCACGTTATGTTACTGTGGAGTAAGGACTACTTTTGTTTATTCACTGAGATACAGTCAGAGTCTAATAGTATTTGTGCTCACTTCTCAGTCTTTAAACAACCATGTCTTTTCCCATGTGTTAGTTTTTCTGGAACTTAATCAGTAAAAGGTTTTTCAGTCTTCATTTTTAAGTTCATGCTCTACATACAAACCATATGTTTCTTACATATTATGCTCTGTCTATGGGATACTCTACAGGTATAAGTCAGTTTTTCTGGAACTTTTTTCTAGTCCTTGGTATTCTCAGATATGTACAGAATATAAATCTATGCTGCTTTCAGTAGCCAAGGCTATTCTGCTTAACAGCTTAGTATACACGATCCGAAGAAGTTTGAATGTTGCATGAGTAGTCTGATATAAACAATTGCCTTCAATAAATAAATTAAGTAGAAATATAAAAACAACAGTGTCATGTTAAGTGATTTAGTTTACACGGGAATCTAAGTGCAAAATGTCATCCTTTGGATGCCAAATAATGTATTAATATGGGGTGGGAATGAGCCACTTACTCCAACTAGCATCTCTATAATCCCAACAGCCTGTCTTTCCAGTGTCAGCACTGGAAAGAGCTATCTTCTAAGCTGTTGGAAATGATTTTTTCATATATTATTCAGCCTTTCTCAGCTCTCTTCCTATGTCACTCACAATCTGAGAAGACCTCAAGACCCATCTCAGTCCCCACTGCCCACTGAGGAGATTCAGGCCAACACCAGCCCTCCTGGATTTGCAGGTTTTGTCACACAATTCCAAGTGATGCTTGATGAAGGAGAATCCTGTAGCCCTCCCAGGGCATCACAAGAGCTGACCCGGACCAGGGGTTAGGATCTCTTCTCCGGGAATGTGAAGGCCTCTGGTTTGCTGGTGACCTTCAGACACTCTTAACTGACACATGAGGGAAAACAAGCATAATACATTTTATACACCTGATATTTGGCTGCAAGATCTCTCTTCTCTCTTTTTTTTTTTTTTTTTCCTAGCAAGCTATCAAGAAGATCATAGACAAAGAAGATTTTCATATTTCCCCAGGCTTGGGCCCACTGTTTTTGACAAGTTTCATCCTGACCTTGGGCTCCCCAAAGTGGCTACTGACTTGACTTCTCCTTTCCCCACTTCATTAGTAAGGCATCTGTTAAATATAGCTTTGTTGAAGGGGTAAACTCCAGGGTATCCAGGGCTACCTCACCTTATGGACAAGAGACAGCAACCTATACAGGACCATTAGATGTCAGTGGATACTTTGAACACCTTCTGTTTGGTTTTACAGCCTCTAGTACACTATGTATGGATCAAAGAAGGACTGATAAGCACTTTGGCCCTTCATATTTTCACTTTACCACATAAAATTGTTTTTTCAATAAGAAATTGAGAAAACAAGTGCAGACCCAGACACCTACCCGATAAAAAAGCAGTGGTCATACCTGTGCCTGCATGTGCTTCCTTAAAATTGCTGCCGTGTGAGGTGTGTGATGGATTGCTGAGGGCGCCAGGACACAGCGGCACAATGGGGCAGGTGAGGGACGTGTAGATTTGCATGCCCGTGCCTGGACTTGGCAGAAGTGTGAGGGACTGAATCCCCTGGGCAGGCCAAGCAGAAGATGGAGCAGGTAACACTAAACTTCCTTACAGCAAAGCTCACAAGAGCTACAGAAAAACCCCACCACCATCACTACCAAAACACAAACCAAACAGAACAAACAAACAAACAAACCAAAAGCCAAAAATCAATCAGCAAAATGAGCAGAAGAGCTACCCATCTGTCTCCTGTGCCTGTTGGCATGGCTGTTTGTTCTGACCCCTGGGTGCCTTGAGATGCCTGTGGCTGAAAGCAGCAGAATACCAAGAACCTCCCAGATCATTGTCACTGTCCTGTCCCCTGCAGTCTGGGCATCATCCTCCTTTCTTGTCCTGAAGAGCCCCAGAGGCTCCCTGAAGAAACTGCAAAGTATTCAGGGATGATGTTCACCTCTTGACTTCGGATGTGATAAAGCAGACACCCTCAGTGTTGTCACGCTGGTGGTCCCAGGGCTTCCATTATTTTCCTCAGCTTTTGTTTTGCCCTCCCTTGAACGCCAGGTCCTGTTATTCCTACAGCAACTGCAGTGATGTGTGCTGTCCGTGGAAGATGCTGCTGGATCTGGCTGTTCGCTGGTCAGAAGGGCATCACCCAGAGGATGGTTTGAAGAGCTCTGAGCTCAGGGCTTATGGCAAAGAACCAACGGAAAAGATCTTGCTTTTGCTAAAGACAAATTAAGCATTTCATTGTTACCACCCATCAGTTAGTAGTACAACTACAGGCAGTAATTTCTTGAGTACTTTTACCATATCTTATCAGCTCACTTATTTTTCAAGCAGATGACAACAAACTATGTTGCTGAGTCGGGCATTTAGGTATCTGCACCATTTTGAAGTCAAATGCAAAAGCCATGCCTGGAGATAAAAACATGATTTAAAGTGCTATTGCCTCAAAACTTCATAGAATGTCAGTTTATACTGGCCCATTCACTTGCCTGCAAATACAGGGGGCTCTAGATCACTACAGCTTTACTGCGTGTAGCTCACTTTTCTCTCTCAAGATCTAATCACTATTTAAAAGACAGGTAATAACAAGAGGCTTTACAGAAAATAATTCGGTCTTTCTCCATATTAGGCAAAAATCCATTTATCCCCTCTGTATTTTGTTTTGTCCTGTAGCCAAGTTTTTTATTCTTTCCCTTGGTTCAAGGAGGATCTCCTGCTGCCTTTAGTCTAACTAGTCCATTAAATGGATCCATATCAAAGTGTACCAGTAAATCTAAATTAATCAAGGCATCTGCATTTACCATTTTCCAGCTTGTCCTTAAATTTATCCAAATTATGCACACAGATATAATGACAAGAAGGACAGCTAATAGGCTTTCTCTTTCTAAAAGATTTGTCTTAACCTTAAAGATTTAGGCACAGTTTAAGCCAGACACTGAAGCAGATACTAATATTTCAACATGTGTTAATACTCTTTGCTGAGTAGGAACTGATTTTAGTTTGTGCTTAATTTCCAACAAAACAGAATTTCAAACATGGGCTAATAATGTGTTTTGCTGAGTTTTCAGCCTCCAGCAAAACAACTAAAGAACACAGGCAAGCCCACCATCTGAGAAGCTTTCCGGCTTTCTCATTTCAGGGTACATTACCTCTGTTTCGTTGTATTTGCAAATGGCAAAAGAAACACAGTGCACTGTGCATACTTTGAATGAACCACTCTTTCCTGGGAAAGGCTGATTAGTCCAGAGTACACTGACTAATACCAGAAGGCAGAAGAGACAAGAAAGAGCAAAGACACATTCACTTAGCACAAAACGAATTTGTTAAGAAAGGAATTACTCAAGGCTTGAAAGAATATGAAAATACATATTTAGTTCTCTGTGTACCAGTGATAGCAGCAGGAGTAATAGACGAGAGGAAATAATTGCCTCAATTCAGCATAAACAATCCCCTGAATTTTACTAATAAAACATAGTGGGAACATTTATATTATTAGATTTTTAATAATAAAGCTTATATCTAAAACTAAACAAAAGAAAGGAAAAAAAACCACATTAACTGGGAAAATAATTTTAGTTGTACCATATTAATTTAAATATTAGAATTTTTAGATAGGTTTGATTAGAGAAAAAAAATCACAGACCTATCTGAGGAATAGAATTGTTACTGCCAGTTTGTTGAAGAGAACTCATTTAAGGTGGGGTAGATCTGGGCTATGGTAGTTTCTCTGCCTTAGACATCTGAATCCAGCTCTCCCTCTATCTGAAGAACTGCTGTGGTCACCAGCTGCCAGACTAGGCTAGACTGACAATTTTCCCTCTTGACACTTTTCATTCTCTGTAAATAATTAAACATTGACTGGACCGGGGGCAGAGCCAGGTCGTGCCTCCTGGGGTAAGCACCCAGCCACCAGCCTACACAGTCATTCCTCATCACTTGGTCTTTTTTTACAGTAATATTTATACAGAGTGAAACGATATTACGGGAAGCCTGAGGGAAGCTTATTGTGGACTACTTTGTGAACTGAACGTTGTGTGGTATTCTAAGAAATGGGAGAAAGTCTCTGGCAATGAGAGAGTGGGGGAAAAAAAAAAGCTTTATTTTTTCACTCCCATTTTCAGACTGGTTTGTGTAGCCTTCCTTATAACTAAGTAGGATGGACTGAGTGCGCAGAAGGGATGATGAACATGTGCATTATATTTCTGAACTGGTTTCCAAGTCGCTCAGAGCCTGGAAGCAAAGAAAGGACTGGGAGGCTGGGGTAACACACTGCACAGACATAATTCACAGACATCGATCCCACTCCACAAATTCTTTCCCACACCATCTGTGGTTCACCACTCTCAGATCTGAACTCATAAGCCCACCTCTGACCTCTACCTCATGCCAAGTATCCTTCACTTCAGAATCGTAGCCAGGGCTGTTGTTTGTCCGCAATAATTTGTCTCAGCTTGGGAAGAGAGGAAGAAAATGTGGGAAGACACACAACTGCTCCCGGAACTCCACCCCTTCTTGCTCTTTATTTTTCCACCATCCATTAGCCAGATCCTCACTCTGAGGATAGCAAAGGCCATTCATCGTTATTTCCCATGAAGCCACGACTGCTATGCCAAACCAATGGACTCCTTTGCAAAGAGACATAATGCGGGGAAGATTGTGGAGGTCTTCGCTGTTTCAGAGAGAATTATCTTTCTGAGCACTCAGAAAAATGACTTTCTGTTCCAAAGTAACTATATGCCAAGCTTCAAGCTAAAGTTATTTTGGGGTTATCCAAGCAAGCAAGAAAATACACCTCTTCAAAATGTTTTAACTGCAGAAAGTTACGTTCAGGGTCTAAATAACTCAGGAGATGTCTAAAATACTTTTGTGAATGATAAAAAAAGTTACTCAAATCATATGGGTAAAAAAAGGCATGAAAAATGTCAAACTACTTGACAAATAATAAACATTAAAATGTGAATTTAAAACTTTAAAATCAGCCTTACCTCCAACATTATTTCTTTAATGAAAAGAATAAAAGTAGATTAAGTTAAGAAACAACTTCTTCACTATGGATTTTGCCATGTCAGTTCATTTAGAAATAATTCAGAAGTACTCCTGTCATGTCAGATGAAAAATTGTCAAGAATGCTCCACGGAAATACATCTTGGTTATAGCAGGCACTGTTATTTGTGTCTTCCAAGAGTTACCTTGGTAAGTTTTTACATTGATATTCCACAAATTGCATAGTCTAGATCCTGTTGTACTAGAGGCAGGTAGACCTTTCAAGAATGCTAAATCATATTTCAATGACACTCTGTACCATGACTTCTGAAACTTTGCTTTGTCTGACTCATGCAAGGTACAGGTACAGAAGGAAAGGGAGGGACAGAAGCTGCTGCCTGAGTGACCCTACAGAATAAAAGATCATATTGTACTGTGGTATCCTAGGTATTTCTTTTTAAAGTCTCTCCTTTATACTTTGGAATAAGATGACCATGAAAAATAGAGCTTAGCAAAAGAACGGACATACAAAAAGAAAGACTTTACTGTATCAGCATATTAACTGAAAGCATGCAGTATGTTTGGTGGCACAAGTACATGCCTCTCTTTGCGAAAGGTAATTTCATAGTTCAAGAGGGGAAGGTGCAAGTCGCTCACCTGTACTTCACATTGACTTTTCTGACTCTTTAAACAAGTTCACAGGGTCAAGTTTTTTGTATCAGCCACCATTTACTTTAATGAGTTGCCAATTTATACTCTTAAAGCTACATGAGGAAAAGTCTTGACCCTGTGCATGTGCTCAGTTGGTAGGGAAGAGAAGAATTGCTGGGGTTGCAGAGCTCACAGTAAGGAGGAAAACAAGGGCCATGTGTGCATCCCAAGGTCCCCTTCAAAAGTCAAGGATTTCACCTCAGTCCTTGCAGCTGCCTGACCTCTAGGGCTTGTCTGCAGACCACATCATGGGACTGACTCCTTGCAAGCACCAGTACCCTGGAAGCGGCTTTAAAAAGAAGAAGAAACCCCAAACCCAGCTCTTCTGTGCTGTGGGCGCTGCAGAATGGAAAAGGCTGACTTCTGAGGCAGTGCTCCTCACATCCTGGGCAACCTGCTCCCGCAGCCAGGGTCTGCGCGCTGGTGCACAGCCCAGCCGTGCTGCACGTGTCCAGGGAACAGCTGCCTCTGCCCTCCGTTTGGGAGCGTGGGGTCCTCTCTGCTCCCTCTGGCACAGGCTGCTTCTGCTCAGCCACAAAATTCACCCCACAGCGATGGAAGTTGTCCCCTCCCCACTGGAATCGCACGTGCCCTCTGACACCCTGCCTTGCTCAGCATGTCTCTGGACACCAATGCAGCCATAGGGTCTGTATTTGCCTTTTCCTTTCCAAGCTTCTGACTCTGGGGCAGCAGCTAACTGCATTATTTATGATGCCACTGTGCTAAGGCCAGAAATAAGGGAGGCTTGCATTCCAAGAGAGCCATTTTTTCCCAGGAAAAGTATGCATAATACTAATGCCCAGAAAGAGTGCGTTTTATACCACAGACAATTCATTTCCACAGTATGTGGTATGTAGAAATACGTTACTTCTTCCCCTTTAACAGCAATGCAAAATAATGGTGGACCCTTGCAAGAAAACAGCAAAGTTTTGTATATTTTCCTTAGTTTTATCCTATATGGATGGTGTTGAGCAATTGTAAAGCCTCGATGAACACCAACTGAATTAACTGTGGTTATTAATATTTCATCCTTTTTTTTTTTTTTCCCAAATACTTCTGCAGCTTCATAGACCCCACCCTGCTACCATAATCAAGCTTCTCTCAGAATAAGTGTGCTCAGAGTCTCACAAGAGTCTTGGGCCAGCAAAGGGCAAATCCGAAAATAAAACTGCAAATACAACTGAAGGCCCAAGGATTGTACAGCCTGCCACTGCCTGGACACCTGCAGGCTTCATGCCTCGATGCCAGTACCATTTCACACTCCATGATTGCTGCAAGGTCCATTTAAACCAGAAGGGAGAGAAAGTTTTAGCTTTAGTTCTCTGCTGGCTTGAAGTATGCTTATCATTTTACAAGACAGAAACCAAGGCAAAAGCATTGAAGTCAAATGTAATTGGGATGTCCACCTGGCGTTATTTGAGTCTTGATTTTTTTTTTTTTTTAAAGAATATTTTTAACTATATGTTGTTTGTGTTTCGGCCCAAGCTTCATCTCCATTTTGCTACAGCTACAAAAGGTCTCAACCCATCTTCAGATCGGCCTCCTTGCTATGGACACGGCTGTGCCAGGACAGCTGATGGTGGAGGGGGGGAAAACAGCCAGCAGCAGAACCTTCGTAAGTGGCTTCAGGGAACTCTGGCCTGAGACCTTCTAAAATTAAAGACCTCTCTACTGATCACGTGCAACATAGCATTTTTTTGTCCAAGTGACTTGCAAGCTATGCCTACAGCCCTAGAAAAAACTGGGCCTGGAAATGAGCTTAGGTACCAGACTGCTAATTGCCCATTATACTCAACTGCAAGCATGTGTCCTGGAAAAGGTCCCAGCCAGCGACCAGACCAGGAGACGTGTGTGTGCAGCCCCTTCCAGTGGGCAGCGAACGCCACGTCAGCCACTCTCCTCTGCCCTTCCCCTGCCCGCGTCATCGTTTTTTCACCACGGTGTACTATGAAAATATCACTCCAATAAGCCTTTTTCTTTTTTTTTTTTTTTTCAAGAAAACAGCCAACAGCAAAAGCACAAATGTACTAGTGGTTGTGTCTCAGGTCCACGGAAAGGAAGTGATTTCTTTGTAAGGTGGACGTGGCCAGGTCTGGGCGCTTGGCCAGATTGCTGTCCTTCACTTGTTTTATTTGGCGTTATAATCATAGCCCAGCCGCAAGAATCTCGTTTTACCTTCACAGAGATGGCAGAAGGCACATTTGTGACACCAAGGCCACCATCCTGCTGAAATCCTTGAGGGCCTTAGAACCAGCAAAGATTTTTTTTTCCCTTGTGCAGAACAAATGTGAGCTTTGTCCCTCGATGCAACAAATGCTTTTGCTGAAACTGCTCAGTTTGAAACAGATACCCAAACAAGAACATCAGGAGGAATGTCCTTCATAAGTAAAGATAACCTCCCCAAGTGTAGCATATGGAAGCAAAGCCCTTTTTTATCCCAGAGATGTCTGTAGCAGTACAGTAAATTAGGGTGGGGTTGGTTTTTTTGCTTTCTTTTTAAGATCTCACAATTTAATTACGTTGAAGCAGGATGTATGCTTCATTTAAGTGATGTCAGGATTTCTCTCTTGAGCTCTTTCATGGGAAGAATCTTTCCTTCTCTTTCTCTGTTCAGGCTGAAGGTTTATGAAGCCAATGTAAACAGCAGAAATTAGTGTAAACACCAGGGATTAACTTTATGACATTTGGAAGGAACAGGATTTGCCTTAATAAAATGAAGCAAATAGTTTAGTATTTCCATGTATCTCTATATATAGTTTAGAGATACCAGAGAAGTATGTTCCCCTTATTAAACATTTACCACTTGAGCTTTTCGAGGATTACCTCAAAGAACCATGGACAGCATTATGTCAGTGTTCAAGCTAATTTTTATTAAATTTAGGGAGACGACAATGGGGCTATTGCTTCATTAAACGTGCAGACACACATTGAAATTGTATTCTCTGCACTGCAACCCAATCAGATTGTTATACAGTAAAATATCCTCAAAGGATTATTGTCTATTTCTTGTGAGCTGTGCTTTGATTCTAACTGCCTCTTCTGCTCACTGTAGATGTCCTCTGCTTCCTCTGAGTGTCCTGTAATATTAATGGAAAAATTTTAATGATGCTATACTAAAACTACTGGCTATAATTACTTGTGAAAAATGAGTAGGAAGAAAGGAAGAACGTCACTCTGCCAAAAATAATGTATTTTCTTCCCCTAATCAACTCCAAAACAAATAATTTTGTTTTCTAACAAACAAAACATATAAGAGGACCTGTGCAGCTGATGGCTGTTAAACAAATGTTTAGGAAGAAAGCTACACAATATTAAGGGATTCCAACATGGGCAATGTGATGAGAGCCTCATTAAGCCAAAATACCCTCAGAATGCTTAAACATTTCTGCTTGTGGTTTCCAGCCTGAAAGAATGAAGGAGGAATTTTAAAGAAAACCTCCTTGCAGGGATAAAAAAATATTGATTGCTCAAGTATAATTGAAGTTCCACCAGCATTTATAAAAAGCATGCTAACACCATGGATGTTTATACAAACACCACTTGCCTCTACTGCCCTCAGCTGATGTGTCTTCGCATTCAGTGTGTGTGGGCTAAGTACTGGACCAATTAAGATGACCCAGGTGACTACATACCTGCCATCCTAACATAGATCACAGGCAAAATAGTGAAAATCGAGGAAGATTCAAACAGTAACAACTAAAACAGCTATGCATATTACATCTTGTCGAAGTAACTGGGTATGTCTTTAGGATATTACAAGTTCAACAGTTAAAAATATCCGTATATAACAGACTTCCACTGCGTGTCTTGCCTCTTTTTGATCCAAGCAGTTAGCCAGTATTCAGGATAATGCCATTTGTTCACTTTAGGAGAAACTGGTCTTGCTTGGAGACAAAGCTGTTTCTTTTTGTTAAATACCACAGCTCAAACATGGCAGAAGATTTTATCTTTGATCACTGCTTTAGGCATCCTTTCAGCCAGGACTTTGCTGGAGAGGCTCCCTCTAGACTTCTTCATTTGAGGTGCAATCATATTCATAAGGCTTACTCATGCAGTGCTCTTTCCTCCAGACAAAAAGAAAACATTGATTAGATAGGTAGTGAACCCCTCAGCCAATGCATCTTGCAAATACGTGTATTTCGGCTGGTGACCTGTTAGTGTTTGAGAAGCATCTTTATCATTTTCTTGGAGATACAGCTACATCCTATGGTTTAACGTGATTTAGACCAACCGATAATTACTGCACAATTTACTGTTAACTATAAGCAATGTGTGCGCGTGTCTCTCTACCGTTGCTTACGGAGATCCACTTTCGCTATTTATGTTCTAGATGTACAAGACTTTCACTACATCCTTAATAGTCAACTCGAACAGCAGCACCTTGGAAACTCTTTAGTGGCAACAGGAACAAACGCGATTGACTATTTCCATATTTTAATATTGGCTGATTGAAAATCAATTTGTGTGGTTTTCACACCACAAATGTATCCAGATATTAAGATGTACCTTAAGGTGCTGTCACTTTTTTTTTTTTTTTCCTGCTGATGTGGAAAACAAGAAGTTACTGATATAACTGGATGCCTAACACCAGCGTACATGGGGGTAAAACGAAGGCTACCGACACCGTGGTAGCAAAAGCTCTGCACAGAGCAGTTTGTAGGCAAACCGCTGCGCAGAAAGGGGCGGGGAAGGAACCCCCACCCCAAATACTCCTCTTTGCGAGAACCTTGCACCTCTGCCCCGCGGGACGGGGCCGCCTCCCCAGCCCCGGCGGCCCGGCCGCCCAACTACAACTCCCAGCGTGCCCCGCGGCGTCTCCATCTTGTGGCGGCGGAGGCGGCCGGGCTCCTTTCCCCCCTCAACAAAGGCCGGGGGTTGCGTTGTTTAAATAAAAAGTGCGTGATGGAAGGGCTCTCTGTAGTGTGTTTTCTGAGCCTGCAGTAAGGCAGGCACTTGAAATACCTCCTAGGGAAACCTTTAGCCCTCATGGCCCGGTGGGGTGTGTTTTGGCAGGGGGTGCTTGACAGCACGCTGGGGTCTCCTCTCCCGGGTGGCTCTGCCTCCCAGAGGAGCTGTAAAAACGCTTTTCGTTTTTGAAAGCGACGCAGTGTCCTGGGAATCTCTTCAAAATATGCGTTGGGTCAGCTCGGCCCTCGATGCTGAGCAACCCTGCTGCTGGTCGCTCCCACCCCCTCATCCCTTCTCCCCGTTCCTCGGCATTTGGGATGTTGAACCCAAAGACGTTCTGTTCTGCCTGACAGAGCCCTGCTGCCTTTGGTTTATGTTTGTAATGGACTTGTTAGATACAAGTCTTCGCTAGAGCTTTTTTATGTGCTATGCATGGATGGTAGTACTCATCACAGGCATTGCACGGGCATTATGTACATGCATACACACAACCACCATTTTTGAAGTGGCCATTGTCCCCCCCCTTTTTTTTTATTTCTTTTTTTTTTTTTTTTTTTAATTTTACACTGCCATTTGGCAGTCCTCGCTATGGAGAACTCAGTACCTTTGAAAAATCTGTTTTCTGCATTTAATCTCCTGGTAGACCTAGGCGTTGCCTGGGTAGCACTATCACAGGGCTGTTTTTTCATAAATGTGACAGCCTTTCCACTCTCGGAGCTCCCTCTGGGTGGATCTTAGTTAAGCACAGCCCACATACAGGTTTTTAAGAAACCTGCTAGAGCAAGAGCCTTGATGAGAGACCTGGCAAGGCCAGGGATCTGTTGGCAAGGATCAAATACAGCAAGGTGGCTCAGGAAGATAAGGGCAGATGCTCATGTGCATGTATCTGAATATGGGAGCAGGGAGAGGGGAGACAGGACAACAACTGGACCTCAAATGCTATGGCAGAGAGCTGTATATATGGGTTAGGAAACCCAAGTGAGAAGAAATTTGAGCCAAAAGGCTTGAGGAGTAGCTTGGGTGGGAGCCATGAAAGTGGGCTGGAGTAAAGTACCACAGTCTGAGATAAGGTGAACGAGAAGCAGAGTTTGCAAGTGAGGACTGCTGGGGTGAGGGGGAAAGGAAGAATCTAGGAGACAGCGTGGAAATACATAAGGCTGTTTGTGCAGAAATGGTGGGAGGCTCCTCTTGTTTGAGTACTCTTAACACTGGGTTGGAGGCAGGGACAAAAGCACAAGTTTGTTGTTCTCATTCCCCTGCCTTCTTTTTTTTTTTTTTCCCCCATTTTAAAAGCATAGTAGTCCTGTGGAAACAGCCTTGTTCTCCAAGCATCCAGCACCATTTCCTTTTTGTTAAAAAAAAGGGAACTTTACTAACATCTTCTGCAATTGACATTGCATCTGTACATTTTTGGAGCCTATTTCTTAACCAGCCGTGAGCTCTGAACAATTTCAGGAACTCTTCCTTAGTTTTTCACACTCTTTCTCTTCCATCAACTGGCTTCTCTCACTCCACCTTATCTTAGGACACATTTGCATGTTTTCCCTACCACCCTACTGTAAAAAATTAGTAGGTTTTGTATTTAAAAAAAAGACTACTTGGTCCATCCTATCCCTTGGAGCAGTCATCCTCTCAGAATCTTGTTTTCTGGGTATCCCCTATCACTTTTTCCCTTCAGAAACCTTCTGATAATACAGTAGCAGATCCCTGTTCTTTCCCATGGCATTCCTGCCAGTTTCTAGTTTTGCTATCAGCTTCAGAGACTGGACGTGGTGGATGCACTCAACCACCACCAGCCAAACCAACAGCAGTTTGGTCCAGGCTCTAGAGGAGGTAAAGGCCTGAGCCGTAGCCAGGCCAAGAACTCCTTTTGGGAAACCCACAAAGAAGCAGAACCTCACACTGAACACTGATGAGTTGTGGGTGCAGGGAGTCTGATGCAGACCTTTCCCGCTGTATGCAATTTGACTACCAGTCAACCACTTTATTCTATAAATACGACAGCCTGAGTGAGCCCACTTTGAGCTCTCTCTGCTAAATAAGCTGGTTGTATAGCAATGGTTTTACTACTCACAGGTCAGTGGATGAGTCCAATTTAAGTTTCATATCAATAATTTAGCTGAAGTAAATGCATACTGAATATAATGAATCATCTAGATGTATAAAGTTGTGTGATTTTTAATGCACTCTCTGCTTCATGTTATGTAGTAAGCTAGGATTGCTGAAATCTTAAGCTGTAAAGTTCTGGTCATATTTACCAAAAGCAACTACAAACTACACTGAACACTTGCAAGATAAGGCCTGTTTTGCACTTCGCTGAGAAGAAAAGGATTTATTCACACAAAACGGCACCTACAAGGCTATGGACTATAAACAGTGCCTTACCAAGGCACATGAGATCAGTGAAAAGCATCCAATGAGAAGCAAGAAGACCTGAAAGTGAAATACTGCTATTGGACTGAATCATGGTATAAATGGTCTGTAGAGATATAAAAGTCTACGGTTTTCTCTGGTCGGGTGGAACCTCAGCGCAGGTACCCAGCTTGAGCCAGCCCTCCTGCTATTCTACTCCATTGATTTTTTTTTTTTTTCCTGAGAATTTGTTTCGTGAAAGTGCTCTGCATACAGTTATCAGGCCTCGCCTGAAAGTTTGCCTCTGGAGTTCTAAAGTATAGACTCCAGAGCAAATGGTTATCAGGGATGGAATGCCCGAAAGTTTGCTTTCGCAAATGGGTACAGGCCTTCTCTGAAAGTTTGCCTTTGGAGCTCTAAATACAGACTCTGGAGGGAACAGTTATCAGGGGCAGAAGAATCCTGAAAGTTTGCTTCGTGAATGGGTACAGGCACCTGGAGAGAAGGTAAGCAGCATTCAGCTTGGCATATCTCCCCCATGCAGTAAATAATAAACCCGCCCCCAAACTCTTTTAAGTTGCACTTCTCTTTGAGAGAATTTGAGAATTTGTTCTGCAGTAAGCAGAACCCTGAATTACTCCCCTGTGACACTGGAAGAAAGGAGGATTTAAACCTCTCTTCCCATTAGCACTGGACTAGTGTATGCTCAGTTCTACAGTTGCCTTTCTCTGTTTAGAGTTGTCCAACTTCAGATATGCTAAATAATCACAAATTAACTGGTCTTTCTACAAGGCTGGCTAAGCCCAAGCCTCCTGGCTCTATCAATCATAATCTCATGTAAATCAGAAATGCAGAACTGGCATAAAAACTGTGGTGGCCTGAGGGAGCATCTAATAACGTTGTGTGGGAAACTGCGGTATTCCGCTGACTGAAACCCAGGCCCTTCCAAGCATCAGTCAAGTACAAAATATGAATTGATTTTTATTATTTCCACTATTTGCATCGTATTCGAGCCTTGAAGAATTTGAAATTGAACATCAGAAAGATAAATCAAACTCTGGGTAATTGAGTTTCTAGTCCAACACCCTATTTATTTCTAGTTTATTTTCTTGCAGGAAGGCTGAAAGAACAATAGAGAGGAAAACAAACCTTGAGGGATGTTACAATGTATAAATAGCCATCTTGGGAGTAGAGGGGGTTCTTTGCTTAGCAGAAAACACAAGAAACAGGGTAACAAATGGGAATTGTGCAGTGATGTTTATGGTCTGAAGCATCTTATGAGAGGCTGAGAGAGCTGGGTCTGTTCAGCCTGGAGCAGAGAAGGCTGAGAGGGGATCTCATCAGTGTTTATAAATATCTCAAGGGTGGGTGTCAAGAGGATGGGACCAGACTCCTTTCAGTGGTGCCCAACGACAGAATGAGGGGCAATGGGCACAGACTGAAGCACAGGAGGTTCCATCTGTATATGAGGAGAAACTTCTTTACTGTGAGGGTGCCAGAGCCCTGGAACAGGCTGCCCAGAGAGGCTGTGGAGTCTCCTTCTCTGGAGACATTCAAACCCACCTGGACACATTCCTATGCAATCTACTCTAAGTGAACCTCCTTTAGCAGGTGGGTTGCACTAGACGATCTCCAGAGGTCCCTTCCAACCCCAACCATCCTGTGATTCTGTGATGTTTAGGGCAAGCACCAAAGGAGAGAAGGGCTGCCGTTGTTCTCAGGCCGTGCTTAGGCTCTCCAGCACACTGCTCTGCAGGTGGGCACACACCGGTGCAGCCCCACACTCACGGGGCAGTGGGGCACCGCCAGCACGGGCAGCAAAGCCAGGTGACTCGGCAGGGCTGAGAGCTCTCCGCCTTGCCTAGCCCAGGCTCCCCTAGCCCGGGGCAGGCACCCGCTCGCCCGGAGGAACGTGTCCCCCCGCCACCGCTCCTCCCGCCGCCGGTTCCCAGCCACCCGTGCCACGCACCCCGCGTGACCAGCGGCGGGGCGGGCGCAGGAGGGCAGCCCGGCTCCGCAGCGGCCGCAGCCGGACGCCGCACACCCACAGAGGAAAACCCTAGCACCTCACCCCATCTCCCTCCCACCTGCCCGCCCGCCTCCGCCTGAGGAGCCGCGGGCCGCGAGGGGGTGGGGCGGGGCCGGGCGCGCGCACCTCCCCCCGCGGGAGGGGGCGGGGCTCCTCTCCTTTGCGCCATGATGAACAAATGACCTCGCGGGGAATGAAATATAAGTTCCACCGGGGGGAGAGAGTTCTCTGCTTCGAGCCCGACCCCACCAAGGCCAAAGTGCTCTATGATGCCAAGGTGACACACCCCACCCCTCCTCCCCCTCCACGCCGCGCGCGCGACCCTGCTCTCCCTCCCACTCACACCCCCTTTCACCCCCTCCCCCCCCTCCGCCCCAAATTTCGCCCCGCCGAGCGGGCAGGAGGGAGCGCGGGGGGGCGGGGCCGGCGCGGAGCCCGGCCCGCTGCCGTTGCTGCCGTTAACGCTCCCCACTGGGCACTGCGCGCGCGCGGTGAGGCGGCTGCGGGCCCAGCTGAGGAGGCGGAGGTGGCGGCGGCTCCACTACGAGCGCTCGTTTTGGGAAAGGAGTGTGCTGGAGCACGGCGGGGGGCAAGCGAAGAGGCCGCGGGGCTGGGAGACAAAGCGAGGCGGTGCCCATCTCCGCCGGGCTTCTTTTCACCCGCCTCCAGTCCTTGTGCCGTTGTCATCGCCCCCACCCGTGCGCTTCAGCCCGGCCCCCCGGCGGGGCTTGGCTCTCTTCCCCTACACACACCGGCCGCTCCGCTGCGGGGGTGCGGGGTGTGTGTAGCAGCTGCGTACGAGCCCCTGGGCCTTCCCCCAGCGGGGCAGAGGCGTCCTGCTGCCCGGGTGACTGAAGAGGCGATGAAGCCCAGGCCGTTGGGGCCTTGCTCTCACCTCAGGTAGAGAGCGGAGCTGCTGAGGGGCTCTGGAAGGGTCGGAGCCGGTTCCCGCCTTCGGTTCTCGGCTGAACACCTGCGAAGTAATTCTGAAGTCTTATTTTAATCCCTGCATTTTTGTAGCGTTGCGTGGTTTATTCCCACTCCCCGCTCTCCAACCCTTACAGCCCGCACTTCTGCCTTTCAGAAGGGTTTGAATGGTGCCGGTGGTACAGGAGAATATACAGAAATATGAGAGCAAGTAGTGAGTGATGGACCATAGGTGTTGCAATAGGAGGTGACTGACTCACCTGGGCCTGGCTTTAAGAATAGTGATAGTAATTGTGGAGCTTGATGTTAATATTGTTTTGGGGTGTCAGTGGGACACAATTTTTTAATGCTGAGTCATCTGTACCTAGCTTGGAAACAAAGGTTTGTTTTGTTTTGTTACAGACAAGGGTGAAAAGTGGTACTGCAACTGGATTCCTGACCAAATTCTTTTTGCTGCAAGTTTTCTAGTTGCGTGATTTGCTAGTGTTTGTCTAATATCTTTAACCAGGAGCTCCACCTTCCTGTAATATTTTGGCCTGCCCTTTTGTTTTTACATGTATTCCTATGTTCTGACCACCCCAGCAGGTTTGATTGGAGCCCTAAAGGTAACTTGAGTGCAAAAAATAATAGCGTGTTTTCTTTTTTACTTACAAATACCCCAGACTCCAGCATAACTGTCCTTTGCACCATCAACAGTTCTGAAAATCTGGACTCCCAAATTAAAACATTACGGTAACCTAACAGCTGGGCACATATATGGTCTATCAGAGCGATTCAGTTGAGGCAGAATGATTCCTTTGTTATTACTAGTCCTGATGCTCTCCTTAATTATCCACCTGAAATGTCTTTTTCTTGTGAAGTGCAAGCCCTTTCAGACTGGCCCATTTTATGTGTGTGAAAGAGAGGAAGAAAACAAAGGCTCAGATATCCACAAAGCCTTTTAATGTTCCGTGACTAAGATTCTGTGTTGTTCAAGATAGAACAGCATTTCTGAGGTTTATATTCCTACATTTATACAGTCCTGAAATTACGTTCGGCCCTCTGAAGGCAACTGCGAGGCTGATGTGGCCCCCGGTGAAAATGAGTTTGACATTCCTGTATTAGAACTATGTTGTCTCCTGCTTTGAGGGCATGAAGAGACGGCACATTGGAGAAAACATTCGTAGCCCAGATATATGTCTGGATATCTGTATTGTGGTACTGCATTGTTTTGCATTTCCCTTTGTCTGTCATGAAAGCATGGGACGTTTGAGGACAGGACTAAGATGGTTAGCAGTCCCTAACCTTAAAATCGCTCAACAAAAAAAATAGTTTTTTCTGACCATTTTGAATAATGTATATCTTCTGCTCATATCAATATTCACTGGCAAAATTATAGGTATATTTCATTTCCATACATAAATATATTTTTAAAAATTTGTGCATAAATTCCCTAAGTACTGTAAAGCTCACTTATTTTCAAGCTTTTAAATACATGCTATTATTTTTTTTTTCAGATTGTTGATATTGTTGTTGGAAAAGATGAGAAAGGCAGGAAGATTCCAGAATATCTGATCCATTTTAACGGTTGGAACAGAAGGTAAGAGCCTATATGCATGGTTTCAGTTCTTCCATTTCTTCTATTGTATTCTGCAAATAAAAGCATTGCACAGAATATCAAAGGACTGTGATATTTGCATGAATATTTTTGGTTTTGTGGATGTCTTTAATATACTTGCTCATGTTGACGCATTGGTATGTATTCATACATTTCAGTGGATCAGTTTGTTAGCCATGAGTTTAACCGTTATGGGCTGTCTTCCCCATATACTTGTGGCTGCTATGTTTCCATTAATAAAAGGAGTTTATACTTTGTTAAATCTAGACCTGGATTGTTTGGTTGTCAAGGCCAGTATGTGAGTGCAGTCTCTGACAGTGATCTACAGCATGTGTTGGTGCTTACAAACGTTTATTGCATGTCAAGTTGAGAGATTTTAGATGGCAACACAAGAATTGAAGCCATGTGAATACAAACAGATGCAAATCTTTTGATATAGATGTTGCTTCTGAATGATATTGAGAGTGCTTTTTAGACTGAATCTATGTTACTTCATTAGTATTTATGAGTGGTGTATATTTACAGCTGTTAATAACTTTCTGTTGACCAATCCTTAGCTGGGATAGATGGGCAGCTGAAGATCATGTTCTTCGTGATACAGACGAAAACCGCAGATTACAGCGTAAATTGGCACGGAAGGCTGTGGCTCGCATGTAAGAAATCCTTTTGGTATCAAAATGAATTAGATTTGTTTTCAGATTTAAACAGATATATCCAGGTTCTACAAGTGAGCTTGACCTCTAAGCTCATGCTGTAAGTGGTAAATATCTACCCAGTACTGTCAGTGCATTCTAAGGTAGATACCTGTATATTGTTATTAAGAAATGCTCTACATGACTAATGCTTAAAGTTATTCTTAGCTGTTGTTGTGAAATGCCTGTATATTGGATCTACATCTTCCCAAAGAAATGTGCTTGAAAAATAACTTGGGAAAACTTGAAGTATTTTTCAGCCATAGGCAATACTCTAATATTGGTTGGCCATGGCTTGAGGATCTGATTGAGAACACGAATATGATGTAATGTATGGACATGAAGGTATCCACTCTCAAATAAGCATTGTCCAAGTTATTTCAACATCAATTGATGAAAATAACTCAAACATACCCTTCCTGTGCATTTGCATGTAATGTAACTATCTAGGATAACCGAATAATGTTAGCCAAATTTCAATGAACCGTTTTGTGTTCTGTAGGAGAAGAAAGGGAAGAAAGAAGAGACGTTGCAGGTTGCCCGGTGTTGACTCTGTATTAAAAAGCCTGCCTGCTGAAGAAAATGATGAGAGTAGTGAAAACTGTGAGCTCATTTTCATTCTTTCATAACTGGCATGATGCCTTTAACTTTTTGAGACAGGGGTACAGTGCATGCTGTAACTTCCTATTGGCATGACACAGGAGTATCACAATACTATTTGAAATATACAGAGGCAGTCACATGTAGAGCGAGCACTATGTTTCGTGCCAGGCAGCTATTAAGTTATCTCCTTTCTTCTTGTGTTCCAGAGACTTTTCCTTGTGTCACTTCCACTCAACTGTTCTAATCAATGATTTCAGAGCTTAATGCTGCTTTGTTTAGTGTAAAATTAATAGTGCAAGAAGCGCTCAGTTTTCTTTGTTTGGTGCTAGGGAACAAGACACTTCTCCTGCTAGCGTTTCTACCTGTTTTTGGGGGCAATAAAATTTTCTCTTTCCCCAGTCTACCAGGCACCATGGTCTGTTTCTTGTCAGCTGACTGGCTGACTTCACTCTCAAGCCAGCTCTTTCATTTAATAGCATTTTTCTTTGTAGCTTGAAAACCAGCAGGAACACCAGCTGGCACTTAACTGATGTTCTGGCAACTGTCGCTGCACAGATCCAGACCTTCTGATTGAATGATTAATATGTTAATTGCCTGTTCAGAACTTAAGTCCAATATAAATTGAAAGGTCTGTGAGTGTTAAGATATGAAGGGGGCTTTTTAAAGTGGGTGTTTTTCAATTAGAGAGGGTGTAAGAATACTTCCTGTAAACTCTTGTCTTACATACTTAAAAAGTTTGTCGTGTGCTATAAATAATACCTGTGTGTTTAATTAAATTAGAGTTATTAATCCTCAGTAGATATGACAAGCTAGTTGTGGCTGTGTTATTTTGTTTTGGGTTTTTTTGCATAGAAGCCTGAAATTCTTCTTAACGTCTGCAATGTAATAATGTGAGATAAATATGTGAAATCTCTTTTACACAGCTATAAGTAGTTCTTCTTCTGATGACAGTGATGAAGGAACAGATGAAGAAATAAAAAGTGAAGAAAGTGACATAGAAGAGAGGACAGAAATGGTATAGTCATGACCTCCTTAACTTAATAGAATTTAAACGTGTATTTGAAACTCTGGAAAAATTGAAGTAGTTGAAATATAGGCTACAGCTGGTTATTTAGCTGGAATTAAAAGTATAATTTTCTCACTCCTGGTGGTTACTGTCGTTGAGTTTTTGGAAATTATAGAAGATGTTGTCTTGTCGAATTCTTCATTAATCTATATATACACTTTTATTTCTTTTCCTCTCTTTCTACATGTAAGGCTTATGTGAAGTAAACAGCAAACTAGATTATCTGGACTTGTGAGTGCTGTAAATTTTGCTGGTCTATGCAGGTTGGGCAAATCCTGTTATTGCAGTAAGATCTTCTTGGCTCCTCTATTTTACTGTGAAACAGGCATGTCAACTCTGGTCTTAAACTGAAATGTAAAAGACTGACTTCAAGAAAAAAAACATTTATTTCGTCTACAGTATTGAAAAGGCACTACAGTGTAAACAGTTGCTCTGAAGGTCTGTTGAATCTAACTGCTGCAGTGTGTGTGATCTGAAGCAGCAAAACCTAACAATTTTCAGTTCATTCTTTTATGTTAAATACTTCAGTGAATGCTAAATAAAAAAAAAATCACAGGTAACTTCAAAGCACTATTGTTGAATTGCTTACAGTGAGGCTACTATCCACTTAAATGTTTACTATATGTTATTTTTACGTGGCAAAACTCGATGGTTATACTGGATCTCGACTACTGAAGTTCTTTTTCACTAATATTTGTGAGCACAGTCAATATATTGTTTCTTGCACTGATTTGTTGTAGAAAGAAGAACAAGACACTCACACAAAAAGGGACATGGAAGAAAGAGCAATAAGCATAGAAATTCCTGAAGTCTTGAAAAAGAAGCTTGAGGAAGACTGTTACTATATTAATAGAAGAAAACGGGTATGAAATAAAAGCTATTAAATGAATGTGCACAGAGTGGATGGGGAGGGCATCCGAAAGTTCTTGCATAGAACAACTCCTCTTTGTTTTTTTAACTTTATTGCAAAGGTGAGCTTAGACAGTGTAAGGAAGAATAAAAAGACTGTAGGCAGCAGGCTTCTCTATAGCTAAAAGTGACCTGTCATTGTATTTAAGAATGTAATATTTCAATACCCAATTGTGGTTTAGAGTGCAGATTGTTTTTTAAAGCTGGAAATGTAATAAGCTTGTTAACCTGGCCATATTTTTCTTTCTCCAGATGTTTATAAAGGATTGATCAAAAATGCAGTTTAAGGGTTCAAATTAATCACTCCTGAAATAACTTCATGCAATAGAGACTTATTAAGCTAGTCAGTATATTACAAGCTCCTGTTTTAGCTTGGTGTACTAATTGTTTTAGTAAGATATTAATTTATTGTTTCTTTTTCAGCTAGTGAAGCTTCCTTGTCAGACAAATATAATAACCATCCTGGAGTCATATGTAAAACATTTTGCTATTAATGCTGCTTTTTCAGCCAATGAAAGATCTCGCCACCATCAAATGACACCACATACTAATATGAATCTTCATTATGTGCCACCAGAGAAGAAGTAAGTAATCTTTAGTCCAATGCTATTGTCACAAGAAAAATGAACTTGCATTCCGTGTTCTGTTTCAAGGCTGTTCACTTCTGTGAGCTTATACTGTGATGTATGTCTGTTTATGGGGCTTAAAGTATTTGAGAGATGCCTGTAGTGTAGTAACACTGCCAATCAGTGAGAGAGTCCCTATAATTTGGAAAGTCATTGTGCAAAGCATCAGTATTCCCTTTCGTCATGTAAGTTCTTGTGAATATTGTGACCCGTTTTGGAAGAATGTGCTGCTATTGTCTATGTGAGAATTTTTTGAGCACTGAGAGAGTATCTGATATGAGAATGCCCTACTTAAACTGAACTGAATATGTTCAATTTTATGAAGGATAAAAAAAATATACAAACACATATAGAGAACTCCAAGTGCAGGTGATTTTTGTTTTTTAATTGACATATCATCTTAAATCCAAGAGTCAGTATGTAGGGAAACAATGTGTGTAGTAACACCAGTCCTGCTTATTAAAATTGATTGCCTCTTAGTGGCTGTTTTCTCAGCTGAGCTGTATATTCTTCTACCATGCTACAGATGCAGTGTGTCAACCCTGCATGTTTGCAGTATGGTGGATTTTTTTTTGTGGTGTGGTTTGTGGTGGTGTTTTTGTTTGGTTTTTTTTTTCCTCTCATGTTAAATATTCTCAATATTAGATGAGACTGCATATTAAGTCTGCACTGGGGGGAAATCTTGTATTTTATCAAAGAGAAATCTTGACTTATGTTACCATGTTCTGTTTCAATGGTGCATAGTTTTGCTATTCCTTGCAATATTTTTGTGTATGTGAGTGTCTTGGTTTATACTGATGTCATACATTATTTGACAGATCAGCGATACTTTCTTTGTAATATAATCTTCCAAACAAGAAGTTAGATGAGACATGAGAAATTGGAGTAGAAGGTTGCATGAACATTACTGTTTTTCAAGGTGTATGTTTGAGTGACTTCCTCAATAAAGAAGGTGCTTTAATATAAAAAATGTGTATAACTTCAGTGATCCATGGAGTAGGAGAGATTCATCTGACAACTTTCTTGTACTGCCTTTACTACTCTGACGTAGAAGGTAACTGGCCGTCTGGGATGTCATAGAATTTCTGCACAGGATGATCCCCTGACTCAATTTATATAGGGTTTAAAAAAAAAAAAAAGGCAGCAGTTTTAGCAGGTGGTATGGAATGGTAGTAGGAGGTATGGAATTTCTAATGTGGGTCATTGTGACAGAGTCGAATTACTGTTACTGTACACATATATGCACTTGAGACAGGAGAAATTAATACCTTCATAGAGGTGAGAGATGTTGGAGGTGGACTGGACTCAGTCTTTATGGTTCTCCTTGTATGTCTACTCACCACCTAGCACTGTGAGTCTTTTACACAAGTCCAAAACTGAATTTCTTAGTAGCCTCTCAATGTAGTGCTTTGGTTATCAGGAGCAGGCCATTGGAAATTGATCTCCAATGCAGATGTATCTGTTGTTGTTGGTTCACTGGATATCTCTTAAGCACAGCCTTAACTGCATCTTTGTGGCTATAAATCAAATTCTGTACATACGTTTTAGACACAGATGCAATCTATTGAGTACTTACTTTTTCTGGCAGGTGCATCTCCTTTGAGCCTAGTAAACTTGTAAAAACGAAGTAATGCTTACGTGATGAACGAACTTTTTTTACTGTAGATTTTACGAATCCAGTGAACAGTCATACAACAGAACAATTGTATGATATTGTTTGACCTTATTAAGCAGACTTTTAAAATTTGTATTTGTCTGAAGTTACCAACAGCAATCACTGTCTCTTCAAGTATGCTTGTAATCGTTCATCATTATTTAGTGACAAAGTTAGCATATCATAGTTAAGACATTAATGATCTGTATTAAAAGGAGATTTCCTACAACTACGCTGAAAAATTTTGACATTGCAACTTTGAAATTCATAATCCTTTTTTTCTCCAGTGTTGAGCTATGTAAAGAGATGGTGGATGGGCTGAGAATAACGTTTGACTTCACACTTCCATTAATTTTGCTCTATCCTTATGAGCAAGCTCAATTTAAGAAGGTGACTTCATCAAAATTCTTCCTTCCTATCAAAGAAAACTCAACAAATACTAACAGGTGGGTTGGGTATACAGAGTCCAATACTGCTTATCTCTTGGGGAAAATGCAATAGAATGTGGTTATGTGTTCAGAACAGGATGATTTCTCACAGACTTCGACTTTAAGATTGTCATGATGAAATGTTGAACTTTTCTGTTAATTTGTTGCCTGAATTAAGAATTCTGAATTTGTATCTGGTTAACTTCAAAAAGGGTTTGTACTGATTGGTGTGGAGTTACGCTGCAACTTTGTGGGGAAAAAAAATTACATTGGAATGTAAATTTGTGTTCATTAACTTTTAAATTTGGAAATAAATATGCTTCCAGAAAATAGTATTTAAAAGAAGGCCTCATCACTTTGCTAGGTATTGGGAGGAGACTAATTTGAATAAGTAGTATATTTAAGAAGGTCTGTGAAACTAGAAGGATCTCTTTTGGGGGAGGAGTCCTGATCACTTCTGTAAAGCTACCTTTATTTGCTAGAAATCAGGAGGAACTTTCCCCAAGTCCTCCACTGTTGAATCCGCCAACGCCTCAGTCAACTGACAGCCAGCCCACAACAGGGGAGCCAGCCACGCCAAAGAGACGGAAGGCTGAACCTGAAATTCTGCAGTCGCTGAGACGTTCTACACGCCATAGCTCTAACTGTGACAGGTTATCAGAAAGCAGTGCTTCCCCACAGCCTAAACGACGGCATCTTGAGACTCCAGCTTCTATGCCAAAGCTCTTCTTGCACCTGGAAAAAAGTAGGTTTTGCTCTTTAAATTATTACTCTAAGCCAGATTTTAAGACTTGTTCTTTAAGTCATCTGGACTGTGAACTGAAAGATTAAAGTAGGAATTCATGACTTTTGGTATCAATTATTTATCTCTGAAGCTTAAACCAAGGGGAGAAATACAAAGCAATATTCTCAGTACTTTGGTACTTCGTCTCTCAACAGAATTGGAGGAGCTGCTTTTCTGTGCATCTGCTTTTGGATAGCATTTATTGAATCGCAGTGTTTAAGACTTTAAACATTTTGGCAGCAGACCTTGGTTGTGTTTAATGGCTTATAGTTCCATAAAACAGATAATAAAATTGATTTCTGATTTCTTTTGTTTGTTTTTCCTTCCCTTTTGAAGAAACCCCTGTCCATAGTGGATCATCTTCACCTATAACTTTGACTCCTAGCAAAGAGGGGAGTGCGGTTTTTACTGGCTTTGAGGGTAGAAGAAACAATGAATTGAATGAGGTAACAGATTTTTATGTTCCTGTCCTAGATTCAATGATTTAAAGGTTTTATTGACCTCCGAGTAGGGCTATGTAAGAGAAGATTTTAGTTTATTACTTATTTCATCTTTGATTTTGAAGTTCTGCACAGACTAAATTATTAATGGTGCTATAAAAATGTAATAACCAATTTTTTCATGTCTTATGTTTAGGTTTTGTCCTGGAAATTGATGCCAGAGAATTATCCACCAAGTGATCAACCACCACCTCCCTCATATATCTATGGATCTCAACATCTGCTACGGATGTTTGGTAAACTGATGCAAAACTCTGTGCTGAATCAAAGTTTTTCTTCCCCCTCGCACCCTTGGGACTGTATCCATGTGATTTTTTTATTTGCTTTATCTCATTTAGTTTTATATTGGAGAAGTGTAAATTTTAATCTGTTTAAAACTTAGGCTGTTCATGAACTTGCTTATCTCCTGCTGGCTCTTTAGGCTTTTATTTAACAAAAATAAAAATTACTTCTCATACACAACCAAACATTGTTAAACCAAGCATTTACTTTCTCAGCATGTTTCTTTTTAGTAAGGTTTTAGAAGATCACTGAGTAACTTGCAAAGAAAAGTGGAGGCTGCAGGGTGAAGACATTATTATGTTTTTCTGTTCTGTGTAGTGGATAAAAGTAGTTAGAATATGCTTTTAAAGGACAGGTGTAAACATTGTTTCTCTTATTTACAGTAAAGCTACCAGAAATACTGGGGAAGATGTGCTTTCCTGACAAAAACCTAAAGGCTTTAGTAAAACACTTCGAAATGTTTCTGAGGTAATGTGACACAATGTACCACAGGATTGTTTGCATTGTTACATAGATCTAAGTGTCCCGGGGTGATAAAGGTTTTTAAAAATAAGATTTTAATTTTCTATAATTACAAGAATATGGTAAAAATTAATGTAAGATTTTAATAATAATTTGAATGAAAATTAATACAAGATTTTTTATTCTGTAATTCAAATTGAAGGGAACCTGAACTCTCTACTTAAAGTTTTGATAAACAGAGTGCTAGAGAACTGAAGTATGAAAGTTTATTTGCTAGTATGTAGAGACTGACAAGTCTGACTTGGTCGAGAAGCATGTTTTATGAAGAAATACAGACTCTGTTGTTTTTGAGAGCGTAATCTGAGAATTTTGATGTTGCATTGGTTTTAGCAGGGGTACAAACTTGTGGTTTAAAACATGTTTTTAATTATGGTAGGTTTTTGTTTGTTTGTTTTTTTTAAGAAAAGCCTGTCCTAGTGCAGCTTTAAACTGGAAGGTTTCTCTGTTATGCAATGCAGTGGATTACTGACCATGGTAGCTCTGTGGCTGGTGTCAATATGGTCATACCTGCACCATGGTTGGCTTTCTTTGTCAGGTACTCTAGTTAATATCTCTGCATGACATTGTAGTGGTAGTTAGATATCTAGTGTGGCACTGTATTGTGCAGCACCAATACAGTGGAAAATGAATTTGCCAAGGAAAACTTATAGGAGAAAGTGTTGTAAGTGGTAAACATGTGGAACAAATGTGGAACTCTTAATTTTGGTCAAAGACTCTTAAGTAGCCGCATACTGAATACTGAAATAATGAATAGTAACATAATGTGGCACTTGTCAAAGAACAGGGAGACAATGCTTTTACTTTAATTGTTTGTTGAAAATAAAAGATGTGTCAGATGTCAAAGTTTCTATGATACAAAATTTGTCTCTAGAAGCATTGCATTTTTAAGTTTTACTGATTCCATTTACATCTCTATTTTGTCAGATCGTTGTTAGTATCCAAAGTTAAACATGACAGAATTAGTGCTTACTGTGGGAAACCTATATTTGCTTGGAGTGAATATTATTTAGGGTGCTTAACTCACTGTGGATCAAATCAGTTTTTATCAGACCTCTGTCTGCTCAGATTCTTCTGTGTTGGTCAGAGGAGGTCTCTACTCTTTAGCATCTTAGATGCAGTTTTTTCATATTTATTCTACAGATGAGCAGTGGTGGAGTGGAATAGGTGGAAGGAGGAAACATGTCCTCCACCCCTATACAAGCAGGGAGGTGATAAAACTGATAGTTCTAGTGATGATATCCATATATGTCTTATTTTTCCTTTTCACTATATTGTTGAAATGTGTAGTCATCTAGAAAAAGAAATTTTTAAAAAGCAGAAGGTGTTTCCACATCAATGTTTTTAGGTGGGATAGAACTGTGTTTTTGAAGCGGAAAACACTTAACCAGAAATGTGCTTTAGTACTAGGGGGGATTCAGTTCTCAAGACTGGGCTACAACTAAACCAAAATGAGCCCCGCAATGGAAGCATAGTATGGATATTGCATATCTGGAACAACAAACATTCAAGGGCTGTGTATTTTTTCAAGTCATTTTCTAAGCCAGCATCGTGTATGTTTTGCTGTTCTCAGCGTTTCTTTTCTATGCTGAAATAATGATTTCTATGGTTTTGTCAGAACTGGTCAAATTGAGAGCCTTCTGGAAAAAGATTCAAAGTTACAGTTACTGCTGTAGGAAGCATTCAATCTTAGGTAGCTTTTTTGTAAATATTCTTCTTAGACTTCTTAGACTAGTTTCCTCAACACATATGCTACTGTGTATTCAATGCAAATTATAGGTTGATTGGTTTGTTTTCAACCCGTATTCCTGGGGCTTAAGGATGTCTTTCATTTGGGTGTTTCTTTTCCCATATGTCGTTGAAAGTGGTCGAACAATTACATTTTCCAGAAACTTGTTCAGACTTGATTTTTATCATAGAAATACTTCCGCATTATCTGCTTCTCATCACAAGAGAAAATTGAGGCTGAGGTGACATCTTGTACTAGTTCTTCAATTTTCACACTCTCGTCCTTTTCTTTTTGGGAATGAAAGGATTAATGGATGTTTATTAAAAATACTTTCTGTCCTGTTTTTTATACCTTTTGAAAGAACTGTTGTACATAGTCTGTATGCATTAGATGATAGCAACCGGTTTAAGACTGCCTAATTTCTTTTAGTGAATTGCTCTGGAGTGGCAAGCTGAAGCACTCTCCTTTTCTTTTATTTTTCTAATAGCAGGCAGGGATTGAAGCTGTTTCTGAATCTTTTTTGAATTCTTGGTGGAGTAGTCCAAGCATAAGTATTTTATGTATTTTAAAGTAAAACTTTAATGTAGTCACAACTGATTTAGTTCTGGCGTAGATACTGATTTGATTCTGTATTATGATTTTATGGGTAAAATTTACAGTTTGATGTAATATTTGTATTATTAATCTAATGTGCACTGAGAATCTGAGATTTATAACACTTTGTCTAGAAGGTTATTTTATTCAGTTTACCCATTACTTGATAGATGCATTAAATTCACTTTGAGACACTGCATGGGTAATATTTTCCAGTCATGCCTCCAGACTGCTGCTAGGCGAGGTTGATCTTAGTTTCCCAGACAACATGTATTTTTAAGGGATATATGAAATATATCTTTTTGAGTTTCACATTAAGTAGAAGCTGTACTCTCTGTGCTTAGTGCAGCTTTCTACAACTGTGCATAATGAAAATTTCTTCATGGAGAACATGAAAGTTGGTTTCTCAATTATAGAATTTGCAGGAGAAAATTAGTTTCTCAAATAAAGAAAAAAACTCTTAGTCTTCACTTCAAACTATTTAGCTCTGAAATAATACATAATACTTGCAGAAGAATAACAGTCTGAAGTAGATGTGACAAGCTTGCCAGTGGGTTTCACTGAATTTCGCTTGCAGTTTGAGTTTAGTCTTCAGGAGCAAGCAGTGGAAGCCAACGTGGTAACGAGTGCCTACTAACGGGTAATCTTACTAGCAAAGGATCTCTGATTAAATCCCTGCCTGTGAATAGTTTTTGAGATAACGTATTGCCTCTTAACCAATTCCATTATTTCAGCCAAATTTTTAATAAAATGCTCTATGTGCTGTATTTTATGACTTCTCTGTATTGCGAGATGCCTAGTGTGCCTTCAGAGGCTACTTGAGTGATGAGAAATAAACTGGCACCTGCTTGTCTATCTTGTTTTGCCGTTGATTTGAACATAACCTTGACTTGGAAAACTGTTTTGGGATCAGAGGAGTCACTTCTTAGGACTGTTGACCAGTATGAGATACTTAATAATGAAGAGAATATAACATGTCTGGTTTTAGAATAGCAAGACCCGTCTTTTCAGCCAATGTCATTTGCATTTTAGAAATAAAAGCAAAACAAAATGGTAAAGCACTTCAGAAAGCCATAGGTATTTTGACTTTCACGAAATACAGAAGAATGAGTAAGTGATGAAATACTTGTAAAATAATGCTACTAAAATTTCTAATACACTTTTCCAGATGAGGCTGATGTGTGGTATTTCAGGTCATGGAGAACTTATTAATGGTCAACCACTTTGTTGGCTTTTTTTTTGCCCCTTTTTTTTGTGTGTGTGTGTGGTTTTGTTTTGTTTGTTGTTTGTTTCGTTTTGTTTTTTAAACCTGCTGATATTTCAATCTTGCCATATCCTGTAAGTTCTCTTTCATTTTAGATCCCTTTTCTTCCCCCGGGTTTTTTACAACCTGCTTGTATCTATTGTGCCTCTCTGCTCCATGAGTGGAAAAGTATTTTAATACTGTTAAGTATTTTATGAGAAGAAAACCAAAACAGAATGTGACCAAATTAGAGAGCTGTGATAATAAAACATGTATATAGGAAGACAAGAAGTTGGTTGAAGTAACCTTAGGAAATAGATCTCTGGTTTTGATAGCACAACATTTTTTGAGTGTAGTAATTTTATTATATGTAATTGTAGTAGTGAATTATGGCCACTAGTCTGTGCTAATGTGCAATTAATGAGAGGTTATTAGCGGCTTTCTGAGAATGAAAAAATAAAGTATTGCACGTGGTGATTGGAGCACAAAACACCTTCATTTAGGTGAATTTGTTTGATGTGGTTCTTGAGACACTGGATATCAGAATAAACATCTGAAACTTTTCACTTACTAATCTGCAAGTGACATTTCTTTTGATGAGGTGATTCAAAGAGTTAAGACCCATCATGCTCTTTAAACAAATTCTGTTAGATCATTACATTTACCTTTCAAACAGCATCTAGCCCAGGCCACTAATCTCATCAAAGCATCTGCTTACCTTCTAGAACTCAGAGCTGTAGCGAGAGTATGTAAGATGTCACCTTCCTGGAAACTTTTCCTTTTAACTCTCTATTCTTATACCTTTATGGCTGAGGTTGTCTTTCGTAATTTCCACACTTTTCAGGCCATCCCTGACTTTACTCATGTGGTGGTAGCTGATGTTTAGAAGAGTGTTTCTCTTTATGCAGAGACTGTTCGGGTAATAGGTTGTGTTGACACTGTCAAGACAGGGACATTTTAGCTACCAGATGATGCTTTTAAAACTCATAGTAATTCAGTGACTCTGAAAAACATTCCTGATGTGAATATGTCAAGTGGCCTTTTAATGTGGATAATGCTAGTTCTGTGCCTCTTTTTGGTAGATCTGCTTGCATAACTCTCAGCCAGATGATAGTATATTTTGAGGTTATTGCTTGGAGTCACCTGAGGTAAGCTTGCTTATGGACTGCTACAGGTGAAGATCAGCACATTAGGAATTCGTCAAGCCAGGTTGCCACTGTGTCTGTTCCCCTCGTCTCCATCCCCTATAGTCCTTTCTGAAATGTTGGTCTTCTAGGAACCTGTGGTAGAGAGGGAAATAGCTGCATTGTGTCCTGTTACCTCTATGTTCCGGGCGGGAGTATAAAGCATGAGTATTCTTTTTTGGGATGCTCATAATGAGAAAAAAAATTGTGCAGTCTTACATCAGGATGTTTGTGTGGACTGTGCAACTCAAAACTCAGTTACTTGTAAGCAGTTTCACTGTAGGTGTCTGCGTATGAACTCTGTAAAAATTCTAAAAATGAAGAAAGCAATAATACAACAGGTGACTGAATTTATTAGATTTGTAAGTTTAAAGTAGTTAAACAATTTCTGAATAACTAAATAGCAATGTGCTTTCTGATCTATAGCTAAACATTGGCTCTACTTGCCAAGTACAGCTCCCTCTGTTTTTAAATCTTGGCTTGTGACTTGCAGGTGGCAGTGATATTGATCTTTGTGCTATTTCACCTTTTCCAAGAGCAAAGCATTAGTGAAGTATCCAGTAGCATAGAGTCTTATGAGACTCGTAATGTTTCTGTGCCCACTTTCTGCACTGCGATGTAGTTTGAATAGAAAGCAACTTTAGAAGGGCCACTGCTCTTTGTATGCAAATATATGAGGGATTGGGACACAAGCTGACCTTGTGTTCTTTTGCCTGTTTCTTCCTACTTCTCTTCAGAAAGTAATTGGTATCTGCTGACTCTCAGGTATTTTGCTTTTCATAACTCTTACATTAAGAACAGAGATATGTACATTTGACTGCATGCATTCTGCCTGCTTTTTTTTTTTTTTTTTGGGGGGGGGGGATGGGGTTGTAGCTGTGCTACAAGCATCTCAGCTAAAATTTCTCATCTTTACCAGCTGTCACTTTAGCTTGCACAAAACTGACGTTTATGACTGATCTTAAGCAGAACTCAGGAAATTTGTAAGAGGAAATGAACGTGCTTCCCATTACTTGCTCTTAAAATTCTTGGAACTGTCAGCTAGCCAATGTCCTCTACAGGTTCCTCTGTTTTATTGATGTGTTTTTAAGACATTCTGCCTTGTATGATCTAGCATGTGATACTGTGTTTTACAGAATGTTAGCCGATGACACTGAGCATTTGATTGGCCCCTGTAGTTTGTACTCGCTGTTTCTCTTGAAGTCATTAATACATATTCATGAAGAATTATTAATTAAATTCCATTTGTGGCTCATCTTAATCTTGTGCAATCTAAGTTAGACTTGAGTATCTTAAGTTTTAGGCCTTACCACACTCACTTCATACCAACCTCGCATATTCCAGAAAGTGATTTGTAGCTAACTAGTCAGAGGTCATAGCAGTTGATGACTTAGGTATTTTATTAGTTTCTCAGTTGCTATAATGTGTAGTGGTTTCTCTAGAGTAAGGTGTGTGTGTAGTGCAGATGAATGAGATGTGACTAGGAGGATCTGATTGTGTGAATTGTTTTTGTTTCTTTTAATTGTTTTCTAAGGGCTATCTTGAGCTCATGGGGGAAGAAAAAGGTGTTGTATAAGGCATTAGAGCAATTTGTGGCCTTGTAAGCCTAGATAAGTAGGTGGTGAATGATTTTAATGGCAAGCAATAGTAAATCACTACGTCATGTGATTTAGACAGCAATCAAATATTGGTGGCTTTAATCTAGATTTGTCCTATTTATTTAGTTCAAGAAAATAATAAAACTTTTTTTTTTCTGTCTCATTGTTTTGCCAAAGTTTAACTAATTTGGATTCACTGTTTGTTGCATTTTGTTCTTTCAGGGAAAAAGATTGTATTTCACGGATGTTTTTATTTCATTTATTTAAATGTCTTTATTTCTGTCAATAGGAAATTGATATAATGCAGCTCTAACATGCTATAATTTAAAATGTTATATTTTTGATTTAGCAAAATAGTTTTCATTTTTAAAGTTATTTCTTAACCTTAATTATTTAATCCTTTTTGTTTTGTGCTATTTAATAAAATTGGAAGCTGCTGTTGGACCTAATGAGAAACCAGCATAGTACAAATACTTTTAAACGAACAGCATGCTGAACTATTTGATGCACTTAGAATTGGGTTAATGAAGACTGTGTGGAACTTTAAGTTTCCTTAGCTTGTAAACATTTATTATGGTAGCTTATGTGGTGTCAGTTTGTGGCAGAGCCAGTTGGATCCTTGCTTTAAACACAAGAGAGATCTTTCTCCCTTTGTGCAGTACCTGCCCTAGCTGAGTATTGCCAGAAATTATGTGCTTGATTGGGGTCACCTAACGGAGCCTTTTCTGATCAGTTCATTAGGTAATGTTTAAAAACAAAAACAAGCTGCCGTTTTATCTTCTGGAAGTGTGTTGGTTGTCCAGCCTGTCCACTTGCATGTCTTAAACCTGAATCATTTACGTCAGAAACCAGCTTAGGTCCCTCTATACCGTTATATTATGGAACTCCTATGAAATAAGCAAGTAGGGAGGAAGTTGACGAAGTGCCTTCTAGATAAATGGTGACACATTGAAGGATTGATTTCTTCTTAAAAAAAGCTTGTATTTCTCACTGCTTTTCCTGGAATTAGTAGGATTTAACCAGTTATTCCTTCAGTTCAGCACTTGTTTGATGCCCATGTTTAAGTACAAAGATTGTATGTGGGGAAAAATCAACCTTTTTTCATTTACCTGTGTTTTTGTGCTGTAACCTTTCTGTGTGAGCTCTCAACGATTAATATATTCCTGATTAAATTAAGATTGCCGTATGTGGAAGCTCTTGTTCATATTATTTGATGCTTTGGCTTTTTTAAGATCAAAGGACATGCCTTGTTCAGGCAGTGTAGCTGTGAGTGAGGTTGGAAAAATACTATGGTTTTAATTGCATTCACCTGTACCTTTTTTTGGTTTTAATTTGGACTTCCTGTGTCCAGAGTATTGGTTATGCAAAACTGATACTTTTAGCTTCCAATATGAGGTCATCTCCCTAGCCAGTAGTTCTTGAGAGGAACTGGATTCTGGTAATGACATTGTTGTTTCCTGTTGTTTCCATTGCTTCTTACTCTAACTCAAACAGAGAACCTGTAGTTAACGTTTTGCCATGTTTATTGATGCTGATCTTTAATATCAAGGTATTTTTGAATGTCTGTGTTTGGTGTTTGTTTGTGTGTTATGTTGTTTGCTAGTTTTTCTGAAGTATAACTTGATCATGTACTTCAGAGTGTGAGAATTGTTTTGTCCCCATTTGTGTACCTGGTATCTTTGTATATAAAGGAAAGAGCAGAGATTATAGTCATTTTAGCTATTTGTTACTAATGTTAGTAGCAGCACTGCTTATTTTTGTTTGCAGTCCTAAACCAAAGAGAGGGTTGTGCGTTAGCAGAGCAGGAGGACATGATAAAATATGGAGTGCTTGGCTGTTTGAATATTTGAAGACTAACTCAGAGAAATCTGAGATTAGGGAACTGGATTTGCAAAGGATGCATATTTTTCTTTGAGAGCCATATTTAGATACTCATGAGGGGTGGAGACCCTAAATGCCCAGGCACATGAGAGAACAAATCGTAGCTTTACTTACCTTGAAAGATAGAGTTTGACTTAAAGGCTACTGGATATTTGTGTAAGATGCTGACATGGTGATGGCTGAAAATCCTGGTTTTGACATAAAGCAAAATAGTATGTGGAGCAGGTGACTGATAGAAGTTGCAGAAAGATCTCTTTTCTTTTTTTCTTTTGTGGTAGTTCTTTGCATTCTTTTCTGAGTGTAGCTTCAACTTTTTTCTTTTTTAATTGAGCTTGAGCATTTTTTTAATGCTATGTGGATTTGAGAATGATAGGGCAAGACTGTGTCTCACTATGTAAAACTTTTGAAAAATAGGGCAAGCCTTTTGTATGCCAAATTTCAAAGTGTAATAATTCTTAATTTCTAGGCAGTGGTTTTGCTGAGTTTAAAAATTAATTTGAAAACAGGTTTTCTCTTAAATGTTTCATGTTCTGATCTTTTTTTGGTATGCTTTCTTCTCAGGTTTTTAGCAGAATACCATGATGATTTCTTCCCAGAATCTGCTTATGTAGCTGCATGTGAAGCCTACTACAGTACTAAAAATCCTCGAGCAATCTACTGAAGCTATTAATAAAGATTAAATCCTACTGTACATCGCCTATGATAATAATATTTTGCCACATGGCTACAAGATGAAGACAAAAAATGGATTAAAACAACTTCTGGAGTAGAAGAAATAGGGAAATATCTTCTGTGATGGTCAGATTACTTAGGACTGGAGAACTTCTTTTCAGAGATGTGTATAGACTGCATTGTGAGTTGCTTGAAGGACTGAATATGACTCCGACTCCAGATGAATGTTCGGACTTCTAATGCATAGGACTGCATAGACCTGTTAAAGAGGAAAGGAGGCAAAAGCAGATGCATTAGCAACAGGACATTTTCTTGAAGGTAGATCACCATGGTGTGTTTCATTTGAGCTCGACCTCTCCAGCCTGAGAACTAAGACTTGACTACACAGTTACATAAAGAGAATGCATAAGTGGTATCTTGTAGATTTATTTTTTTTTCTCACAAGTTGCACTTCATCTCGTGAAACTGTCATGATAGAAAAGATTGCTTAAAGTAAAGGTGTTTTTGCTGTTTGGCTAGCATGACGTCTGCCTCAAGAATGACTTTGTTGCTTGGGTGAAAGACGCGTTGCGTACTTTAAGTCTTGCAAACTTGCATACAGCTGTTTTCACGATAAGGCTGCCGGAGTTCCAAGGAGAACAGGTGTTGCCAGCGATTCAACATTTACCTGGTAATAAATGATTTCCAGAGCCATTATGAAAGAACTGATTTTCTACAAGTAAGCAGAGAAATCAATAAAGTGATGGCAGTTTAACTGGCAAACACTTATTTTCTTAATAAAGTTCACAGTGGATGCTGTGTAAATGTGTGGTTTTGACTGTCTAGAATGTCTTGTTTGTGCTTTATTAGTATTTTTGAGATTGCTAAGTGCACATGTAAATGAGAGGTGGGACCATTGACAACACAGGGAGAGAAGCCCTTTCCGTATCATTAGGTTTTCTTCTACAGACTTGAAGGATTTCTCTTTAGACATTTTTAAACAATTGAGCTCTAGAAATCTGACAATACATTCGGTAGAAATTAATTGAAATATTATTGTTGTCTCGATTGTCATCAAAACCTCATCCGTGACTTAGAACTCTGGCCTTCAGAATCCTCTGCTCTGTCAAGACAGACATAGATTTTAAAAGCACTGGGAGAAAATAGGACTCAAGGCCGATAGACTACTGCATTAATTACTCTGTAATCCTTCCTAATTAAGAAAACTTCCATTAGAACACTTACCTGTAACACAAAACTCAACACATTCCTCCGAGATTTGCAGAAACTGATAGTTAGGAGGAATCATCTTTCAAATGTAGATGGTAAGTTTAGACTAAGAAGCCAAAGGAAATCTGAAATCCACTGTTGACATTCATTGTCACTCACTTTTCAGAGTGTACTGGCGTGTTAAAGCTTTTGAACTGGAAAGATAAGGATTACCTTGGTTTTAGCAATTAAGGTTCTGCTTTTTAGGAAAACTTCTATAAAGAGTCTGTTAAACATAATGATTGTTGAATATTTGGTATGGATGCACGCGGATTTCGTGATCATCATTTCTGAAGGTTGCAATGCAGTAGTACTACTCTTAAAATTTGTTTCTGTTGTACCAAAAGAGAAAGGTAAGTTTTAGTCTTCCTCACAGAAGTTTTGAATCTCTAGCAGAATCAAAGTGTCTCAAAATCCACTTTGCAAACGTGTTTCATTTTAGGTTTAGACCCTGTCTGTCTAAAAAAAAGACAATTCAACAAGCTACTAATGACTATGTAGCAAGAGATATAATCTTGGAATACTGCCTGAAACTCTATCCTTAATCCTTTCTGTTCCAGGAGTGTTAGAGTGTGCATAATATGGCAAATCTGGTTTCGTTCCACTGTTGGTACTTGTGAATATAGGGCAAGTTATGAACAAAGTTTAAACCTTATTGTGTGACTGTGTTTAATTGTTAAAATGGTAATTTCTGCATGTGAGGGTTATTCATACTGTTGGTTCTGCTCCAGTGATACTTTGTGATGATTCTCAAAAGATGGGAGGGGTGGGGGGGAAGTTCTGAAGGTCCGGTTGGTGTAGTCTTTACGTGAACAGACTTTTTTTGTAAAATTGAAGCTTCTATTGGATATTGTATTACAAAGTATCTTACTCTCATAACAACTAAAAAAATCTTCCTCAAAAGTAGCACCCTTTGGTGTTTTTTGAAACGTTTAATTGACATGACTTCCCCAGATGTGATCTCTTTGAATCTTAAAAGTTTAGGTTTATATATTCAATTACAGTAATGTGCATCTTTGACATCCCCCTTCCCTTCTGTCACTCTTCTTTTACTGCTTTCCTATTTTTATACCTTATTTTTATTTTTAAGCCGAAGCAGTGCAAGAGACTTGCAAAAACTTGAACCAGGTTGCACATGAGGATAATTTTTACTAGACTTAAGATATCTAGAGACCAGTGTGGTTGCCCAAATTCACTTTGAATAGAATATTCAAGGACTGGTGTGGCTAGGGGAAACTTAGTGGTATAGTTGTACTGCTGGTGTGAATGTAATTTTTTGCATGTTCTTGACTGGCGATTTTTTTTTTTTTTTTATGGGATTCATGTCCTTCTGAACTGATGAAAGAGGTTTCTGCACTTAGCTGTTTTTCATTCCCTGGTCATTGTTTGTAGAGCTACTCATATCGATGTTTTCCAACCTGATTCAGTCAAAGTGGCTCAGGTTAGCTGAAGTAATGTGAAAAGCTGACTGAAGCAGGCTTGGGAGTGCTCACATGAGCCGATCTGCCAGCGGACTTCAGAGACAGCCTCCTGCAGAGGAGCTGAGCAGGCGAACGGGCAGTAACAGTTCGTGCTGGCACAGCTCTTTGCATAACTCGCATGTGCTTTGGTTCCAAATTACGAGTTTTCTGTCTATGTATTTGAGGAAATTATACCAGGGTAATTATAGTGCATACTTAAAGTGGTCAGGCTCTCTGAAGGCGAGCCCTTGTGCTTGCTGTCAAGAGCGGGCTGCTCCATCGTGAGCTGTGGTATAGGGTTTTGGATATGCCCATTCCTGGGAGAAGGCAGAGGAGAGCAATCGCAGCCTGGGGTTGCAAGCGGGTAATTCAGCTGATGTGGTGCATAAAGCCTGCTGCTGCGTAAGTACCCAAGATGCTCAGGCTGCACAAATAACTGCTGGTTTCAGTGTCTGCTCTTTGTCAGCGTGAAGGTGACTAACGTGACAGTGTGCCACAGGAGTATGAAACTGACTGTATGTAAAGTGCTTTACATTGTAAATATTACCAAAGAAGGATGTGTTAACAGAATATAATCTTTTTCAGTATTAGTCCCAATTTTAGGCTTTACTTTGTACTTCCGCTGCTTCAAAAAAAATCACACTGTTCTTTCATGTGCGCTATCTAGAGTTACTGCGTTGCCTTTTGTTTTGCTACTGTGTTGCTATGTTTTTCAAGCTCCTGTTTGGAAGCTCAGGCTTTCGCATGGTGCCCTCTTCACTGGGGTGACCAAGGCAGATGTGACCAAGTGCTTACTTAAAGTATGTTCCACACCCTGTTTGGAAACCCAGCTTATGCAGGTGTTAGGGTTTCCCGTAGCATTTGGTGCGGGCCAGCAGCGTGTGTGTGGTCAGCCGCTGTGTCAGTAATGTTTAGTGGGAACTTGTTAAACAGTTGTGTTGGATGACCTTGCTCTGGATTATGGTGGCAGTCAAAGAGGAAATAAAAAGCTGATTGGAAATAAAAAGCTGTTGCTGCTTTTCATGTTTGCATCATAAAAAGTATTATGAAGACATTTGGGAAGTACCCTGGGGGGATTGTTATTGGAGTTAAGATATATATGTATATATTAAATCCTTCATTTCTTGAAAATTATACATTTTACACTCTGCAGTCTTAAGCATGTCTCCTAAAAGTATGTATACTGGGGCGGGAATAAGCTTTTCAGGGAAGGGAGGGGGAAGGAGGCAACATGTGTGATCCTTACTTGAGTACCAAGTCAAGCCTTTATTGTGGCAGTCAGCTGTACAAAAGCAAAGTGCTGGCAGCTCTTGGACGGACAGCCACATCTTAACTTCTGGCCTGGTGCATGTTTAATTGCTTTTAACTTGTTGGCCTATTAACAGAGCTAGAAAGCAAGCTTGTGCTTCAGAGCGCTTGAACTCTACTCTCTGAATTCAGGGAGAAAATGCCAAACAGCTGCTACACAAGCATACTTAGGCCAAATGCATAAAGAAATATATTTTTGTCCCGTGTGCTGTAGAATCTTTGTGGTATGAGGTGATTACATTTAATTGCATTAACAGGTCAAGTTACCTATCTATTTTTCTATGTAAATACATCTTGGTGTAGCAAGATTCCCTGTAATGGGTTTCTAGGTGGTGTATTATTTTCATAATGTGTTTGACCATAATTAGTACAACCTTGATGTGTTTACATAGTAAATTGTTTTTACTTGCTTATGAAACAAAGAATTTGGAGGGACTTTCAGGTTTTTGTACAGCTGCATTCAGTTTTCTGTAGTAAATTAGTGAATACAGGTACTATACTTCAACAGTTAGAGGTACCAATGTGTGTTTCTGCCTCATTTTTTGGTGTTTTTTACTTCAAGAACGACAACACAGCATCCCCTTCCACCACCACCCCCCTCAGCTCCCAAAACAAAGTTTGGAATATATATTGCCTGGGGAAAATGCTATCAGCAATGACTGAGTGGCAGATGTAGATGCTTGCTAAGATCTAACTCAATGCATCCTCCCTGGTGCATGCATTATGTATTTTCCCTTTCTAATTCATATAGCAGATGACTTGTTTGCATTATGGCTAAGGATTATAGCAAGCTGAATAAAATCTGTGAAGTATAAATGTGCTTAAAAATAAAAAGGAGAAATCTGTTACAGGAAAGTGGAGAGGGGGAGCGTGCAGAAAAAGCAAATGTTGTTCCTCCTGTGTCACTTAGGAGTGGTCACTCACATCATGTGAAGTGGATAGAATCATCATAAAGACAATAAACAAACTGGTGATAGGCAGACTGATAAATCCAGGCACTAATGCAAACCTTTGAAGGTGTCTGCTAAGGAAAGGAGTGATTTCTCTGCCGTTTTGTTGCTAAAAATGGTGGAAGATTTTGACTGAGAATGACTTTTTCTCTTACCAATATAAGATAGTGCCTCGACTTCTGGGGAAAGCCACCCAGGTATCAAAGCATTGAATCATACAATGTGTTCATGGGGATATTTCGTGTGATGCCAGAAAACAAAATGTGTTTATATAGCTAAAAACGTAGAGATAAATGTGTTTAGTTCCTGGCAAAACGAACAGCAGACGTTTTCATCACAGCAGTAGTGTAATGGTTGGGCCTCTAATATCTCTGGATGTTGAGTACGTATTCAATTTATTAAACTTTTTCTAGTCTTTAATTATAAACTATTAATAATTACCAATCTCATAAGTTATTAATCTTCAGAGTCCTTGAAACAAATATAATCTCCCAAGTACTTTCTTACTTGACTGTCAGCTTTTATGGCTTGTATTTTTCTAGTAGTCTAGAAAATTACAAAAATGTGCTTATTAGATTCGTGGAGAGGAGGAGAGTGGTTCTGACTCAGACTAAGCATGTTGCACATAGTTTTCTTAAGTGTTTAGATGTTTCAGATTCGTTTTGATGTATAATCGCGAAATATGTGTTAAATATAATTAGGATTTTATTTGTAGGCTCGAAAGCAGAGCCAAAATGAAAGAGTCAGGTGAATCGCATGGCGCAAATACCTAGCCAAGTTATCGGATAATTTCAATATGCCTGAAATGAGTTCTGCTGTATGTATTTCTATGTTTTGTATTTTAAATGTGGCTCTCTGATTTGTCTTGTGTGGTAAATTAGGGCCTTTCTCTAAAGTGTGAAAATAATTAAATGTCAACATGAGTAATCAAAACATCAAATTTTGCCATCGAGTTGAATTTAAACATGTGAGTTGCTGCCCTCCTGTGTTACGAGCAAAGAAACATCCTGCCTTTCTTTTTGCAGAAGCTTCTTAGAAATACAGTGTATGACAAATCTGCTGCCACACGGCTGACCTGGCGAAGGTGTCAGTCTCAGTGGGACGATGGAGGTCACCTGCAGCTCTTCACCAAGTGCCTTCAGCCTGCGCAGGAGCTGCTCACGGTGGGCTGGGGCCATCGCCAAGCGTGCCGTGAGAGACTCCTCAGATGGAATGGACCTTCACAAGCTGCCTCTTACGCTTGTGTTTTAGTGACAGCAGTACGGCAAATGCTTCCATAATTCAGATTTACTAAGTTTTCCCGGCTTTACAACCTTCTGTTTTGTAGGCTGCAGAGTTAAGAAATCTAAAATAGTTCTATTTAGGTTTCACATGCATGACTGAGTAGGAGGTGGATTTTACTAATTGTTTTTAATTAGATAAATGAGGAATTTATTTTCTGTTGCTGTCAGTGACTGCTGCAGTGATATACCTTCTTTGGCATCAGGGATTTGTGCTTTTTTTTTTTTTTAAATAATCAATTAAAACCAGTATGAGTAGTAACTAATTGGACATTCCATAAAGATTTTTCTTACTGGCAGATGGACGATATGACACATGTAATGTATATGCAGTATTGCCAACTGTAGGCATTAGAAATCATGAGTCAGACCCTTATAAGTCTTGAGAGTGATTAAGAAAATGTGAAGACTAACTCCTGTTCTTTGGGTCCCTAGAGTAACATGAGTCAAGCTTATGACAAGGCTTGCTTGAGACTTCAGAAAGGAAAACTGAGTTTATTGGCTAATCACGTATCTCTTAGAGTTAGAACTTTAGAAAAAAAAAATAAAGTACAAAACCTTGCAAGGCTGGCAATAAAATGATGATTTGGCAATGCTCTAATAGAGCAGGATGCCATTAATCTGAAAATAATCAGAGGCTGAATTTATTTGTGAACATCTGTGTGAACATAACACAAGCCTTGGATAGCAAGGTTTTTCCGGGTAGGGTGGTTATATCTGCTTATCCCCAAAACAGTCAGCCTTTGCCAAAGGCATAAATTTAAATTTGTAGATTCAATTTTTTTTTTTTTTACTTGTTTGGAATTACTATTAATAAAGCGAGAGAGAAATTGTTTACCATAGTAACAGAATTACCCTGTGCATGATGATGAAGTTGATGAAACCATGCACTGGAAGAAAACAGGAAGCAAGATGACAACTCCACTGTTTCTACACTGTGTGTGCAAGACTAATATGTTGTTTGTGGTGTTAGACCCATTGAAATTAGTCGTCTCTGACTGTGATGAGAGAGACAAGAAGTTGTCACTGTTGCCTTAGGCCCAACTCTGTCAAAGACAGTAGGTGTCTAAAGAAGAATCTAGATGGAGGTGAGATCTGTGTGAGCCAAAGGGAGCAACCCACACATCCTTTCTCTTTCCAAATGTATGGCTGTAGTTGCCTAAGGTTTTCCAGTGAAGTTCTTTTAATATTAAAAGTTAAGCTGAGCTTTTAGCACCTCTGTCAGGTTTGCAAGGCCATTAGGATGTACAGATTGAGAATCAATCTTTGCATTTGCATCTGCTGGAGGATGCATGGATCTTGCCAATGGCAGTGCAAGCCCTGTTACAGGAAATGTAGTCACTGTAACAGAAGTTGGGAGGAGGAGCAGACTGAAAATACAGTGGCGAGTCCCTTTGATACACTGCTTTAACTGATGATTAGGAAGTGGGAGATCTGGGTTTGATGACTGCCCAACCTGAGAGGTTTTGCCATGCACTTTACAGACCTTGCTGCATGAGGCCACCTTCTACATTGCTTGTGTAATAACACCATCTCGCTGCACAGGATGAGCAGCGAGAGCCACAGACCTGGGAAGAAGAATTTTCTTCCTCCTTGAGCTGGAGAGTAACACAGTAATATTTCCACCTGCTTGTTCTGATTTCCCCATACAGTTCTTGGTTTTGTTTTTTCACACTTTGTAGCTTGAACAAGAGAGAACAGCCTTGCCATCATCCTGCTAGGAGATACTGAAGTAATTTATCTGCAGAGTACTGGGCCCAGCTTGCAAGCTCCAAAGCTGAACTTTCAGTTTCTTCTAGTGAAGAATACAAAAAACCCAAACCTTGTTCTTCCTGTTGCTGCTCAAGCAGGTAGGATAGGATTCAGCCCAACAAATATACAGGATAGCAGCTGAGATATCCACATCTGAACTTCCCCTATATTCCTTGAGCAGAAGAAACACTTCCAGAGTGTGACTGATCTTGGCCTGAAGCAGGTATAGAACACAGGCTATTGACCCACAACAGTGCCATTGTTGCTTAGAGAGATAATCTAGAATCGAGAGCTCGACACAGATGCATGTGCATAAATTTATGTGAGATGATCCCTCCTGGTACTAGCTGTATAAATTCAAACTGGTTCAGGGCATTGTAGAGCTTTTACTTAATGGTTTTATTCCCTTTTATTTAGGGGATTTTTGTAAATATAAAGCACTCTTGCTCGAAGCCCAGCAGAGGTTAGCTGTTATTCTACCTGTTTATTATTGCAAGAGCATTCAGAAACCCATGACACAAGAGGAAAGATGGAAGCTTGGGGAAAAAAAATAAATACACAGAAAATGTGAAGACTGTTAACTGTGGAGGGAGAGAGCTGGCAACTGGTTAATGTGTGCACAATGTGCAGTTGAAAGCAGGCAAATAAAAAGCACAGAGTAGGTAGGATCAACACTATATGTCTGCCTGGCCCTCCTGCAACATTTAGGCTGTGGTTGCTGGTGTCATGGTGACTGGCAGCCAGACAGTGAAACCTGCGCTTTTGCAGATCCTGGAGCAAGAGATCCTGTGCAGTACACCCTGCAGCAGTTCTTGCTAAAGCACTGAGGAAGATAATGCTGCTTAGGGAGAAATAAATGCCAGCCCAAGCACCCTTCTCATTGTAGGACTGTGTTCTTCTCTGGTGCTGTACCAATCACAATTTTCAAATGCTCACCTCAATCATTTTTTTTCTGTTCAGGAGCCTGTGATGTAAAAACAGTAGAAGATGCAGCCTGGGTTTGGTTTTGCCACTCTACTTACCTTGCCTATTGCATCAGTGAGAAAGCAGCCATGCTTTTTGCACTGTGCGGGCTGAAACCACGTATGGGGATTTAAGTAGTCGGTGATACCCTAGGGTTGGGTAGCGGCACACAAACTGCCTGGCTGTGAGACTGCCCCTGCCTATCTCTGTCTGGCTTGGAGGGAATTGCCTACAGGCCGGTGGCTTATTGTGAGGCCGTGTTTGGATTTGGGCAAACAGCTGGTGTATGAGGTGGGAGCGCGGTCCATATGGTTCTAGGAGGGGGTTTGAGGACAGTTTTTCCAGGGTTATACCAGCAGTGGCATAGACTTACCCACAGCCACAGTTGCTTTGAAGTGCACCTGTTCTGGCGTGGCCTTCTCTATGGGCCACTGTCCCTTCAGGAGTGAACCTGCTCCAACATGGCCTTACCCATGGCTGCAGTCCCTCCAGGGGTGTACCTGCTCTGTCATGGGCTTATCCATGGCCACATGCTTTGAGGTGCTCCAGCATGACCTCATGCACAGCCACAGACGCTTCAAGGTGTACTTTCTCCAGTGTGGACCTATTCTTGGGTCGCTATCCCTTCAGAGGTATACCTGCTTGTCACATCCTGCCCTCAGGTATGAGTCGGGGGGAGAAGTGACTCAGGTTCATGGGTCCCCTTTGGTTGGAAAACAGTACACACAGTACTTAAGGTCTGCAAACAAAAGGCTTTTATTTTGTAGCTTGGCCCAAATGGTATATGGTTTGGTGGCAGAAGGATTTACGTTATTGTAAGTTCGACTGGTAAACATTAAAAGTTTGCAGCATATGCGGGGCCGTAAATCTTACATTCCTATGTCACATATAAGAAGGAAAGCAAAAAGGTAGAAGTATGGGGAAGAAAGAATAGGGAGAGAAAGAAATCACCATCCTTATGGCTCCACTATATGTGTGATGAAGTTTGCAGTCTCGGGTCCAGCGATGTGTGGCGTCCTCTGGTGGCTTGTTCAGTTCATACGGTGAGACTGGTGGGCAGGCTGGTCCTCAGGATGGTGGGTGGGTGCTGCCAGTGCTTGCACAAAGTGGGCCTTTGTAGCCCTCTCGGTTGCCTGCTTGCATAACTCCTGGTCTTTTGTGGAGGTGTTATTGTGAAAGAGAGAACATTCTGGGGGAAGAAGGGGTGATTGCAAAAGGTCATCAAGTCTTGGGCTATGTTGATGGGCCTCAGCTTTTCCCTTTGTGCTATGCTGGGCGTATCAGAAGTTGGAGCTACGTGCCCTCCGGAACATCCCCCCACCTCCTGTATTGGCCAGCAGGGCTGGGCTGTGGCTCGTCAGCTTGTCGTTGATATGTAAATTGGAATTCACCCTATACTGAATGTATCATCTCCTGTGGCTGGATGAACTGGTTTTGCCACAATGTTTCGGCCATTATCCTTATCAGTACATTACACTGCCGTGGCACATACACTTTGAGATATACCTGCTTTGTTGTGGACATATTCATGGTACAGGCGCTTTGGGGTGTCCTATTCTGACATGGACTCATCCACAGGTCGCAGTACCTTCCACTTGAGTTCATGCTGGAGTTCCAGCCTGTCCAGTACAGCAGCACAGAAACAGCAGCAATGATCTGGCCATCTGCCTGCCCAGATGCAACACCATTGCCGTTATCAAAATGTTCCCTGGCACAGCAGAGTCAGACGATGAGCAGTACAGCAAAGGAGTGAAAGCAAAAAGTAGTCACTAACCAACAGTTAGGACAAGGGGTAATGGCTTTAAACTGAAAGAGAGTAGATTTAGGTTAGGTAGAAGGAAGAAATTCTTTGCCATGAGGGTGGTGAGACACTGGAACAGGCTGCTCAGAGAAGCTGTAGATGTTCCTGGAGCTGTTCAAGGCCAGGTTGGATGTGGCTTTGAGCAACCTGATCTAGTTGAAGATGTCCCTGCCCATGGCAGGGGGGGTTGGACAAGATGATCTTTAAGGTCCCTTCCAACCTGAACCATTCTATGATTCAATGACAAGATGCAACTTTGATACATGTAAGGTTCTTTTGTGGATTGGGAGAAAGCTAAAAATGCAAATGTATTTGCAGAAACCCATGGACAGCTATTTCATCAGGAGACACAGACAATCTTATATAACCATGCCTCACATTGTGTAACCAGGGGCAAATATTTGAAATTGTTTTTTAACAACAGTCTTCGGTCTCTTGCACTCTGTGCCCGAGGGAGAGGCATCTGTAACGTTTTGTTTCACCACACAGAGGCTTCAGGATTTTTTTTTTCTTTTCCCGATCTGTTGGAAAGCAAGCAAAACTTTTTGAATCTGTTGTTCCCAGTTTCATCAATGCCTGTGTTTTAAAAGAATAAAGTTTGACTGCCATTTTTGCCAGTGGCAGTAGACTTTAGTAAAAGCTTTAACAAAATCAGTGTGCCTGTGAAACTTACTGACTCTGCTCCATCAGTGATGTGGCAGGTTGGTGCGTGGCTGAATGTATCTTCGTCCACCTGCGTGTGTTGTTTGCTTTTGTATGCACAACATAACCTCCTTGTTTTGATTTGGCACACCTATGGCAGCTTGGAAAAGCTGTTGTATTTAGCAGAGGGCTACAAATCTGTATGAATTTGTTATCCCTGGGTAAAGGACAAGCAAGATGAGCAGGTAGCCAAGAAATAGCTGGCTCAACTTAGTTCTGGCTAATGAAGGAGATTGCCTGAAGAAGAGGACCAGGACTTGTAACAAGGCAAAAGCATTTTTTTATGAGCAGCCTTTCTTTGATTATCAGAGAAAGACAGACCTAACTCAGCTGCAGGGCCAAGAGGTGTTGTGGGTTTCTTTTGTGTGGTGTGCTGGGATTTTTTTTAGACATCTTGGGTAAGTTTTTTCTGCTTCTCTTTTGATGGATCCCTCAAAAATTAAATAATAAACCAATGCATCTGCAAAGGCAGATGCCTGTATCAGAAACTGGGAAAATATTTCGGTGAGAATACAGAAGAAAGCAGGCTGCAAAATGAAGCTGCTCATGGTCTGGGATTCTTGTCGTCTTACCTGGTAAGGGTGTGCCAGGATAATGTCTAAGGCTATGGGCAGTGCCTATAGCTGCTATATGAAGCTGGGCAGTTAATTAGGAAGGGCTTATTTTGGTTGTAACTGACAAATAGTCAAAGCAATGTTGTTGCAAGAACAAATATGTCTCTGCATATGAATCGCTGTTATCTGCAGGGCAGCGAGAGCAGCTGGTGGAAGGGAAGGCAAGTCTGGTGGCCAAATCTGGAGAGCCTGTGCTTCAAGTCTACCATTCCTGTCATGTTCATTATTGGCTTAAATTCATAAAGGATTGAGGTCTCCTAAATGGGAAGGAGCATCTTAAAACCAAAATTTTGATCCTTACTCCGCACTCCCTAAGCTAATTCTCTAGATAGGCGGGTTTTCTTACTTACATTCACTGAGTATTTAATATTTTATTTCTGTGCACACTTGAAAACAGCTGCTGGAGCAGCAGTTAGAAACCAAGCCTATACATTTTTGCTCATGTTTCCCCGTCAGTAGTGTGCTGCTCTGACTGAATCAAAGTGATTTTTTTTCTTGGTAGCTAGCATGGTCTTTTGGATTTAATTTGAGAATAATAAGATGGTACTCTGGCATAAAGTTAGTGTTTTATTCCAATAGCTTTCCAGTGTTTGGTATGTGGTATGAATAAAATGTAAGAAATTCCTGGCATTTTAACCGTTGCCAAGGGGACAAAGGACTTTCCAACTGTCCAGCTACAGGTGCAAGATAGCACTGGGAAAGAGCAGACCATGGACCGGTGACACAAGCTGGCCAACAGGAGTATTCCATACCATGACTGTCATGCTCCGCATATAAGTGGGAAGTTGCTGGGGTTTGCCCTCTTTCCTTGATGGCCACTGCCCTGGAGGGCTTCCTGCTCCCAGTGCCTGTTTCCATCTCTATGTTTTTGCTGTGCTCGCACTGTCCACCCTCTGGCCTTCAACACATGTTCCAGCAGCTAAGTACTCCTCTGTATATTTGAACATCTTGGTATGTTTTATGATATTGATGTTATTATTAACTCTTCTTTTATTATTGTTTTATTAAATCTGTTTTCATTTTAACCAATGAGTCTTACCTTTTCCCTTCCTTTCTCTCTTGCCTTTCCTTCTGCAGGGAAGAGTGCAGCTGGTTACTGTTTTAGCCACTGCTCAGGGCTAAACAGCAACAACTGGTAAAAAGATTTAGCAGGTTGTCTCTAGTCCACTGCATCTCTAATTTTGTTTTGCCCAGGAGTACAACTGCAACAGGAGGGGAGAGGAACTTCCTGACCATAAAAGCTGAGGCAGGGTGGCTGGGATAATGGGTGAGTTCTGTACAAAATAATTTGGTTAAAATGGAAACATCCCTCTTCCCCATCACACATGTAATGACTTTTCTCTGTGTTACACAGGGCCCAGTACAATGTATAGCTGCAGTGCAGGAGAGGATGCCAGGCAAGAAATCCTAACCCCATGCTAATCATAGAATCATTTAGGTTGGAAAAAACCTTTAAGATCATGTTGTCCAACCACTAGCCTAACACTTCCAGGTCCACCACTAAACCATGCCCCTAAGCACCACATCTACACGTCTTTTGAATACCTGTAGGGCTGGTGACTCCACCACTTCCCTAGGCAGCCTGTTCCAATGCCTGGCAACTCTTTCAGTGAAGAAGCTTTTCCCAATATTCAACTTGAATCTCCCCTGGCACAACTTGAGGCTAATGTTATAACTGTGCCTTGGGCTGGTGCAGTCATGCGAGGGCTGGGCTGTCAGGTGGGTACCTCTGCAGCATCTCTTGGTGAGCCCTGGTGCATTCCAGCTATACCTGTTGCAAACTCAGTCTCAATGCCTGGGCTGTCGTGGTGCCTCGCCATCTGGTGGAGGTGACATTCGGCAGCCAGGCACCAAGAAGGCAGGTATTGCAATGCTCGCTGCTGCGAAACCTGAGTCCTTTAACATATCTTACCCTTCGGTCTCTGACTTACAGAGCAGATAATGCTGCAGAAGCATTGTGTAAAAAATCAGCAAATTACTCATGTAATACAGTAGCAGAAGGGAGGTGACAATAACCGACCTCTCTACACTTGCATTTTACTCTTTCTTGTTATCTTCATAGCAGTGTGACACCTGTTGGGTGGGATGGAATGTTCCCCTGTTCCAGAGGTGCCACCTTTTCCAGTGCAAATACTTTTTTACACTCCTCAAACGCCAGGATTGATCCACGTCACCTGGGTGCTGTGTGGACTGTGCCACATTGCATGTGGGATGCGCACCCGTGCTCGCCTCCCTCCTGATGGCGGGGATGGAACGTATGCTGCAGAAGAGCCTCAGAGGAGTGGGGACAGTAGGATGGATGTGGCCTGAAAAAACTTCTCATCAGCCAGTACCGTGCATTTTTGAGGCAGAGGTTATGAAAGTTACCCTGTTGTAAATTTTCTGAAAATGGCTACTGTAAGACCTCCAGTTGCTTGCAGTATTTGAGCAAGTCATAAACACAGATTTTGTGTAGGTAACTCAATGTGGCTTGCTTCTGCACAGCATGAGCTGCTGCGTGATGAACCTTATTTCTGCAAACCTCTCATAAATGTTTTGTTGTGTATTTTGAAATGTACTTAATTCTATAATAACTATAATTCCATAAATTAATTCTATAATATGTTATAGAAGGAGTTTGAGCAATGGTTAGCTGTAGGCAATACAGTTTTTCAGTATAATGGCCAATCTGTTGTTGAAATTGTAGTTTCACCTCTAGCAATTAAGGACCTCTGCATCTGTCAGTCTGAATGATTTCCCATGCTTTTTGGGCCTACAGTTGTTAATAGACTACAAAATCACCAGTTTGATAGAATGATTCAAGGAAGATATCTACATTGCACCTTCATTTTTCATATTTTGTTTTTCTCTGGCAATTGCAGTGAATCTTTCTGCTTTAAATTTAATTAAAGCATCTTATCTTGGCAGGGAAACATAATTTCGTAACTTATAAGAGTTTTCCAGTATGAAAAATATTAATTCAAATGTTTACTGTGAAAAAAAAAACCAACTTAATTTCAAATGAAATGACAGGCTTTTCTCATATATTTAACCTAAGCTTTAAATCACTGACTTAGGGGTTAACTGTATTGCATAATTAAGCAAACCCTAGAAGGTTCCAACTATTTTACAGGAGCTTGAGATGTATTTTATGCTTTCTGAAATGTTTTCTCAGTATGTTGGCTGCTTTTTATAAAATAGCATTTGGCGGTATTTAGCAATGAGTCATATAATAGTTTAGGGTGGGAGGGACGTTGAAGATCATCTGGTTCCACCCCCCTGCCATGGGCAGGGACACCTTCCACTAGACCAGGTTGCTCGAAGGCCCATCCAACCTGGTCTTGAACACTCCCAGGAATGGGGCATCCACAGCTTCTCTGGGCAGCCTGTTCCAGTGCCTCACCACCCTCATGGGGAATAATTTCTTCCTTCTATATAATCTAAATCTACCCTCTTGCAGTACAAAACTGTTACTCCACGTCCTATGACTACATGCCCTTGTAAGAAGTCCCTCTCCAGCTTTCCTGTAGGCCTCCTTTAGGTACTGGAAGGCTGCAATAAGGTCTCCTCAGAGTCTTCTCCAGGCTGAACAACCCCAACTCAGCCTGTTTTCATAGGAGAGGTGTTCCAGCCCTCTGATCATCTTTGTGACCCTCCCCTTGACCCTCTCCAACAGGTCCATGTCCTTATTATCCTGGGGGCCGCAGAGTTGGACACAGAACTCCAAGTGGGGTCTTGTAAGTGTGGAGTAGAGGGGCAGAATCACCTCCTTTGACCTGCTGGTCATGCTTCTTTTGATGCATCCTCTGAGCTAATCTGTATTCTCCAGAGACATAGTGCTTGGTTTGAAACGATGCATTCCTGCCAACACTATCATCTCACCATAACTACTGGGTTGTGTTGTTATAGGGCTTTCTGGTTTTTATAAAGTCACTGCCTTTCAGTCTAAGTGCATCACTATTTTAATTGATCTCCACATAAAAGCTGTCTATATTTTTAGAGTTACAACTGTAAGCACCCTAACACAGAAGCATATGCTCCTCTTGTTTCAGAAAAATTGCCTTCTTTCCTTACTATCTTGCCAGAATCTCTTGCAAAGTGTGTAGAGTTATCAGAATGGAAATATTAATTGTTTGTAGAAGAAAATGTAAGATGAGAACGTGGTCTGACCTCCTTCAGCTTAATGGTTGAGTTCCAGCAGCATGAAGGCTTTGCAGTATACTTTTAGCTTTTCTCTTTTGGATTAAGCACAGTCCAAGATGTCCTGTCAAAATAGCTAGATGGTGATGATTATCATGCTTGTTAATTACCACCATTTTCTGCTACATAAATTGTTGATCTTCCACTTTCTCTTGTTAAATCTCATTCACTGAAACATGACCTACCATTTCTTACCTCATGCCTGTTGAGAACTAAGAGCAAACATGTAGTCAGATGGGCTGAGGAATGGTAATTCATCGCACTGCAGAAACAGCATCAAACAATGATGGCTTTCCCCTTTCTGTTGGTGATGGTTGGGATTGAGAGAAAATCTTCGAAAGGTTTCATGCTGTGTCAGTGTCTGAAATCTCAGCTTCACAAAAGCATTTGTTTTCAGTCTAGAAATTACAGACAATGTTTTGTGTTTTGGTGGTTTTTGTTCGTTGTTTGTTTTTGGTTGGTAGGTTGTTTTTTTGTTTTGGTTTGGTTTTTTTGTCTGCTAGATGATCTCCAGCCCTGCTGAAACATAATGAGTTACGGTAGTTCGATATTTCTAGTTCTGAACTATAAATGCATGGTCTCCAAGAAGTATCAGATAAGTGAAAGATAACTGATTTTACCACTGGAAATTAAAGGTGTTTGTTACTAAGATTAAGTGTTTTCAACTTTTGTTTTCAGTATCAAGTGCTATATTTGGGGCTTATAACGCTTGCTCAGCATCACAAATACATTGAGTAACTCAGCTGAGTGAAGTAGAGTAATGTAGAATGCCACCATGGAGATGTGATAATGATATAAATACAATTTTGTTTGCTGGGTTTTTTGGGGTTTGTTTGGTTGATTGGTTTAAGGCAAGTTCAAAGATTGCAAAGGAGAAGTGGTTCAACTTTTCAGTAGTTTAAACGTGCCAGAAAGCACTGTCTGTGCTTCCTTCAGTGACACTCTGGGAGTCTGGAGTTGTACATAAACATGAATGTTGCTTTATTGAGTGAGTTACAAAAGACTGACCAGAAGAACCAGCAGACTGGCACTGGCAAGACTGATCTTTAAATGTTTGCTTTTATAAATGCTGCTGAATGTAGAGGAGCATCAGAAAGGGTCATCATTCCTGAAGTAATTTTTTATTCCAAAGAATGCTATGGGGAAAAAAAAAATGCCATAATGGCAATTACAGAGTTCTACTTTCCAATAATAATAAATACAGAACAAAAAGATAAACTCAGAAAGTCATACCTGAAAGTGCTTTATCAGCACAAGATATTCAAGGAAAGAAAAAATTGATTTGAAAAATGGGAATTGATTGGCCTGTTCAGTGAAAAGTCTCAGAACAAATAAAAACTAGAACTGTGAGAGAAAGAAAGAACAGCTATTTAGTGCCCTCTTTGCCCTTTCTTCAAAAAGGGTTTGGGAGTGCCCTTCCTCCCACTGCAAAAGTGCTCAGTATTATACGTACGTGGTTTTTCATAAGGTACTGTGGAGACATTCCTAAGCAGTACTCCTGTCTTGAGATCTCTGGGCTTACACATTTGCATGCCTGCAATATTGTCTTGGCATCCTCCCCTTCATGCAAAGTGAAATGAAGCATTGGCTGAAGTTTAACTTAGCTGCAAGAAAGACAGTTTTATTTGTAAGCGAAATTGAGTTAATGTATGCACTTGGACATGTCTCAAGGCAAGTGAAGCTCTTTGTTTTAGAGATATTTACATAACTTCCTATGCCTTTCACATCTTGTTGTCATTCCACTTTCTATTTCTACATTTGCTGTACCTCAGAAAACAGACAGCTGGAAAATAAAAGCTAAAAATCTACTTCACCATTAGCTTAAGATACTAATTCTGATTTTTAGGGGAAGAGAGTGGATTTTTTGGTTTTGCTTTTTAGTCTCCACTTGATTCTTTTCCACATCTCCAAAGTCCATGCTCTACAATTACATTCTTAACTAACCAAGAAATTGAGGGGTTTTTTTGGTGGGATTTTGAATTTATTTGTCTGGGGTTTTTTATGACTTAGAGCCATTGATGAAAATTCTTTGTCTATTTTCATCCTAAGCAAAAAAAAAACCAAACAAACCAAACCAAACACCAAACCCAAAACAAAACCAAGAGAATAAACCAAACCAAAACCCAACCCAAAAAACCCAAACAACAAAACCCAAACCCTCCTCATTTCAGCCAGCCTGCAGCTGACATGTGTGTTCTGTCTACCTCCCACTTTTCCATTATGACAGTGTGGCTCTGGCAGTCTCATACACCCTGGTCACAGGTATTCTTACAGCTGGATTACCAGCATGGGCTTCAATTGGATTTGGACAATGTATCAGTGAGGAGAAAACTGTACTTTCATCAATATGAATGCTCCGGCAATTGCCACTGTTGGTGGAACTTGTGAAAGTGATAACGTAAAGGTGGAATTTTTCCAGCCAATTCTTAATAGTGGTAGTTGTAGAATCTTAGTTTTGCCTTTAGATGTTGGGAGAAGTTGAGGAAACTCAGTCTTATGCTACCACAATACATCAGGGCTGGAAGAGAGGCACAATTCTCCAAGCACTTTCGGGAAAGCAAAAAAAAAGTCAACATATGCAAGCTCATTTCTGGAGGACAGGCAGGTTGTGCTGGTTACAGTGACGAGGATGGAGCTAGGCTCTTCTCGGTGGCAAACAATGATAGGACAAGGGGTAACGGGTTCAAGCTGGAACACAAGAGGTTCCGCTTAAATTTGAGAAGAAACTTCTTCTCAGTGAGGGTGACGGAGCACTGGAACAGGCTGCCCAGGGAGGTCGTGGAGTCTCCTTCTCTGGAGACATTCAAAACCCACCTGGACGCCTTCCTGTGTAACCTCGCCTAGGTGTCCTGCTTCGGCAGGGGGATTGGACTAGATGATCTTTTGAGGTCCCTTCCAATCCCTAACATTCTGTGATTCTGTGATTCTGTGATTCTGTGACTGACTTCCTCAGAAAGAACAATGGACAATGGCTCATTAATTACAGCTGGAAATATTAAATGTGAAAGCCTGCCAGCAGAGTCAGCTCAGGTTTGTGGCAATGATCATTTTACAAATGGCATCATGTCAGTCTTCCAACAGATTGCCTCCTACTCACAAAATAGGTGAATAGGTGACTTTTTACAGTTGCCAAGTAGTTTTGTGCACAGGGTTGTTTACTAAAAATATGTTTGGTTTCCATATGCCTCGATCTTGTTTTGTCTTGCCTGCCTGGTATCAGAACTGTGAGATGAGATTGACCCGCATATTCCTACTCCTTGTTTGCGCTCGATAATGATACAGACTCAACCTTGGGGCTGAAGCAGGTTGACATTACAGTTTCCATCTACCAAAAAGCCAGTATCACCTTCACAAATATCGTATGAGCAGATTGAAGAGATGAGGTTTGAGAAGAAAATTCCAACAAATGCCAGCAATGTTCCCACCACTCTTGCAGTGGGCAGGGACCCATTGGAGTGGGACAGAAACCATCCTTGTTCACAAGGAGGTGGTTAAGTGACAGGATGTATGCATTGCAACAAGAGGATGAGGCAAACCCTGAACCCCTGAGGACCAAGCAGAAACATATGCTGTGATTGGGAAGCCACTGAACATTTAGGGCCAGAAAAGTAGCAGAGGAGAAAATTAATGATGTTTCATCTAGTAGAAATAAATAATTGCATTAATAAAAGATGAGTCTCTTATTTCAGACTTCACAGATTGTCAATAATAACCTATCTCTCACTTTTATTGTTGTTATTTAAGAACTCTTACGAACTAAGTGAGAGACCAGAACTGCCCCGTTTGTCAGAAGTGCTGAATACTTTTTTTAAATGAAAATCAGTCCTTTGTAAAGGATATCAGCATGGACACCTGAAAACAGGTTCTTAAAACCACAACTTGCCTTCCATAATATCATTCTGCACTTCTGCAGGAACTCTGGAACCATCCTTGAAGAAGCAGAGGAATTAAGCTGCTACATAAGCATAGCTGCATATGATAGCAGTTGTTCCTTCCTGGGTTGCATTTGTTATTTTGACCTTCTTTAGTTAAAAATATAAAATGTGAGTTAATTTGACACTATAATACGTTGCTACAGTAGCTCCCTCATAGCAGGGCTGAGACCTGCAGAGTGAGCAGAAGTGTAAAACTTCAATTTAGATAAATGAGGTACTTAGGTGCAACAGTGCCTACAACAATAATGTTATCTGAGAACAATAGCTAACACTCGTGGTACAATTTTTATGAAATATATGAATCATCTGTCTTTTGGGGAACCTGTTGTAACTTCCTTCTCTTGATTCTGTGTTAATATAGCGGTTTAATTTCTGTTTCTCACTCATCCTCTGGAGAGAAAAGTAGTAGCAAACACCAACATTTAATAATCACAGCCTTCAGAAGGCAATATATGCACTTGAAAAGCATATGGATAGGCTGGGAGCATGCAGAGTTATGGGGGAAAGACCAGCATGTTCCTCAAAATTTGTGAACACCTGTTTGGAAGGATGCTGTGGAGCAGAACTGTCGCGGAGGTTGGCACCTTGTGGTGACTCGATCTGTGTGCCAAGGCTTACCATGGATTATTCTGGACCAATGGCTTCCCCAGCAGTAGATGTTATTGAGATTAGTCACACAGCTTTCATGCTCTGTGCTTCGGAAAGATCCTTGGACTGTGTTCTGGCCATCAGGGGAGACAAATTTTTGGATGTGATGCTTGCCTGGTGTATAGCAATGTGGGCAGAATGGATGGATACCTTTGGATTGCTACAGTTCATCTGGCAATTGATTTTGTCTGGAGACAGCATTAGGGCTGCCAAGATAGTTTCTTGGCCCAGTTACCATTTACACTCTGAGTTCTCCCTGGAAGACCATGCAGGCATATCTGGGGATGCCTTCAGTCAGCGTAGGGTGCCACATGGGTTGACTATGTTCTTTGATCGGGTCTTGTGTGTGTGTTTCATTTGCTTATGCCTGCAAGTAGACCATATGGTCACTTCCAGATCAAAAATCTTATTGGAAAACTATCACTACTTGTTTTCCAGGAATACTGTAAAAATGGTGAATAACCCCTGTTGTTACATCTTTTTCAGAAGGATATTTTCTAATGCTTTGTCCAGATTGAACAAGGAAAACTTACCAATTCTTTTGATTTCCTGTTCCCTGCGCACTAAGCTAATGGTTAGCAAAGTATAACAAGAGTTGGCATAATCCAGGAATGCTTGGCATTACAAAATCACAACAAGGTTGAAATCTCAGCAGTCTTTATCCCTTAAGAAAAAAAAAAAGCATAAATTTAAAATCAAATGAAGTGTACTGGAACAAGTGTGGGCAGGAAAGAATTGGTAGTGCTCACTGTGATGTAACATTTTCTAGTCAGAAATTATTTGGATTTCAGAAAATTCTAATGTAATTTGGGCATTTAGGTGGTGGACTGCAAAGCCTGTTGAGTCAGTGCAGTCCTTCTGTTGTCCCAGTGGTCTGTGAATTAGGGACTCACTGGAGATCTGGATTAGCCTGGCTGCATGTGGAAAACATTCTCTCACGTTCAAATCCCATTTCACCTTTCTCAAGTCTCATTCTCCCTCAGTCTCCCCTAAAACCCTTTGCCTATTTAATAAGCATAATAACGAGAAGTGCAAATAAGCCTGTGTTTCATGCTGTTTCATTTTTTATGTGCAGAAAATACAGGGGTGACTAAAAGGTTAGTGATTAAAGCCTCAGGTTGAATGTAACTGGTTTTCTGTGATCTTTGGTTGGACTAATCAGAGAAGGTACAGTTCCTTTTTGTTTAGCACCTTTTATTGCATGACTTTAGTGATATTCTCAAAGCATTCGAGACAGTCTCTGCCGTGCCACTGCTTCTTCAGAGCAGATTTTGTTTCACTTTGGCGAGGAGATTCAGTGTATCTAACATCGGTACTGAAATCCCTCATGCTGTCAAGAATGAAAAATAATCCCTTCCCTGTGCCTTCTGCCACATACACAGATGTACAAACATGTCCTGGGGCAAAATCCTAAGCATACTGAAATCCAGCAGGGCCATTAAGGTAGGGATGGAATAGCATATATGTGTATATATATATATACACACATGTATACATGTATTATGCATCTCCAATATGAGGCACAGGCCTTATTGTAAGAAGAAAGAAAAGAAACAGAGTAAAAACACAACTGGTAATTTGATGTTTATACTGATGAATGAAGAATAGCATTAACTAGCTATTGCTCAAGTTATTGAGGGGAGTGTTCTGCTTATCATTTCAATATATTCCTTGATTTCCTCAAACTGATTTTTGGTTAATTTTCTCATAAATAACACCTCTATTTTTATATGGTCAAAGCTTCAAAGTGAAGCAAGATTCATTAAAGATATACAAGGATGTTGATCCTCACACTGGTCAGGGCTTGAGATAGATGGGTACATCAACCCTAAAGATGGGTGTTGTTCCAGTCATTACGCCACGGCAGCAGGTGATACTCAACCATTTATTACATCTTGAAAATGCAGTACCTGCTCACAATGAATCTGCACATTTTCTTGACTAGGATAGGGTTAATTCTCTTCATAGTAACTTGTGTGGTGCTAAGTTTTGGATTTTGTGATGGTAACAGTGATGGTAACACAGGGATGTTTCTGTTATTGCTGAGCAGTGGTTGCACAGCCTCAAGGGCTTTTCTACTTCTTATCCCACCAGCGAGTGGGCTGGGGGTGCACTAGAAACTGGAGGGGACACAGCTGGGGCAGCTCACCCCAACTGGCCAAAGGGATATCCCCTGTCATATGATGTCATGCTAAGCAATAAAACCTGGGTGAAGAAAGAGAAGGAAGGGTGACATTTGGCATGATGGCATTTGTCTTCCCACGTAACCATTACATGTGATGGAGCTCAGCTGTCCTGGAGATGGCTGAACACCTCCCTGGCCATGGGAATTAGTGAACGAATTCCCTGTTTTGCTTTGCTTGTACACACAGTTTTTGATTTAGTTATTAAACTGCCTTTATCTAAACCCATGAGTTTTTGCGCAGTAACCGTCCTGCTTCTCCTCCCTATCCTCACTGGTGTGGGAGTCAGTGAATGGCTGTGTGGGGCTGAGCTGTCAGCTGGGGTAGAACCATGACAGAATCAATTTCACACACTTTCTATGAGAGTAGATGACATGATTAGCTCAAGGTTGCAAAATGAGTCAGCGATGGGTGCTTTTATCTGTTGCGATCTCAACTGTTTAATCTATTGAGCTATCACAGACGAGATTCTTGGCCCAAATGGTTGGCAGAATGGTGTCAGTAGGAAGATGACAGAAAATGACATGGTCAACTTAAAAGAAACATCAGATTCTATCAGCTGAATCATTCACAAACAAAAACTGGTAGCCTAACTCCTGCCAGCTACTTACTAAAAATATAGTATTCAACGTTGTTTATTAAAATGCAATCATGAAGTATTGCCTTCTGTTCTATGTCTCCACATTAATAAGCAAGATATTTAGTAAATCAATTGCTTCCAACAAACAAGAGACAACTAATGAATATGAAAGCCCTTTTGCAGCACTATAAAAGATTATCCAAAACAGCAAACACATCTAGAAAACAATAGAACTTAGTTGTTTCTACCAGCATTTCATTTGCATGGATGTAGTTGGCAATTATTTAGGAGTCGTCGATGTTTTAGAAATCTATTTGCAGTATGGCATACTGAATATCACAAGTTTTTCAAAAAGTATGTGACATAATTTGCAGTGTGCTTTAGGGAGGAATTAATTCTTCATAGCAAAGCTAATGGCTTCTTCAGAAATGTCTTGGTAGAGCAAGAGTGCAAATGAAACTGTGAAACAAGCATAACAAGACTGCGAGACCACCACAGTGGTGACACCTGGTCTACCTTCCCATTTGCTCTCTTCTATCATGTTAGTTTTCAAATTGAAGGGCCATCTTCATGATTTTTCTTTTTTGAAGTACCTAGCAAAAGCTGTTCCTGGTCCAGAGCCACCCACTTGGAGTACAGCCCAGAGAACAAGCAAAACAAGGGGGTGCTTCTGGCTCCATATTTCATATATCAACCCTAGAACTGCTGTTCCTGGCAGCTTTGCTCTGGGGTGAGTTGAATCTTAGACATCTCATCTGCTTCTGTGGGTCATAACGCTGGGTGCTTTCAAAAGATATCTGTAACCAAGCTGGAACTGGGCACCCTCATCCATCCAAGATGGTGTCAAGAAGAAAGAAGGTCTACCTGTCTGATCTACATGTGAGAGGATGTGGGTAGGAGATAGGTATGCCACCTGATGGTCGAAAATAAAAAAAATAAAATGTTGCTTCCCGATGCAGATCATATGCACACTTATGGACTAACTTCAGCACAGTCTCAGACACATACACAGTCACATGGTACGCACATGCTCAGCAGTACCACACACTCCAGATCAAATCTGTCACCTGAGATGTCAATAAGATTGCAGTAAAACCACCCACTAGCCTGTAGGGGGGTCAAATAAGCTCAAGGATGAGTATCAGCGTGGCACGAAGCAATATACGGCTGTAAGACCTGTGGGCTTTCACAGAAAGGGATGCAGATGGCAGCTCCCCGTCAGTCTTACCAAGCAACCCACCATCAGAAAGGGCAAAACTCTGACAGAGGCACCTTCTGACTGACCATGATTCAACTCACGGGGGCTGCAGAGGACTCAGGCAAAGGGTTCCCCACAAACATCGAGCAGGGGGCTGCTCAGACAAACATCACAGATCGTGCGGGAGCAAGCTTTCTCTGACCTAGCTCCAGGGTTTCCCAGGAGCTCCTGTCTAACTTGCAGTTGAGTTGGATGAATACAGAAAGAGTTGAGACTTCAGCATCGGTTGGCACCCAAAGGATTGTAAAGCTTTTATGTATATAATATAAATGAAAATTCAAGAAAAGATCTGCAGGTGTCAACCTCTTCATCTTCCTCCATAGACATTCTTTGGGTTAATTCATTCAGAGTGACTAGTAGCTGCCTTCACCATGCTACTGTTGTGCAAAGATATGTCTGCTCTTGGCATGGTTGCTTCTGTCTCAAATGAAATTCTAGATTTTTTAGCTTAATATCACACTGTCGATGTCCACCCTTCAGCTAAAGTTACTGAGGGTGGCGTTATTGTATAATCATCATCATCATCATCATCATCATCATCCATCCTTTTTCTTTTATTACTTTTTATGGGCAGTGGTTGTACACAATGGCTGCATCTGAGCTAGTCACCCTGGGCTCCACTGCAGTGCTTAGGGATGAAGAGGTATGTTAAAGTGTGATCTGTCTTCAACAGAGAAAGGTGAGTCAGCTAGATGGATCAGATGTAGGGAGTCTTGGGCAACTAAATTGGATACATGAATTTAAACTGTAAAATCTGAAGTTCAATTAGATGAATGCCATTCTCTGACTTCAGTGACCATTGTTTACCTCGTTATTTTCCACTGTCCCGTTGCTCTGTATGTTCCTGCTGCTTCCCATCTCTTTCTGCCAGCCAATTGTTTCTCTCATTTGTACTTTGAGTCTATAATTCACATTTGATACTCAAATTTTTGCGCTGTGTCAAACGCACTGTGACGCTGACCTGTAAATTACTCCAATACAATTACTGTACCAAGCCTTGTTAACAGCACGTTCCCATCAAGAGGGTACTTAAACACATTTGTAAAACTAAGGATGTGCTTATGCTGGGCTAAGGACAACATTACCAAGGTATATGTTTAGACTTCAATATGTGTTTTTTTTAACCCAGCCACAGGTTGGAACTCAGTTGTCTGAAGCAGTTGATCTACAACTCCTCATCAGCCCCGAGGAAGTGGGAGCCTAGATTGCATGTTGTAATCAGGAAAATTACCGTTTGACTACTATTGACGTTTCTTTGGCACTTCATCACCGGGGTGTGATTGCCCACAATCACTCCTCGCCTTTCTATTGCATCTCATTCCAGTCAAGGATCTCAACATGTTTTACAAACGGCACCAGATTCAGTGAGAAGCTGAGTGTCTTGGTAGTTGATTGATTATCTGTCTTCTTAATAATGTCTACCCTTTTTATGAAATCGCATTACATTTCAGATTCTTTATGCAGCTGACAGTAACTGTTGCTGTTGTTAAGTTTGGAGAACAGAGTTGTGTTATTTGAAATTCTTATATTTAATGTATAGTGCTCAGGTTTTCAGACCTCTGCACAATGTGTGGTTCCCATTCTCATCAGCTTGGACAGACCTGAGCCAAAAAAGAAAAAATCCACCCTATGTCTGCAGGTTTACGACACAGGACGCAAAGTAGTAACAAGGCCTTTAGTACAGCAATGGTTTAAATTGGTTTTGTCATCTGTTATTGTTTGTAAATGACTTCCATTTTTAAGCAACTGTAGGAAGGGCTTATTGATTATGCTGTTTCTGCAATGCAATGAGATTTTACAGTCTAATTAAAGTGTTCCCCAGCAGTCTCTCCTTGAATTTTTATGCAACGTGTTAGACTTACAATATGAGAATGAGCTGCGTTATTGGGTTTTTCTCAAACTGTCAAAACATTTAGCAATCCTATCCAGGCTGGCGCTGCGGTCTTGCCCACAGAAACGAAACATCGTGTGTGCAGAGGGAACAGAAGTGCAAACAGTCTATACCAGCGGTCTCCTTCTTCTGCCCTTAGATGATGAGTAGTGGAACAGGAGAACTAGCATGTCTGGGTGGGTCTGCTTTTTAAATTTAATTCTTCGTATAATTTATGGAGAGTAAAATATGTTTTACATGCTTTTAATATTTCTTGCCATGCTACGGGAAAGACAGATGCATAGAGGAGAAAAACAGTTTGGGAAATTGTGGGTTAAACCATTGTATCCTCCATCTATTGGTTGTTAGCACTGTCAGAAGCTATGTGTTTTGAGGTTCCTTCAACACTTCAGTACTGATTTGTCTGCCATTCGCACATGTAGATGTTACAAAAAGAGAAAAAGCTGCTTAATAATGTTCCTTACATAAAGGTTTTTCAAAAAACCGTGTTCTTATGAGGAAAGGTTAAAAGCAATGTCAATAAAAGAAAAAGTACAATAATCATACAACTGTTCTTTGAAAAAAATCTGAGTAATCTCTCTTTTATTTTAGACTAAAAGGAAAGCAAAGCTTTTGATAGATTAATTAGAAGCTGAGATGTGTTTATTACCTTCTTTTTTATATCTTCTCATTTTCTGTTGATGAGACTGACTTGATCAGCTCATCTCGTCTTTGAGCTCATTTCATCATGAGCAGATGAAGAGCTTGAAAGAACCTGTGATGCCTGATAAAACCAGCTTTCTTAAACTTTGTTTAGGACTCCAACTCCAGATATTTCTCTTTGGCTTGGAGAAGGGGAAGGCTTACAGAAAGGAGAGCTGCTTTCCACCTGCCAAATTCTGCCCACCTTCCTGCAGCCTGGCTCACTCATCCGCTGAGAACAGAAAAAGATTACTCAAAATAAACAAAGGTAGGCAAGTCCATCTTCTGTAAGGATACTTTTGTGAAAACAACACTTTTGTTGTTTAGGAATTAATCTTCTGTTCTCTCACTTGAAGTTGGCTGTGTATATATGAGAGAATTATTGCCTAGCAGCAAAATACAGTATTATGTGTAAAGTAAGTGCCTGGTAAACACTGAAACAACCACCTAGTCCTGAGGAAAATGTCACATTTATGATCTGGGTTCAAAAAGGTACATAAAATTCAGCGTGTTAATCGGCATCATAGTGTAATCTCACCCATTGCCACCTTGTTACCATCCAGGAAGCTTAGAGGGTTCACGCTGTTTTTCGGAGATATAAAAGAAGCCCATCTAATTAGATAATGACTTGGCAAGAGACCACTGGTTTACAAAATACGCACAATCAGGTTTTCTAGCCATCCTTTGGAACTAAATTGGGTTGGGCACTTCTAAGAGAAATGGGTTGAGTTCACCTTGGGAGAGCTCTGCTCAGTCCACAGGGTATGGTGGGGTCAGGGGATGGCGACAAGCTGGCCACTGAGCTGGTGGGAGGCCACTCATGCTGCAGTTCCCGTGTTTACCATTCCCATTTATTCTCCTTCCACCAGCTTTACAAGGGATACAGAGGCACATTGTTGTGTCCATGTGGTTTCTCTCTCTCTGTTTTGGGACAAGGGGCTTGGAAAAGGGGGAATTTCTCTGTGCAAATTCTCCTCTCCACAGCACAGCTCTGCTATAGATTCAGATAACACCCACTTGCAGGATAAATCTGCTTGGAGGGGAAAAGAAAAGCAATGTTCCTGATGTTACTCTTTCCCCCAACCTGTAACCTGTGAGAGGGGCAGCCCACATGGGACCGACGAAAGCCACAGTGGCATGGAGACACAGCACGGCGCTGGCTGTCCCTGGAGCTGCTGATATCCCGGGGCCACCATTTGCACGGTCAGCTTTTGTTCACCAGCACACACGTGTTCTGGTAGCACTGAGGCTGAGTTCAAACATGGTGCAGACAAATTATGCCTGATGCGCTGTTGTTCTTTTACTGACAGATGTTGGATTTTAATGATAAAAGTCAACTGTGTTTTCTCTTGCCTCCTCCCCAGCTAACAAGCCTCAAAACACAGGAAGGATTAAAAAGCAGTAATGAGACCTGATATAACTTTACTTATATAGTTCAATGGAACAAATAAAACTCAGCTTCACTACAGCTGTGTGTAAAATTTGCGGTGAGCTGATGTGCAGCTATGCTAATAATAAAAGCAACAATACAAATGACTTACTCCTTGACTCCTGGCTTTTCTCTATTAGGTTTCTCTTACCAGAGATAATGGGGAACCCAGAAAGTGTTTCAAGTGGGAGAACTGTTTTGCTTTTATGGAGTTTTCAGTTGATATTGGCAGTTAAGTGATATAAATTATTAAAAAAAAAAAAGTGAGGTATGGTTCTGATTGAAACGTAAAATCCAATTCTCTCTGTAGGATGTTGACTTGCTCTTTGCTATTGTATGGTTTTGGAAAAATTTTGTCTCTCCGTGTCTTATTTCTCTTTCCGTCTGCCATCTACCTAGATTGCAATCTTTTGTGGTTATCGACTACCTCTTACTGTTCTACAACGCCCAGCTTAGGGAACCTCAATTCCAGCGTTGTGGTTCAAACGCAAACAGAAAGACAACTCAATAAGCAGTGACCAATCTTCTCCTCTTTGATATCGATGGGGTTACAAGGGTTACAACTGTGAGCCTGTGGGAGCTGCGAAGGAGTCCTCTGAATCGGCATCAGGATCTGCTGTTGCACCAGTGACACTTCTTTTTGGGTAAAAACACATGCCCGCAGTCAGCAGGGACCTCACGGAAAGGTGCCATCCAGAGGAGCCTGTCAGGACCTGCAGGAGGCACCCTGAGCCCACGAATCCCCACCTCCAGGCGCGACACCCTGCGCCTCTCATCCCCCTGACACGGCCTGCGTTCAACTTGCAAATCATACTGCACCTTTGCTGGTGACTGAGGGACCACCACGGACTGATGCTGAGCTCTAGCACGTAGCACCTCAAAAGTACTTTTCTTTCCCGTCTGATTTAAAAAGAACAAGAAGCTATTGTATCTTCCATCTCTTAAAAAGCCAGACACAATACAACTTCTTAAAGTTCCTTATGTCAATTAAAACGTATTTTTGAAGGCTACCTGTGACTGAAAAGCTCATTAAGTTCATGGTGACCTTCTAGATCCTGAACATCCTCTGAAAAGCCTTGCAGTGCATGCAAATAATTTCTTTAAAATATTTCTAATTTGATTTATGTTCTGAAAAGGAGAAGTGCAAAGCCAATTTGACTAATTAAAATATATCTCATTTTCTTCTTATCTGTGAGAAAAGGTAATGTTTCTTTCTATGTTTTTGTTCTACCTTGTTACACAGTTTGAAAATTAACAGTTATTCTGATATATCTGATACCTGTCACCTTTTGTTTCCCTTCTTCATTCATAAACTTTGTTTTTCTATGAAATATAATGGAAACATAGATGAGAAAGAAGATAATGGATATTGTAGCTCACGTAATTTCTGCTTTATTCTTCCGAAGATTGCATGCACAGGCACGAATGCTAATTTTCTTAAAATTAAAGGGAAATCTCCATGCCATATAGATTTACTTATTGCTTGTCATTTCTATCTCCTTTCCTTAATGTTTGAATGTTTCCTAGTAATAAATGTGCAGCATTTATCTCCTTGTGTGACTATTCTTCCCCACTGCTCTCTCATCCCTCCCCTTGTCTCTCATTTAAGAGTGTCTTTGAGGTTGGAAAGCACACGATGGCTGACATAGCCAGTGCACTTAGACTGGTGTTGCCTGCAATTAATGGGTGATCTGAGGCCAATATCCCATTGAATTTCATCTATTGACATTGGTCCTTCACTTGTACCCTAGATTTGCTGAAAATGAAACCTCACTTAGGTTTCTCTGTGCTTATATTGAATATAACAGCAGTGAAAAGGGATGTATGTCAGGTGTCCCTAGCCACCCAGTGAATTGTCTATTCACGGGTATGAGTCTGAGGGTGTGGATCTGTAAATGGAGCCCAAATATAACTAACAGTGCATGGTGAGCAATGTGTAACACTATCTGCTCCCAAACCGCTCCCGTGCCCTCCACACTGGAAAAGTGTAGGATCAGGATGCAAAAAGCATAGGAATATAATTTTCCCCAGTAATTCTCCTCCCTGGACTGCATATGTGGGTTTGCAACCAGTAGAGGCACCCCAGTCAGTGTGGCAGAGCTACAGAGAATCTGCTGTAAGCATGCTGAGGGCAGGTGAAGCTTTTTAAAATGCCTTTGGGTTGGATGTTCTTTCTTTTTCAATTGGAAAGGGAAGACTGAATTGGATTTTTATGAGGTGTTTTTGTAAAGGCTCTCAACAACAGGCAAGCTGTCTTTGTCTTTTCTCTTTTCCTTCCTTTAACTATCCTTTCTTTCTTTAACTATCAATTGGGTTTAAGATAATAAGGTTTGCTTATAATTCTTTGAAGAGTGACTGTGCAGTGTGTGAATCATCAACACACATAGCCTGCCTGTGTGACTCCATTGTGCACCATACTCCCTCTTGCAAACCTGGCTGCAGAAGAAATTTCCAAAAAAAGAGCACTGACCAGCAAAAATGGAGGTCTATAAAATTCACTGGGATATAGACAAATCCATTGCCACAAAAGCTTGTATATCTTTGTAACTCTCTTCATATGAGTAGTCCCATGAGTTTCCATGGAATCGCTCTTGGATGTCAAATTAATATGAATGCATCTGCCTGATCTGTGTTTAACTTTCCTTTATTGTCATGACCAAATTATGAAAATTATTGCAACACAGCCATATACCTAAGCAAAGGGGTGGTTTCAGATGTCTAAGGTGTAAGAAGGTACATTTTCTTCCTTTCATTTCTGAATATCTTCCCCTAAACCATCTGAAAGATATCACCTGTGTTTCCGGGTGGTGACAGAGGAACAAAGCCAGCTCTGATGCTGATAGAATTAGTGAGGGACTGTGGCTGTGACTGGACTGGGTAGAACCATCCCAGGAGGGCACCTGTGCAGGTAAGGTATTTGCTGTAAGTGTCAGTGTAAACTAGCTTTCTGGGACAGAGGCAGTAGTGTACTTCTGGACTGACATTTACTTTTAGAAAATAAGTCTCAGAGAGAACATTTTGGTGTTTGTTTCCTCACTGTTGCAGTCTCACCTGCAGGAAGTTGCTTAAAGCCACAGAGCTTTAAGCAGAGGAGTGAGTGGTGACTGTGCCAGCAACACCCAAGGAGGTTTCAGTGTCTTCTGGGGTCTCCTAACTTCGTAATACATGTAGGCAAGGATAGATATATTATCCAGACTCTGGGATTCACCACTCATCTGCTAAAGGCTCCAAATACTAATGCATTGTGCATTTTATGCAATAAATAGCGCCTAAAACTCCGCTGATGGCTGTTTTGGATACATGGAAAATCAAGCAGCAGTAACAAGCCTGGAAAAGTACCTTAACTGGGAATGAGGGGGCCTGCACACCCAGGGCTCAGAGAATCCATCTGGTCTCCCACTGGCCACCTACAAATTCATCTGTGCCCTAGTGGGACGAAAGACATTTTCATTGGTGCCAGCCATGTCAGGATTTTCAGACAAGAAATTAAACATGAATTAAAAAAAAAAAAGAGTCTTCATTAAGTGAAAAAAAAACAACAACCAAAAACAACAGAGGTGTCGATATCTTCAGTAAAAGTTTCACAGGACCTTGCAGACTGTATGATTTGCTGCAGGGAGGGTTTTCTCTGGCAGGATTACCAACACACGCTCTGCTGCAGCAGTGAGTGGAACGAACAGATCTTGGAGGGCGGGTGTGGAGATCCGTGGCATCTTAGGTGTCTCAAAAATAGACTTGAATGTTTTATTTTCTTTCTGCTCCTGTTTGATACTATTTATGTTAAAGTAAATCTGGATGTATAATATTGCCATAAATAACTAAAGAACCACAGTCCCTTAAAGTGTTTTCTGCAATGCACTCACAATCATTTGGAATTTCAATATGAGAATTGTCAAAATGTCTGCAGTCTCCTTATTTTAGATGTGGGAGGAAGAGAGAACAACAAGCACAGTCCAGCTACAGAGGGAAACAGAAATTGTGTGTGACTAAAATGATGCTGTCCAAGATCTTCTGCACTGCTAGAAGTACCTTAGAAAACTTCCTAAGGAAGCTTAGGAAAGAGGGACTAGACAGAACCAAGAGGTAGCTTTATATCGTGAGTTCAAACCTGTGGTTTGGGGCTTGGAATAAGAACTATTCCCAAGGTAATTTGTAGCAGTCCAGGGACCACTGTGTCATGCAACACTGTATTGTCCCTGAGTTTCTGTAATGCCTCTGGTGCAGGGCAGCAGTGCCCTAGTCCAGACCTTGCTCACTCTCTTCATCCCTGCAGACATTCCAGGCCAGGCTGGACAGGGCTTTGAGCAACCCGATCTAGTTGAAGATGTCCCTGCTCATTGCAGGGGATTGGACTAGATGGCATTTGATGGTCCCTTCCAACCCGAACGGTTCTATGATTCTATCATTCTATGATTCCACAACTGCTGTTCATGCCGCAGTTGTACCTCAGAGCCTTGGCTATGTGTCGTGGACTCACGGTACTGAATGGTGGTTGAACCAAAATACAAAGTCCGATTTCCAGGCTTACAGTTCTTATATAGACCAAGAGACAGACAGGAGGAGGTGGACAGGCAGAAGGCAGCAGTGCCCAGCTGAGCTAGCACTGTCATTTCTGCCATAGTCTGAGTGCAGTGGGAAGCCCTTCACTCCTGGGTATAAACCCTGAAGGTACTGCAGTGAGCTGATTGCCCCTGAGAAAGCTGACAGTGATTTCCAGCACAGCTTACTTACAAAACATGTGAAACATCTGGTCACCTTGCTGACGTAGCAAGCAGAGTGCTGATGAACTCCCACCCTCAGGCTTCAGTTCTCCAGACACTCCAAGGCTGTGGCCAAGAGACAGGTGTTCTTCGTTTCCTGGGATCTCTGCTTCCTTCCTATCTGCAGTGCTCCCTTTGCTCTGCCTTTTCTACCTAGGATGCCATGTAACCCTACCTCATTAGGCACAGTGTACATGGGTTACTTTTGATGGTCCAGCCATGAACTCTTCTTGCATCACCACAGGTTTTATCTAGCAGTGTTTTGCCTGCCTGATAGGGCTGGTGTGCACGGATCCCGCACATTTTCCCCTTTTGGACCAGAGCACAACTGATGACTGTGAGTCCCTCAAGCCATGAAATGGTCTTCAGCACACAGTCAGCCCAGTGCAGGTTTTTAAAAGAGCTTCCTCTGACAAAGAGTCCTTTTTTGTGTGTGTGTGAAAAATGTTTCCCGCATTTTCTACCAAACTTGAGCTTGCTCTCCCAAAGAAAAGCCCTGGCCTCTTCAAATTCAGTTCGTGCTAGGGGATAGGTGTGAAATATATTAAACAGATGAAAGAAACCAAATCAGTGTAGGGATAGACTGTGCAAGAGACTTAAATTCTACCTATAAATTATTTAAAACATTGAATTTGAATTTACAATATGTCTTTAAATCATTCTGTGTATTCCATAAATGGAGGTAAGACTTCCAGAGACATTCAGCCTGCTCCCCTGTGCTCAGCATCTTTTTATTTTCTTTTCTTGCTCCTGAGTACCTAACAGCTTTCTCTTCCTCTCTCATCATGCTACATTTAAAGTTCCCTTCAGGTGGACTTTAAACACTTGGAATGTGAGTTCACAATATTCTCCTGTAAGCAAAGACTCTCTCCTTGTTTCTACCAGCATTATATGTTTAGTCCCTTCCAGACAGAGATACACGAGGAAAAGTATGCGGCTTATTCACTGTGCTGTGTAAGACTCCCCTTTTAGCATCATGGTTTGATTCAATACCGAGTAGAAGACTGCTGCTGTTTTCTTCTTTTTTCATTTACAGGGGAATGTGGATACACACAGAGCCATGCTCACGGTGTCATCTGCCTTATCTTTGTAGTAAATTGCCCTGGCTCAGAAAAAGAGGCTATTTTTCCTTATCGAATATGAGTGTTAGGCTTGGCATCCAAGGCTCCACTTACTGCCTTGGAGAGGTTTTCAGTCTGCTACTGAAAGTGCTAAATCCTACACTTCTGCTAAGTCGTTGGAGGAGACACCATCCCCCAACCATGTGGGTTTTAAAACTGTTTTAATATATTTTTAAGAGTGATGGACAATCTCTAAGCCTTGATATTGGACAAAATATCAATAAAACTTCCTGCTTCTCTTGAAAAGAAAACCTCATGTGGCTTCCCGTGCAGCCATTGCATTTGTAAATCACTCAGGGCACATGACCTCTTAACCGTATCTTGTTTCCAGCTCACAAAACGATGAAAGGTGATTGGGCTCCACGCACTCGCTACCACTCTCCCCACTTCCCTCCTCCATGCGATTTTCCTTCCCCCAAGTTGCTCTGACAGGGGAAGCCCAGCTGGCACCAGCTTTTTCCAGCTGAGGGGCAGCAGGCACAGAGCGGCTTCATGTGCCCCTTGCTCCTTCCAAGGGCAGGGTCGGTGATTTATTCCCATCTCCATCATGGAGAGGGACTTTGGCGATGGGAAAAAGCGAACTCTTTGTATTCCCTGGGACATCATTGGCGTCACAGATGAAGGGGAAGAGGAGCAGTTTTGTCCGTGAGTAATAGCACTTAATTCGGTAATTGCTTTCCGTGCAGACAGGGGATTCACAGCACAGGCGAGCCACGGCACTGAGAACTGCCCCCGCGTTACATGTGGACAGACTGAGGTCCGTGTGTCCGTCACTGCGCTGGGGTGTCCATGCAGCAGCCAGCCTCCAGCCACCTCAGAGGGGACCTCCGCAGAGAGCAACTGTGGTGCTGACACACCTTGTGCACATGTAGCGTTGCAGGGGGCTGTGGAGTTTTCGCAAGCAATTGAAAGAGAAAGAAAAATTGAGCTAGAAGCAGTCCTGAAAGGGCAGGTAGATAAGGCAACTCCAGGCTAACTCTTATGCTAGTACACATTTAATTTTTTAAATGACTGTAGGAAAGTCTGTTTCTTTCTTCTCTTGAAAGGTCAGAAGTCCCCTCCAGTATAAGAGAGCAGAGAGGACTTGTTTCTACCTAGATACTTAGTCTTTTGATGTTGAAAACCAGGAATATGCAGCTGCAAAAACTGCGGCAAGGAGAATGGGTTTGGAGGGGTAAGAGAAGGGTTGGCACAAAGAAAAAGATGTTGACAGCATTTTAAGCTAATGTAGTGACAAAGTCAAATTTTGCTTCAGCTTTAATCTTTGATAAGCAGTGCTGGCTGAATTTCAATACTAATTGGGGGTGTCTCTTTTGATCATCGTACATATACCAAACTCCAGCAAAATCTTTAGAACTGCTTAACAGTATACAAGGATATTCAGATGTTCTTTGCAATCAATAGTATGGGCATATTAACAACCAGATTTTTTAAATGGAAAGGATGTTGTTCTGATACAGCAGCTGTCAGGTGAAATCCTGTTTCTCACAGCAGTTAATGACCTCTAATTTCTTTTTGCCTGACCAGGCTTCCCTCACCTCTGGTGGGAGCTGGGGTATGGGACAAAGCTGCGCTGGCTCCACCTGCTCTTTATTCCCTTCATCCTTGTAGGTTAAAAAGGACTTTGTGGGGAGGAAGTTCTGTGTCTGGGGAGGGAAGGTGAGGGAAAGGGGGGAGGACTTCTCTGTGTGCTTCTGGAGGGCGGTGTGTTGATATGCTGCTGTACAGCTAGTGAAAGCCTTGGTCTTTTAGCTGTGACTGTACTAACTGCAAAACAAATTTACTGTTTCTTTTTTTCGCTTGGAACCAAGAGAATGGGGAGAATTTAATCCTTTTCTCTCATCCAAGGTATTCCTCTGAGTCAAGATTGTAGAATCACTCAGAATTACAAAGTCATTTAGGTTGGAAAAGACCTTTACTATCATATACTTGGGCTTGGGAGATGCGCTTGGAACCCTGCCCCTTTGCTTGTAAGTCATCCTATGCTTTCTTGGTTTGGGTGACATGAAATGTGTCTTTGTCCCCCAGGGGTAACAGAGACTAGCCCAAGGGTTGTAAACTGCACCAGAAGTTTGTTAGGGGCTCCAGATGAGCAGGTACCCCAGACATTGCAAGGGCACTGGTCACAACCCCCTTTCCTACCACGCAGCCCTGCAGGGCAGACACGTATCTCAGGATACATCTCAGCTCAGATTCAGGATAAACTGGCTCATTAGTCAGCCCCTCTGGTGAGGCTGGTGGGAAAGGGAGGCTTGAGGCCTGCGCTGCAGCACCTGCTGGCGCCAGGGCCCAGGCTTCCTGTGGGCACATGGGACGGCTGCCGCAGCAATCACCGTTCCCCCAGAGTGAGGGTTGCGCTCTTCTTCTGGCCATTTCACACAAAGAAGCCGTATTTGAGAAAAAAAAAAATATGATTTTGTTGCTATACAGACTGTTCTTTCGTTTACCTTAGGAAGCAATGGGAAAAGGAATGAGATAGCACAAACAACATCAACCTCTCACAAGAAAAATTACTCTTCTCCTGCCACCATAAAGAGCAAAATAAAATCCTGTAAAGGGCACCATATAAAGAAAGACAGCAAGTAAGAGAAGCATGGATACAAATCTTCGTAACCATGAACAGTGTCCATTTCTTATCATAATAGTCTGTCTTTATTATTGTTATCAGTTTAGTCTCAGCTAAAATAAATCTTGAAGTACACATTTATACTTGTACGTATGGCATGTTTCCACCTTTCCTCTGTAACATAACATGCAAGGTCCATCCAAATGGTTACTAGTGGTTGAAAAGAGTAAGCCCTAATATAATATATAATAAGCTATTGGTACAAATGGAATTTTCTTTTGCAATCACGTGGATATCCTACCAGAAGAGGTCAGCTCCACTTTGTTTTGAAGTCCAGTGAAGAATAGGCATGGGAGGTGAAGGTAGAGAGGATTCAGTAAGCTTTACCAACTTTTTCTGTAACTCTTTTCGTGAACATTTATATCACATTAAAATACCATCAAATAGAGTTGCATTTGACTCCTGTTCTGCAGGACCTACACCTTTCACAATAAAGCATCTTAAGATGCCAGAGTGACTGTAATGTTCCACTTTTTTTTTTTTTTTTTAGCTGAATTTAGTATTTTTAAATGAATTTATCTAACCCTCACTGCTGGTGGGATGAACTCTGGGAGAGACATGGCCTGCTTTTTCTCTTTCAGTTCTGGGGTAATTATTATTAATTTCATGTGTGAATAGAAACACAGGAGCTGAATGACTTTCACGTTAGCAGGTATTTGTGATTTGTTAGCCACCTGTGAAACCTGTGGCTCACTGAGACTCCTACTCCGCTTGTGGTGAAGCTTCCAACAGATATTTTTGATGGATTTCAGGATGGTGGAGAAGCAGTTCAGTGAGCAGTGGAGCCAGCCTTATGTTTAGATTCCCTGAAGATTTGTCTCTTGAGGCTGAGCCACCATGCGGACACTGGTTCAGCTTGGGTGGCTGTCATTTCTCTGCCTCGCTTCCCCTTCCATGAATCGCGTTCAAATCAAACATCCTTGATTCTCTTGCTGCTCTGTCAAGTCTCCTTGAATTTGACCAGCAGCTCTACAATCTATTAGGAATGTCAGGTTGACATCTAGATAGCAATGCTAGATAAGCCTTATTAGGAAACCATAGTAGATATGTACAGATATCTCTAAAACTGATTACTTTCAGCTTCAGCATTTTACGTTGCTAATTTTTGGAGGGGAGGAATGTGATGTGTCCAGGTCACACTCTAAGAACTGCTACATACCTTCAATTCCTACAAAATTACACATAAATTCAGTGTTAGTTTGCACCTTTCAGGGTCTGGCCAAGGTTTTGCATCTGGCTGTGACTTTCTGCAAAACTGAGGCAGGTGCTGTCATAGCTATTGTAAGTTAATTTGAGGGAGAGAATCAAGCTCCCTCCTTGATTAAACACTTCAGAACTGTAGTGACCCTAGCTGTACTTTATATGATATGCAGACTTGCACTTGGCAGTAAGTATCTTCTAGAGCTCATCTGACCATTTTCTATCTGACTTTGGGGCAGATACTATAAAATGCTTAAAGCAAAAAGGGCTTCACCTTTGGATGTTCTACCGCAATATAACAGGACATGTGATTACAGCTGCAGGATGAGCACCATTTTATTTGGGGAGGCAGAATGTGCATTCCTGAAGCCTTCCAGTAATGGTTCCTCACCTTTCAGCACTAATTAGCTAATTCAGATCTGGGTCAAAGCAGTGTTACTTGTGTAATTGCGTAAGGCCTTTGAATTAGGGGGGCAGGTGCCCAGGGCTGATGGGCAACAAGAGACCTGGAAAGCAGGGTGGGAGAGATGTGGTCTTGTGGTGAGGTGGCCTGTGTAGCTGGTTCTGTGATGGCAGGAAGGGTGTCTGGGGCTCAGGTAGGGGCTTGCAGAGAAAAGAGATAAATTTTGGCTCAGCTGTGCCTGGGGCAGGAGGGAAGAAGGCTGAGAGGCAGTATGGGGTGTTTGATGCACACTATGTCACTCTGCAACTTCTGGTCTTCAGAAGCTGAAGGTCACTTTGGATTCAGGCTTGCTTGAGGTTTGGGTCGATACAGGAATTGTCTCATCTTTCCTTAGAGCATTGGTGGTTACATTAACCAGCTGAGGTTTTTTCTGAGAGGCTGCACTTCGCTACAAGCCTCAGCTTGTGCTGCAGCAATATTGAACCTGGTTTGGAAGCTGCATTGGAATGACTGTTGCTCAGAAACTTGTGGCATTTGGGTTCTGGTGCTGATGCCCACTTCAGTCACATGCAGTAATATTTTCTATTTTTATTTTATTTTTTTTTTAAAAAAAGAAGAGAACGCTTGTGGGTTTGCGTGAGGCAGGCAGGGTGCTGTGGAAAGTTGGCAGAAACAGGACCTGGCAGCCTTTCCTAGGGCCAGGTAGGTTGCTATGGTAGTTAGGACTAAGATGAAACAGAGAAGGAGGAACAGCTTTAAGGCTGCAAACTTGTGTTGTTTAAAATCCGTTTAACAGCAAAGATAGCTGTACACAAACCCTAGTATTCATTACTTATTATTTTTTACTAAGTTGGATATTATTAGCTTTTCAGAAAATAAATGCCTGAGATGCCTCCTGGTAGCTTCTATCACAAATGTGTTTGAGAAAGAGATTATTTTACTCTTTTAGCAGGAGAAAAAAAAATTCTAATTAATTTTACCTGTCAGCAAGCCAACTGTTAATTCAGAATCCACTGAGAAGCTTTTGATTAACTAAAAATTGTCCTTTTATTAAGCAAATTAGAGCCATTCAAGCAGTACATGAGGCATTTGTAAAGCCACTGTTAGAAGTAACTTACTGAAAGATTTCACAATAAGAAGTCAGTTTGCCAGGAAGAGCAGACTATTTCAGTTTCAGTAGGATTGGGTATAGTCAAGGGTGTAGCATCACAACATACAGTGAAGATAAACAGCTGTGCTGCTCAGGATGTTCCTAATTATTTGTTTCCTGTATGAAAAATCTGCTTCTTGTACATTAACATTCAGGAATGTTAAAATATGAGCTAAGAGTAAATAAACTGAACTGTATTTAGTCACTGTGCCAGCACTCTCAATAAGAGTTGACCTTAACTCAATTAAGAAGAAATTATTTTCAAAGTGATATAAACTAAGTGGTGTAGTAGAGGCAGCAAGCTATTAGGTTGCGAATTATTATGTATGAGGGATCTGCAGTAATTGTCAATGATTTTTAATATATAGCAAATGTGAAGTCATTCAAGCTAGAGTGGTGCTATGGCAGAGAGCACACATTAGTGCTTATATAGCAGCTGGCATGCAGTAACATGTTACCTCAAAGCTTATCCAAGCACTAAATCACTCTAAGACCTTTTTTTAATTCTATATGAGAGATCATCTGTGAGGTAATTTAATGAAGTTTACCTGCACTGCCTTAAAAATGGACTTGTATTAGTTCTGCTGACTGCTGTGCATAACCAGGCTGTGGAATGTGAGTGGGATTCTAGAAGCAGGCAAGGGACAGCTGAAATCTGTTCTGCCAGTTGCCTTAGGGCTGTGCTGTGCCACAGGGGATGTGGGGCTGCCTTGGAAAGGGAATTACAGGTGTGACTAAGTGGGGAGTGCCCTCCAGATGAAGGAATAGCACCAAGAAATGCCCCCGCTGTTGAACTCGTGGGTGCGAAGGAGCTGGGGACTGCCAGCACTGACGCAAGCTGGAAGCTCGTAACGCCTGCCGTGGTGCAAATCCCCAACACCCAAAAGAGGCTCCAAACATCTCCATTCCACATCTCATTGCAGTGGCAGGTGCCACCATGTCCAGCTCCAGATCTAGTCTGGCAGCGCAGCTTTAATTCATGTATTATATTTTTGGTGAGTAATGCAAAGGGCCTGGAAAACTTGTCTGAATCTCCCACTGGCTCCTTGGCACGCTTCCCACTTTCCCTGTCTTATTTGGCATTTCTATGCTCGCTCATAATGAGCATTCACAGAACAACAATAAAGAGGAAATTTGGTGAAGAATAAAGGTAAATTTATTAAGGCTAGCAAGTGTGGAGAAAGCTGATGTATTCTGTGTCTATAATTTTGCCAATAGCACTGCAACAGAAATAGCAACTTGGGGTTTGCATTCAACTTATGCATCTGCATTTCTTCTCAGTTGCTTTGCAATCAGACTAACATCCACTGCAGAGACCATCAGTGACAGCGATTACATTACGACCTTTTAAAGCTTACTTTCAGAGTAAAGATTTTTATCCCATATTACCAATAATTGCTGACTGGGTTTAATACAATCCTCCCAGTGCACTGAACTGCAGGGTTTGTGATTTCTGTGATTTAATAGATCAAATGTCTTGGCCATCGGGGAGACAAACTGTTGTAACAGGATCTTTGCCATTTGATGAATTTAAAATTTCCTACCAAGATTCCCTGCATTTGCTATTTGCCTCTGCTGCCTTGGTCTTGCAAATGACATTACCTTGCTGGAGAGTACAGCCACATAAGGGGTGTAGTCAGAGACAAACTTCAAGGGTTTTTCAAAGCTTTTTGCCAATGAGACTCCAATTCAGTTTTGTCTCCAACCAGTCCATGGGAGCAGAGAGCAGAAGGAGGTATGTTCATCCCATGTTTCAGCTCTCCATGGTGCGCCCTTGCCAGGCAGCTGTACACTGCATGTGGCCCAACAGATGTTTCATGTGATGGAGGGAGAGGACCCCTATAAAAGCCATGAAACAGTGACCTGTGTCTCTGCCAAAAATGCTTTTGTGCATACCTTGACCATCCATGTGCCTGACTTCAGTCATGTGTAGTGTGTTAGTCTGGACTTGTGACACATGAGTATGCCAGACAAAATCCGTTGGGCACAAAATAAAACCAGAACCAGGTCATCAGCTCTGTATAAACCAAGGAATTCCAGCATAACATTTTGGAAGGTGCACTGTCTAGAGACCGAATTGAGATGTAGACCTGTGTCTTAATGTGTTTCCTGTTTTTTATTATAGGGGACACTAGCATTAATCCAGTCCTAAAAACCAATTTGTTTATGAACAACAAAAGACATCACAGCAACAGCTGGGCTATTTTCTCTGGGGAAATCATGCCAACCTTAGAAACACTTGGTAAAGCAGGCCTTGTACAGTGCCGGGGACATTTTGTGCCTACTGAATAGGAGAAATAGACACCTTGGGTACTTCAGCAATGTGTTTCCTCCAGGGCTGCAGTTTAAAGAATCTGTCTCACAACAGGTGTGCACATGTGTGCATGCGCATACCTGCATTCACAGGTGTGTGCACATGTACCCCATCCTCCTTCCCCCCACCCCAGTCAGCTCCCCTTTTGTGGTCATGCTAATCCCTTGGGGAACCAGGACGAGACAGTTTGTGTGAATTACAAAACAGACCTTCAGTGAAGACTAAGAATGCTCCCAGTGATTTTTAAATTCAGGTCAAATTTGGAAAACTTTGTTCTGTTACATTAGGTTTTGCATGCCCTGCACACAGGCCAAGATGGGCTGACCGGGAACGACTGATCTGTAAAGCCAGTGCAGCGTGACTTTGAGTGTTCAGTGCAACAAAAGCTGCTTGAACCCTCATCCTGCTGTTTATCTTTTGGATAGAGATGTCCGTGCTTACCTTATGGTTGATGGCAGGCTGCTTTCCCCATGAAGCCATCAGCATACCAAACCCGTGCCAGAATTACCACTTCTAGGAGGCTTGTGGGGATGTGCTTTGTCAACTACTTAGTTCTTGGTCTTGCTTGATGGGACAGCTGACAGTTTGCTAAACATGCCAGTGGTTTATGGAGTGAGAACGTGTTTGCTGAGATGTGCATGAGGCTCCTGAGCGGAATCACAGGGTCACTAATAGCAACTGCTCTTCTTCACTGTAGTTCCTGCTCTTGGCATCAGGGGAATGGCTCTGTATTAACAACCTCAAAGAGAAAGCCTTTACAGCCCATTCCTCATTGGTTTCCCAAACTAACCAGTTCCCCCAAATGATATTAATACTCCCGCAGTGTAATTTCCTCATTAAACAGAGAACCAAATACTTTTGCACACCTCCGCTTGATAGAACCCTGTATAAAAAAGCTGGGAAATCTCATCTCTTAAATTTTGTAACGCAAGAAACTACTGTCACTTTCTGAAACACTGGAACTGGGCTCTGACCATAACAATTTTAATGCTTTTACTGTACAGTCCTGGCATCCACCCTTTCCTTGTGTTGTCTAATAGAGCATTAACTAGATGCATGGGAGTTACGTAACTAGTCAGCTAACATTCGAAACAAACATTTCAGCAGCACGCCTCTACAGTTTTCAGAGGCTGAACTTTTGTTTCAGCTGTGATGTTATACAATCCTATTTCCATGGCAAACTTACAGATACACACTTGTCAAAATTCATGGTTTATTTAGCAAAACTGTCGAGGCACATATGTGTCATATGCATTCTCCCATTCTTTACAGACATGGTTTTTAAAACAGCAATCTCCTGCTGCAATTAACTCTGTTGCTTGGACTTCAGTAGATGTATTTGGCATTGAAGGGGAGTCTGGCTTTGATCCCTATCACTAAAAAGAGCACTGGCCAAAAACCCCCATATATTCTTCTACTGTTCCATCTCCTGCCTATTGCAGCCTTTTAAACATCCTCTGTTTACTTGATGTTTCTTTTTTCCACCCTGGTATTTATCCTATATTCAGAAGGCACTCTTTCACTGAAGCAAACTGTACCTGACACTTGCACACACCTTAATATCAAATATTTTGAGCTCTGTCTACCCATGAGTCTCAAAGTTCTGTGCCTTTTAACTGTCGTGACATCTCTTTCACACAGCCCAGGATAAGCACATGAGTCTGAGGATGAAGCAAAGGAGATACCTGTTTCTTCCATCACAGAGGTATGGCAGACAGGCAGCCAGAGGTGGGATTTTGTGAGCACTTGCCCTACTCTGCAGACACAGGTGTCACCTTCTTGCTAGGTTTGGAGCGATGGAAAACAGCAATAGGCAACGGAAATCATATGCTCAGGCCTTGGACTCCAGTTGAGTAGGATCTGGGAATCTGGTCAAAACATAGAAAACTTTGTGAGACACTGAATTTTTCTGTGGGAAACTATATATATACAGTTTGGAAATATTTTCAGTGTGGGGAAGAAAATCCCCCTCCTGCCTTTGTGTCGGTCTTGTTTTTTTTCCTCATCTGCAACCATCACCACTAGCTCCTGGCTCTTTGGTCTGATTCCAGCCTCCTCACCCAGCTAGGATGCATCCCACCCCATACCCAGCACCCTGGTCCCAGTGCACTTGCTCCCAGTTGGCTGTCACACTGACGTTCCCCTCTACCACTGAGGTGCCATGATTGTTCCTTGCCTTGTCCCATTCTGCTGTCCCAACTCCTGACCTAGTACCAACCTCCCTCCTCTCATCTTGGTACCTCTATCTCTCTTTCTCCCAGACTCTTCATGCTCTTCGGTATTACTTATACTTGCAACCATCCCTGACCTCTGGCCTCAAATATGTCTTGCTTCCTTTGCACATGGTGCCATGAGACAAGCTGGTAGTTGCCAAAACACAGCAAATGTAGGCAAAGCTCCCTGCTTCCCATCCCAGTGCCTGTATTCATGACACACGGTAGCCCTATGCCATAGGGCCCCTTGAAGTTGTCCTTCACACATATGCTGGGGTTTAGCTGCCTGAAGTGACAGCAGTGAGCCAGTGCAAATGGAAACCTGGCTCTAACAAAAGAAAGCATATTCATGTAAAGGATGCTCATTTGGAGGATTATTATCACACCTGCCTATAACAAGGAAGCTCAAGCAACAAACTAGCAAAAAAGCAAGGTGCAGAACTAGGGAGCCCTGGTTCTAATTTTCCTTGCTCTGATCACTAGGCTGACATAACCTTGGTTGATTGTGTAAAATGTCATTAAGAATGAGTGCTGAGCCTTTTCTCCCTTTGCTGATTGCTCCTCCACCCCCGACATTAGTGTGATGCGTGCTGTTAAGCCACGACTTAACCCTGAGCCAGCTCAAAGCAGAGCCACAGAAAAGCCAAAATGGATTTTAACGGTCAAAGAACAGAAGCGAAGTCCCTCCCCTGTCCTTGTCCATGGTGGGGGGAGGCAGTTTTGCATGGTGGCAAAGCCATTTGCACCGGGAGGGGGAGAGACAAGAGACATGAGGAAGGGGGCTGTGCTTTGCTCTGCAGGAGGGATCACTGGCCAGAGCTGGGGGAGGACAGTGGGGAGCTTGCATAGTTCACTTTCCTTTTTATCCCACTAAATCACCCTAGCACTGCTGTCCCCTTCCCTGCTCTAGCTTATTCAGCTCTCTCTCAGTGACGAACAGTCTGCCTGTCTTCACAAGAAGCCCCTCTCTGTAAACCAAGCACCACTCAGTCCTTTACCTTCCTAATTTTGCCATGTGAGGGACACCTGGGATGGCATTGGGGAAAGAGAGAGGCTGGCAGGGAAATTCTGGGCAACTGAACTTGGAAGTCCCAGCGGATCAGTCCACATTATTCAGTATAAACACCTCAGTACATGTCAAAGCAATGAGTGACTTTGGGTGCCACCAGACTGACAGCTCTGGGTACTGAGGTCAGACTCCTGGGCTAGGAAGTGAGTAAGCAGATGCTTAATTTGCTGGGCTTATATATAGAAAAATGAATAGGCCTACCTGAATTGGTCAGATTGCAGCTTTTTGCTGCTCCACAGGTAACAATCAAGGTAGGATATGTTTTAAAATAGTCTATTTTACGGCCAGCAGTTCTCTGAACCTTTCGTATGCCATTAGTAGCAATATATACTGCAACCTTCAAGCAACATTAGTTTTGCATCCTTTTCAAGGCTTAAAGGTTGGTTTATTTTGCTTCGGTTTTGGAGAGAGGGGAGAGACAGAAAGGAACCAAATGTCACTAACAACATTTGGAAGTGAAAGAAATGTGCAGTTGTGAGGGTTGTCTGCGACAGAAACGCTTCCCGAAAGGGCAAGCTGTTACAGCATTTCAGTGATTTGACTGTTCCATGAGGTTGTTAAATAACCAAATCCTTCAGCTGCAACTGCTCTGTCCCCATTCTTGTCTGTACCACTGTACAACGTAAGTGTAGCTGTTGTGGTAGTGGGTAGATGAAGTTTCTCGTTTGACACAGCTGGAGCTTGATCCACTAACTAGTAATAAATACTGAAGGATAAGCAGAAGCTAAATTGGATGGAAAACAGAAGTATTTGCCGAGTAAAGTTCCTCAGTTTGTCCCAGAATAAATTGAAGGGCCTCCTGAGACAGCTGTTTGAAGTCCAGAATTAGACATATCCTTTCAGTGAAATGGACACAGATCATTTTCAGAGATTTACTCTTGCTTTAGAGGGTATGACAGCAACATCGAGGACACACAGTTAGTGACAACAGTCCCATTCTCCCATCACTGCTCTCTAGGAGAAGAGGCACATTTATTACTCCATTTCCACCTGCCCTAGAACCCTCATACTTCATTATACTCCCTTGTTTCTAGGAGAATTATGTATCACCTGTAGAAGTATACAGCTCAAACAAGGTTTCATCTCCCTAGCTAGATTTTCTGCTTTGCCTGACTAGTTTTAGATGTCCAGAAACTTAAAGATACCTAACAAGGCTTAGGCAGAGTTTGCTTGAATTATTCATGCAAAATACTGTCTAATTCCTTCTTGAATTGATTTAATTTATTCCTCCCCTTGCTAAATGTAGAAAAAATACATGTATTGTGCAACCACTATTATTAAGTAGCTCAAGCTATTCTCTCTGATTGTGATTGCTTGAATATCAGACTTTCTTGCCTTAGGAATTAGTTGTAGGTTACATGCACTTGGCCTGGTTACATTGCTCTGCCCTACACACAGGAGAAATGGCTACATGTAGAGATAATGGCCTTATTCCCTGTTGTTTTAAGCACATGTGTGAATCCAGTGCCTGGAAGCATGCTACCAATTTTTGAGCAATCTGTTCATCCATTCTTTCATATACAGTACTTCTTGTCCAATGACAAAATTTGAAAGAACAGAATTGTCTCCTCTGCCTCTTTTCTTAGTCTTTTGTATACGTGTCCTGCTATGCAATAATTTCATCAATAAAAAACCTTTTTCCAGGTAATGCATTGTTTCTCCTCACTTAAAAATGAATTGGAATTTCCTTTATTCCTGTTACATGAAGAATAACTGGAGATACATGCATAAGTTTTAGCACTGAAATACACACCTCATTTTCATGTCAAAGCTGTTGTGAGTGACCAGCCTCCTTAACTGCAGGGATTGGCAAACTCATGAGAGCACTATGCCAGATTTTCAGTTTCTTTACCAAATGAGCCCTTATGCCTTGCAGGTCATCAGAACACCAGCAATCACTTCCTTAGTCATGAAAGATTTCCCTCCCTGAAATACCTACCATTTACATACCAGAGACCAGGACAGAGAACCCTGGCACAGAAACAGTAATGAAGTCTGAGAGGTGAAGCCAAATTTGTCACACAACTGAATACGTGTTAAATAATAACTGAATACATGCTGAAAGGAAAGCAGTTAGACTGAACAAGAGCTGTGTGCCTTATTCTTTCTCTTCCTTTTTTGTCCCCTTTTTTCAAAGCAAGCATTTATTTGTGTCAGAAGGACATAAGTACGCAGGTAAAGTAACTAAGAAAATGACGGAACCATTGAAAACACACGTTAACATTTATGAAACCGTGTAAGTAAAAGCACCAGGATGCAAATCAAATATAGATGATACAGTTAACAGTTACCAACAGTTACCATGGGTAGATCTTGATATATTTTTAACTAGTATATATCTAGCAATAAATAATATCACTTATAAAATAATAGGTTAAATTAACTATTGCTATATAAGTAGTAGGTAACATCAGTGAATATTACAGTACAGTAATGCTGAATGTGTAGACATATGTGGTAATCAGTTTCATATTATCATATTCACATATACCTGTAAACAATTAGCTTAAGATTTATGTGTGTTTATTACATGAATTTAGCAGGAGTGTTTGATGTGCTTTTGTTTTCACAGATAATCTGGATTTTTCTTGGCTATTTGGGGGGGGGGTATTTTAGTTTGTTGTTGTTGTTTTGTTTGTTTGTTTGTTTGTTTTTCCCCCTATAGCTTGAAAATTTCTTTTCCCTGAAAGTGTTTTGGAAAAACGGATTTCCTTTAGCTCTTATAGATAAAGAAAATGCTTAGGTGCCTCTCAGGAATTTTTTGTGTTCTTCAAAGTAAGAAAGTCAGAGGAAGGAGTTAAAAACAAAAGTGCCATAAGCAGAAATAGATTTTACAGTCCTTCTACTGGAATGCAGTATCCTCCCAGTGGAAGTCATTAGACTTTTTTCCTCCATATATAATGAAGGACTACTGTGACTCATTGTTGAATTGTAAATGAATTTTTAAAACCTTTCAGAGCCATGGTCAGGGACATAATGAAAAACAACAGCTCAGGATATCATTCCACCCTGTAATTCCTTAGCAAGAAGATTATACAGGTCAGCTGCTGAGTAAACCCTGTTTATGATCATTGAACTTCAGGTCAAGTGTATTGCTAGGAAATTAATTTTCACTGGAAATGTAAGTGCCTATGAAAAAAAAATCAAATTGATAATGTCTTTCGTTGTTGCCATTCTAAAATATTAGTGACCAGAAATCGTCAGACATAAATGAACAAAGTAATTTCCACTGGTTTCTTGTCAAAGTGCCTGCTGTCTTTCTTTTTCTCTCAACTCCATGGGACAGAAAATGACACCATGTCAGTCTTTCTCACATAATCACATTACTGTATTATTGCCTTGCTGGAAGTGGGAAATCTTGTTCGAAGACTATTGTCAAATATTCTCCTTTCCAGCCTGTTCTCACTTACCCTCTAGTTTTCGAAGTGTTTCTTCTGATGTGACTTTATCCTTTTTTGCATCCTTTTGGCCTAATAATGGCTTGGTAACCTGGAGAGCAGTGAGCAGAAGACTGCATGTCAGCCAAAACATGGTATCCTCTTCCTGACATCTTGCCATAGCTCAAACTTTCTCATGTGTATCATCTCACAGGGGGATATCTTGCCAGTGGTCTGAAAGGTGGGTGTCACTTCTGAGAGGCAGGTGTCAGGTCAGGCTGGAAGTGGTGCAGAGAGAGCACAGGACGATGATATTTTTCTTCCTTTCCTTGGTTCGTGGAAAGTTACTTCAATGTTGTGTGACTCAATTTCTGCATCTGTAGCAAGCACGTGGTTACTGATCTCACAGGGCTGCTAAAATGTAGTTCATCAATAGCTGTAAAGCACGCTGTGCTCCCCATATAGAAAGTACAAATATTTTAGAACATTAGATTGGAATACTCATAGAACGCTTTAGAGGTTTTAAATCTCTATCCATTAGGAACATCTACCCCAATCTGCACAAAACAGTCCCTAAAACATCACTCAGTCTTTTCATGAAAACCACAACGAGTTCAAGCACATTAGTTAGACACCGTGTTCAGAAAATATGAAGAGTGAAATCCTATCCCTGCTGAAGTGAGTGGCTAGGGTTTTGTTTCCAATTTAGATTTAGAGTCTCCGGACAGTAGAAGGCTGCTCATGTCCTTTGGGATCATATTCCAATGGCTTATTGCCCTCACAGCTAAAAATCTTCAGTTTGAATATGGCATTTCCCAAAGGAGTCTGCCCATCCTGAGGTTTGTTTTGAGCCTTCTCTCCTGCATTGTAGTTGAATATTAAATATATTCAGAAATACATTTAATAACATCTCGTGGCTGCTAGTCTTTGCAAAAACAATAACATAACTTTTCTAATATTCTGAAAGCATATTTGCTTTCCAAACATCTCAATTATACATAGGAAGGAGCTCAAAGCAATGAAAAAAAAAGACTATCCTCATTCAGAGAACTATTAAAGTGTTTTTCAAGGGCTGATAGTGAGAAAGTAAAGGCAATGGAAAAATGGAAAAAGATTTTATTAGGGTATATATATCCCTTCTGTGCAATATAGATCTTGACTAGAATAAAGTGGCTAGCCAAGTGTTTCACTCTTATTAAAAGAAAATGAATTCTGGATGCACACTTTCACTTCCAATAAGATAACACTGACCTTAGGTCAGCAAGCACTACAGGAATACATTTTTTTCTTTTCCCCCTTCTGTGCAATTGGATGCAAATTCAGCTATGGGGGGTGCAGAACTGGGGGAAGGAAAGAAATATTACACCACTTCAGTTGTTAGCCATTTCATCTCCTCAAATGATCCTGGATTTTAGGGACAACAGGTGACCGATGTTACAATGTTTTAGTTAAATGCCAGGGTTATTACATTGAGAGAAGTCCAGTCAACCATAGCTGCACTGCTGCAGTGAGCAGAGCTCCAGTAAATCCCTTTCCCTATTAACACACCGAGCTAGACCAATCTACGTTTCCATGCAGCAGAATTTAGTTCACAACAATAACATGTCACTAAAATCTGCTTTAAACAATAGAAATTTTACCCTGACCAGTCTGAGTGCTAGATCAGATCTTCTGGGAGCGTTGCTTCCTTTTATCACTGTTGCATGTGTGGTGTATGATCCACATCTTCCCATCTGTTCAGAGCTGGATGGAGGAGTCAACTTCTGCTCCTTAGAGAAGTGGAAATAGAATGAAAACTCACAGTGGTTACATTGTTCAGGATAGACTGCCCGGACTCCTGCTAATCATTCAGCTTACAAAAGAGACACGTAAGAGATGATGCTAGCAGCTACTGAAAAGAGGTAAAGGGGTCTTGTGGCTTGCCTTCTGCCCAGAAGAACTAAGTGCAGGATACATGGTTCATCCTCAAGGGCAGAAGTTCACAGCAATGGAGAAAGAGGGTCACTCATGCCACCGAGAGGTAGTCTCAACAGGAGAGTGCATCCACTATTGCTTCTATACCTGCACACCTGAGGTATTCTCAGGCCAAACTCTCAAAGTCATGTTTTATAGCTCAGTACAAATGTTCTAGCTGGTACGGCTTCATGTTTGATGATTTTCATTTGATGGAGTCAGGAAACATTATATCTCTGGTTAGAGCAGTGTACCTGAGTCTCTTAAGCAATGAAAGTAACATGGACAATTTAGTTCAGCAGATCCTAAAACATGCTGGATCCAGATGGATATTACTGCTGTATTTTAAATCATTCAACAGAAAATGTAGTTCTTGTGTACAAATGCATGTCTCGGCCCCTTTGAATCCAGTAATAGGTCTCAAGAAAGTTTTGCTGACGCTGTGATTTCAAATCTGAGCGTGACTCTGTCTCCTGCCCCAATTATCAGCCGGTTTCTTTAATAATTCAAAATTCTTGCTGAAATCCTGACCTTAGAGATTAATAAAATGATCCTTTATAGCCTTTCCAAGTCAGGCCGATTAAACACAGATTTGGCAGAGACAACCTGAGAAACTTCAGTAACGTTATTCATTTAGCTAACAGAGTTACCTCCCCTGCTGACGCACTCCCAATTAATGCCAAGAAAGGCATCTGATCTGGTGGAAGGGGACTGCTTGTTCCATGCTCTCTATTACCTTGGATTTGGTCCCAATTTAATGACAACATCACCGTGTTTTACTCTACAATTTTAATTATTTTATGGAAGCGGGTAGCAGACTGTCCAGCTCACAAGCCTTTTGGAGGCCCCAGAAAACAGCAGGTGTTTTGGCGGGAGGTGTTCGCTCACTCCACTGAGAGCACCTGAAGGAAGAAATACTTGTTTGGTATGGAAGAGGGTGATTAGTTTACACCCTGCAGCAGGAAGATACCCAAGCTGAAGCATTTTATAATTGCAACCGACGGTTTTACTCCTATCAGCACATCAGCTTTTACAGACCTCTTCTGCAACCAACCAGCCACAGCTTAGCTTAAAACTGCCTGCAAGCCGCTCTGCTTAAACTGGTGCAACTGTGTACAAGACAACAGATTTAAAATTAGGTTTTTTGTTATGCTAGTGTTTATGAATGCCAGATGAGTCACAGCAAGCTGAATTTAAACCAGTTTACTAGAGTTCATACTTAAATTAGTGGGGTTTAGCCAAACCAGTTTAAAACTTTGCTGTGAGGGTGGCACCGACAAAGCAAGTCATGCTGTGAGGCCACCGGGGAGGAGGGCGACACTGTGGGCGAGGAGACACCTCTGGCCATGGCCCAGCCACCTCTGCCCAGCTGCTCATTGCCTCTGACATATCCCCAGGGGCAGAGACGATCTGGATGATGGCTCTGCCTGCCACTGGGTAGGGGCCCCAGGTGAAGGACAGGTTGAGAGGGTCCTCCATGAAGTATAGCAGAGAGAAGGGCCAGGTGGAGGCTGTGGGGCACATGGGGTGTCCCGTGGCACGGATGGCTGGAGGTTTTTGACTCCTGACAATGGCAGGGGGCTGTCCTGCCACTTGTAGGCCTGCAAGAAGGATGGGTCCCCCACAGCAGGCAGGAGCAGAAAGCCATGCCTGGAGAGGCATCCCAGACCCATAGCAGCAGCAGGAGGAAGTGGCAGGGGATGGCAGTGGGAGACCCCCATTCCGCAGGGATGCAGGCCCCTGTCTTCCAGCTTGTTGGGAGCTTGAGCAGGCTCTCAGACCACTTCTGCCACAGCCAGGGGAGGTCCTGGTGCTTTTCTCCTGGATTCTCCCACTGAAGGGACGGGGCTTTAGCTGGCTGCACAGGTGTCGCCAATGACAGATTTGGCTTTTACAACCATGAGATCCACTTTGAGAACTGAGGATGGCTTTGGGGAAACCCAACAGCCATTTCCCAGTACCTACAAGGAGGTCAGGGAGGAGCTGGACCTGGGCTCCTCACAGCATTGCAGGGTGGGAGGGCAAGAGGCAACGGGCTGAAGTCAAAATAAAAGAGATTCAAGGGAGGAACTGTCTTCCTGGGAAGCCATGACATTTCCTTCCTCGGAGGACTTCAAGCCCTGACTGGTCCAAGCCCTGAGCAGCCTGGTGTGTCCCCAGAGCTGGGCCTGTTTTGGGCACGGAGTTGAACTGGAGGCCTCCTGAGATTCCTCACAGCCTGAATTATCCCATCAACTTGTGACAATCATTAGGTGTTTTTTAACAAAGACAACTTTACACGTACAGCATGTCATAACTCGGCTCTTAGTCTCAATAAAGTCTTGTGGCAGCAAATTATACAGATTAATCAGCTAACCGTCATTTCAGTCAGCTTTACTTTCATGCTGACTTCGGTTTAAGAAAACAAGACAGCTTCATCTTTGCAATCCCCTGCACTTGAGGCAAACTTTCCAACATGCATGCTTAAATAAGTAACCTGTTTCTGAAAGTGCTGACGTCTCATCAGCTGTCTCTTGAAGGGAAATTATTGCCAGCAGAGCACTTTGGAAAACTCGATCTTTTGTTTACCCACCCAAACAAGGCTTTTGGACCCTAATTTTTGGCATATCTTCAGAGTTTTTGTCACAGCAGCTTTTATGTGTTGTGAAAAGGCAAATTCCTTCCTTGCAAGAAAGGTGTATTATTACATCTATGGTAGTGTCCCTCAAGATCAAAGAGGGCAGCTGACCCATCCAAAGTCTCACAGTAAGCTGAAAAAATTACTTCCAAGCACAGCCACCAGTCTGTTAGCCATACACCTCATTAGCATAAGAGCCAAGATCCACCATCCTTATTTAATCAAGTATCACTTGTACTGAGATGTAAGGGAATATTATACCTTAAGTATGAGCCTTACTATGTTCATCTGAAATATTAAATTTTATGTATGCTCTATTTTTAGTCATATGTTATCTGTAAGAGAAAAGACCTTTTCCCCCAGCTTTTATTTATGTCTGTTTTCTTCTCTTTTTGCAGTAAATTAGTCACTAATTCAATCATCTTTAAGATCCATATGCTCGCCCACACTATCTTTCGTATGAGATAAAAATTATTATTTGCTGAACTGGGGTATAATTAAACATTCTGAATTTCAATTCTTTCAATTGATTACAGCGAGAGATCACGTGGTCTCCTGAAATACAATGAGATAATTTTTTAATTTTAAATGTTTCAGAATTTTCTGCACTTGTCTTCTAATTTAAATTCCAGCCTTTGATAAGAGGGTTTACTTACATCAAACCAGTAATACACTCAACTGAAATGAAATAAGTTTTTTGTTTGTTTGTTTGTGGTGGTTGTTGTTGTTGTTTTCCCCTCTCCCACGGCCATATTGGCAAGTTTCACAGCTGAGTAGTATGACAAATAACATATGCTCACCTTCAGGCCACAGAGTTATTTGCTGGTAACTGCATTTCCTGCTGCTAGAGTTGCTCGGTGAAATTAAGAGTGACTATGACACTTTATTACCTTATGTCATCTTACGTATATAGGCAACTTTCTAGAGTCATTACTCCATGAAATGGATGAAAATGTGTGTAGATTCATATTTAGGATTGGTAAAACATGAGCAACATTTGAACTCTCAACAGAAATGAAAAACATTGCAATCAGAAAGTTTCCTGCAAAAAATTCAATACCTTTCTGCCTTTATTCATTTACTTCAGCCTATATTGCTTATGAACCTAATAAAATGCTAGGCTAGAACTCCATTTCAGTGCGAAATGACTCAAGGGAATAGAGTAAATGTCCAAGTTCATGAACAATATGTGACAAAGCTATAGAGCAAGTACTTTGATTAGTTTATCTAGTGGCTTGTAACTTTGCTTTTGAATAAGAGGTTGTCAGGCTGAGGTAGCAGAAGAATTTGCTATGAATATTCATGCAAATGCGGCTGTCCTCAGTCTAGGACAATTTGATGGAGCTTTTCCTCTGCCTTGCCTTGATTAGTAGACTTTCTTAATGAGTTTTTGCTCATTTTTGTTTAAAGTTTCCAAGAAAGAGAGCATGGAAGAACAACTGACCAAATCCTCATTCCCTGAAGACCAAAATAGCTGTCAACAGGAACTCAGAGTTCAATAGAAAGGCAAGATTGAGCCTTATATTTGCTAGTCTTTGGAGTCCTGCTTCCCTTAGGATCACAGAAGAAGGGCTGACTAAGTAAAAGATTGAAGAGTTTAAGGGATCCTTGCTGTTTTAAATCTTTTTAACAACTGTTGCAGTCGAGCTTGTATGAACTTCCCATTACTCACTTCTAGGCTGGTCCTGGGCCAAAGGGTTTCCTTCCTTGCTCCACTGCCACTAGAGAAATTCCCTTCATCCTCCTCCATCCAGAGCTTTCTCTCCTCTGACTGGGAAATCTTCCTCTGTGCTTCAGGCTGACTTCTCCTCCCTGTGCTCATATTCTTCATCAGTTCCTGCCACTCGCTGGGGTGCTCAACTGTGAACATGAAGTGGCTCTCTAGTTAGCAGCTGCACTGGAAGTTTACAAAATTGCTCTATTAGGCATGCGCTCTTCCAAGTTAGTAATGGTGCTAAGGCCATAAGGTGAAGGAAGAGGAAAAAAAGTAGAAAATTGACTCGCAGATTAGCAAAGGTGTTATTTCCTTAAGAAAAGCGATTGGTGGGTTTAATGTGGGATCTTGCCAGGACTTTGCAGAAGCGAGGGGAGAGCACTAAAGTTATATATTTGGATGTATTCTATATGCCTAAATAGTATTAAATAGTTCAGTCTGCACTCACAAGGAGGATGTACAAGGTGGTCTTTCACCCAACAGGAGTTTCCTTTAAGGAGGTGCGTCTGCTCTTCCCACAAGGTGCAAGAAGAATTAAAACCAAAGAACAGAACCCATAAAGGCCAAAACAAGAGTTACCTGGGAAACCACTAGCACTAGAGAAACACAGAGCTTTAGCTACATTACACAGTCAGTGTTATTTTGGACTAACTAGAGATGCCTTCATACTGGTGAGTCCTCTTCTGGAGTTAGCTTCCAAAGAAGCCAGGACAGCTCTTTCTCAAAAGAATAAGGAGGTGTTGTTTTTCTCTGTGGAAATATCCAAGAACAATAACCAGTCACTCGGAAATACTGGTGGCACTGATGCTTCCTTGGCTTAGTTTGCCTCTTTAAGTACTCCAGCATCCAGTGACATGCAGGAAAATTGTGAGAAAGAGAGAGAGAGAGAGAGGTTTCACTTGAAGAGGGGATTTCCTTGAAACTTAGGCACCTAAATTTACAGCTGTAGACCTCAAAATCTCTGGTTTATTTGCTACGTAGTTTTAGTAGAAAACTTTGTCAGAGTCTACGTATTGTTTCAGAGACTGTTCCAGATTTACTCATTTACATGCTAAGACTAACTCAGTCTTATCAGAAATTCCCTGGGCCCATGATTCTGCTACCGGACTGTGAAGCAATTTCTGGGGCTTGTCTAATGCATCTGATTAAATAAAAGCATGCCTAAAGGAACAGGAGTGCTTGTGCAGGAGAGCAGGAAAACTCATGTTTGGGCCCTCTTTTTCCTCTCTAGCTGCCCTACTCCACCAAGATTATTTTTTAAATCCAAGGACCCTCAAGCCTACACCTTTTGATGGGAGCCTGCAAGTTACTCCAAGATGAGGGTATTCTTAGTTTTCAAGGAAAGCAATTAACATTTAAGTATTTAGAAAGAGAGAAAATTAGTTATGACTTGTCTGCATACAATGTTCTTCAATGAGGATAATTAACGTGTTAATTTTATTGCATGGTGTTGTCAAAATTGAAAGACATTGCTTGATTTGTGTACTTCACAACCATTTGGTCCTTAGATCAAGGGCACAGATCAGGGCCCCGAACCTATGTTTCCTCCTTCCCTCTTTCCCAGATATGCCTATGAGTATTTGGTTAGGACCATACTTTCTCATGCAGTCCCCCTCTGATCCATGTGCCTTTAAAGATGTAAAGGTGGTAGATGAGGTCTTTAAATGGAATTATTTTCCAGTGTTCATTTTTCACTACAGAAAACATTGGAAATAGCTGTTTCCCAGCTAATAAAACAGAAACCTTGTGAGACTGAGGTGTCAAAAGAAGAGATGTTAGAACAAGCTGTCGTATTAAGCAGTAGTGTATTTAAAAGCAAACTTGGCTGCTACTCCACCAAGTATTCTGTGGAAGCACAAGAAAAAAAGGTTATATTGTTAACAAAATACACTATGTAAGTTTAATGGCAGACCTTAGGGTAGCAAACTTCAGTCCTATCTCTAACAAGGGTTCCATGGTAACCGTGGAAATCATAAACACATTTGTCTAGTGTCAGTATTAAGTAACAGGATGAAATAATGATTGAAGGAAGTAATTAGAAACCAACAGGAAGATGAACTTAAATTGTACTCACAAATCTACATAGATGTTGTAAAAAAAAGTGATGTTTTCAATCTACTGACAATTTATCATACATGGTGGCATAGTCATGTCAAAAGTAAAATAATCTAAAATAATTTATTTGTACTTTTAAAAAATACTTTTGCCAACATTTCTGAAACAGGGGCTGTTAAGGAAATTAAGTAATCACAAGACGAAAGAAGTCTAACCATAGAATGGCAAGCCACAAGAAAGAAAGGAATATAAGTAAATACCCAGGTGCCGTGCTGGCAAAAGGCCAGACAAGTCATGACTGCAGAGCTGCACTGTGAATGCTGTCAAATACATTTCAGATGACAGAACAGCTCACCTGAAGTGCAACAGAATGTGAAAAACACCTCACAAAGGGACCTAACAAAGCTAGGTAAACTGGTAGTGGGATGACAGGTGAAATATGTCAACAGAACTTTATCATGGACAACATTGCTTTATTGTTTTAAAAAGAAAAAAACTCTTGGGCGTGAGAAGGACCTTAAACAAAAATCACCACAGTGTTCTTTATCTGCAGTGACGATCAAAGTGTGACTGGATGCCTAAATGAGAAGTAATAATAAAGATAAAACTACTTTTTATATGTAACATACTTTATTACTGATGTATAAGTTATCTTCAGACATAATGTGTGAGTGCATGGGTAGGTGTGTGTAAGTACATCTGTGCACATGTATGTACTAACATAAAATATTCACCCATCTACAGAACTGAGTTTGTAGAAGCACCAGTGTTTAATAACATAGTCCTATGGTTCAGATTTTCTGTGCAATTATGTGATATTATACCTTTGAAGTGCCAATACTTCAGATATTCTGCATGTACTCATATGCACACAGAAACATGCACATATATATTTCTGATATACATATAAAATATTTTCCCCTGTTTCACTGCCTTTTATAACATTTTACTTGTTTATGGACTCCTTGAAGAAATGATTAGAAGCAATGGAAGGTTTCCATAGGAGTATAAACTGAATAGACAGGGACAATTTGTTTCAGAAAGGAGATGAAGAAGCATATGAAAGGTATGTGAAGTCATGGTACAGAGGAGGGCAGTCAGCTTCTGTGTTTAAGGAGATACTTGATAAAACTGGAATTAAACACCCTTGAAATACACAGAGGTACTCTTCCATTTATCAGTGAATTACTGACCCATAGAACTTACTGCCATATGATAACCACTGAGCCCAAGAGCTTAGCAAGATTCTCCCAGCAGTTAGACAGTTACATCAATAATAAAACCATTGAACTGTACCTCAAGAAAAAAAAAAGAAATTAATGAGCAGACACAGAGACAATGAGGCTTAACATGATATTTCCTGCAGCAGCAGGGCTTCCTACAGTGTTTCTTGAGTGTTTTGAGGCACCAGAAAATACGTCTGGTAAGCATGGGCTTGATGGGTAATGGTATGATCTAGCAAGGCAGTTCTACAGATCCCAGTTTCTTATGTTCCTATAAATAAAGGTGATCTCAGTAGCCCTGATGATTGTATCTCCACTGTTTTTTGATAACAACAGGATATGTTATGCCCCAAAGAGTGATCTTTCGTACTCCAGTAAACCTCAAAGCCTATTGATCTAATAAGAATTAATTTTTTTCAGTGCCCTAGAGTAGAAGCTGGGGTCTGTGCAGGATAGTGTCTTGCATGACAGGTAGCACTTGGAAATGATGGACTAAATTCAGGGTAGGCAGGAATTCTAAGTGGTGTTTTCATTGTCTTAGAACTGAAAATCTGTCTGTTTGAGCAAACAGAAGTTGCATGTCCATTTTGGATTTCTGAAATAAGTGTTGAGTTATATGATTTCTTTCAGTGTAATTTTTTATTTAACACGTCTATTGTTTAGGCTCAATCTCCATTCTCAGATAAAATCATATGCTCTGAAGTGCAATATTAAGTAAAAAATTGTTGACTGAGGCACAAATCTACGAAGGTCATTTAAGTATCACACTTGCTGCTAATGCTATATCAGGAACAGATTTTTTCCGCATAGATAAATAGAAAAAGCATGTCTCTGTTGTGACACACATTCTTTCGTCATACTGGTTTTGAACACAATTGTAAGTTTGCAAATGTTAAAAGCAGGCACTCACAAGCAGATGATCTCCACTTAATTCTTAACACTTCAGTATGAAAATCAAATCTCTCGAAGTGTCCAACATGCTCAGGAGCTGCAGCTGCAAAAATGGAGGCCAGGTCTACTCTGGCTAGTCAGGCCTATATATTTTTTTTTTCTCTGATTTTGCATGTTGAAGCTGTAAGCCTAGCTGGCTGAGTTAGGGATGGTTAGCTCTGCTCAGCACCTCTTCTTAAGTGACTAAATGTTCCTTTGGCTGGTCAGGATGGAGACTGACAGTGCCTGCCTTCTAGGTGTGCCTTCCTGAGGACCACGTACTCCTGCCAGGGACGGCTTCCATTCTGGTACCATGGGCTGCTGAGGGAAGTGCTTGGAAGAGGACTGGCAGCTTCGGCAATGCTATGGGCTGTGTTTGTGTGCTGGGGTTGATGGCTTTTCTTTCCTCTTCCACTGTTGAACTTGCTGGGCAATTTTGGATGTAGCTGCCTAAAGACCCACAGCTGGGGAAAATCAGTGGCCTATTAGAAGAGAAAGACCTTGCAAGTATCACCTAACAGAAAACCTGCCAGTATTTATGGTTTTGGGTTTTGGTTGGTTGGTTGTTGTATTGTTGTTGTTTTTTGTCCTTTTTTTGGTTTTAATTTGTTTGTTTGTTTTCCATTTCTGTAGGAAATAGGCAATCTGCTCAGGGAAAACTAAAATTGGAGCTTAAGTTTAGACACTAAAGTCAATTAGCTACACATCATGGATCCGTAAGAAAGCAGGCTGCACTTGCTCACTGCTCATGGGACTGTCTTTTTTCCTTTTTGTTTTTTTTTTTCAGTCCATGATTTAAATATAAGAGGTTAAGAACAGCTTTATCTGATTCCACTAAAAGATATTTTGGCTAGATTGCTAAGAAAGGGAGTCAGAATAGCTTTATGTTCTTTGTACTCATTCCCCTGGTGTTTGTGTATTTTTTTTTTCTTTTTTAAATTAAAGTGTAATATTTGATGTCAGGAACATCCTCTCTACCTGCATCTTTGCCTTCTTCTTACTGCCCTTATTGCCCCAGCCCTACCAGATGCTGCTACCTTCTCTTACGCTGCTGCCAAGAACCAGAAGAGAAGCTCCAAAATGTTTTGGGCACATTTGTTCCCATTCAGCAGCATGTTCACCTCCTCCCTACATCTCTCCTCAAGTTCGCTTGACAAAGGTGGCACTGATACATTTGCATCCCGACCCCACAACAGTAACTGAAGAAACCCCAGAGTGATCAAATGGTTTGGTGTCTTTGAGGCCAAGTTCTTGCAACCACAAGTGCTGACATATGCAAAGCTAGAGTCAGGAGATCCTCATTCCCACCTGTGTCCTCCTGGGCACAATAAGCAGAGCTGTTCCTGTTAACAGCTCCTGATTTTAACAACTTCGAATGGATCAGATCCTAAGAACAACTGTGCAGTTCGTTCACACAATGTTCAGTTTTCTTTCTTAACTGAAAACAGCTGCTTTTGTATAGTGCAGGGTTTCATTTTAAAAGGTTCGTGTAATTCCCGAATTGCAGTTCCCAACATGTTCTGAAGCAGCTTTACTGCAATCACCGGAGATTGCCCCAGAGGAAGAGCAGAGTAAGCTCCGCCACCGTAGTCCATAGAAAACAGCACATTCATTTATTTTTGTTCCTTTTGCCTTACTTATTCTAGGCCATAGCAATAAGGTCCAAGAACTCCAAAAGCATCCCTGTAAAACCTGTTGCCATGAAGATTAAATCAGTCGCTCAATGGCTGCTCTATTCAGGTACATTAAGGCACTGAAGTGAGAACCATTTTAATTTGCTCTGTATTTGTGTGAGAACTACTTTATAGTCGCTAGGGGATCCTCAACATTGTGTTATTTCGGGTTTCTGCGTTTGAATCTATATCTTAATATTGCCTTAGATTTTTGTTTCTAATCCTGGAAGTGCGCTAATTGATATGCTACTTGACTTTTTGTTGACTATTTTGATCAAGAATCAGCAGTAGAGGTTTATATTTCAGACTGAAAGGGAATTATGACTCTCTCTGTTACTGTAAAATTTATTTTTACCTTTTTCTTTTTTTTCCTCTTCTCCCAGCAGCAGTAAGCTCTTGAAAATGGCCCTTGTTGTTCACCATCAAAATAACACACTGCTTACACTGGTGTTTATTTATCACAGGCTATCATTTAAAGTATTACTTGGAATGTGAGCCAGGTGGTTCTATTTCATGTAGGTGTTCAGATTTCCCCCCCCTTGTATGAGTAAATACACAGTTTCAGGAAAACACTCTGAATTCTTAATTTCTAGCGCGCCAGCCTCAGAGAGGCTTTCGCAGCCTCTGAGTGGAGCAAGCTGGGTAAGCAGCAGGAGGGGTTCCTCTCCTCCTTACTCCTGGATCAGAATCCATTCCCAAAGGAGAGCAGCTCTCTGGCAGCCCGATGTGTGTGTCCATGGAGAGCCCTCCGGAGCGTTTGACCTTCTTTCTTCCAGAAGTATGCTCATGGGGAGATAAAACAAGGCTTGTCTAGAATGTTTGCAGAGCCAGCAATGTTGATTTCTTCTTCAGTGGTTGTCAGCTCTGCTGGGGTTGATATCTGGAGTTGCTGCCACACCACTGTTAGTACTGGAAGCAGAGGTTACAGTGCCATACACTAAAAGGTGAAAAGACGTATTTTGGCTCATTTGGGTGTGTGAATGTTCCCTTCTTGCAACTTTCCCCCATTCTGTCTTAATGTGTGTGCTAATTACTATTGTGTGCTGCAGTAAATATTACTTACTCTTCTTCCTCAGGGTGATTTGTAATTCATAGAAGGTTGGGAACAGCTGGAAGGCAAGGCAGTGATCCTGAAATTTTCTGGGACTAAAGGCAATGACGTTTTTATGGTCACCTACGTTTCCTGGGAGCATTTTGTGTTACATTAAGTGGCTGTTATGCACTGACAAGCATGCCTAATGAGCATAGCCACTTCCCTCTGATAAATTTTGGGAACAAATTTGAATGCTCATTAACATACAAAAATTAACCCTATGTGAACATTGCAAAGAATTCTGCAGGTTATAAAAGTATCGGTGTGGCTTACACTACTGTTTGGATCTGGGTTTATCACTTGTCAGAAGGAGATCAGTCTAAATGAAAGTAAATAAATTACTTCTTTCTAATATGAGAAACGGGAATAATATAAAACTGATTTAAATGCCCATACCAATAGGCATTTTCTTTCCTGTCAGGAATATTATTGAGAAGATATGGAGACAACTGTACAAATCAGTATACTAGTGAGAGGAGAGGTGGGGAGAGCCCTCTGTGCCAGAGGCAAACTGAACCAAGTACGAGTGTCACCTTGCTCCATTTCAGAGGAGGCTGGGGTCCTTGGGAACGGCGAGCTGCTCATGGCTACCACTTCTGTTTGCTTCTTCAATGCAATCCCAATTTTCTGCAGCAACATCCACATTACACTGTTGTGTTATTTATTGTTGCCATAAGCTGAGATACAGTCTCTTCTGGGTGAAGGAATATTTTTCTTCTAGGAAAATTCAGCAGGTAAGATGTTTTTAATCATAATATGCAAAATAAGTCAAGAGGAGTCATTTTAGAAAGTAGCTTTTGATCCAGTATAGCTTTTTCCCAGTAGGTTTGATCAGATAACTGGTTGCATTAATTGGTACTCGGTGTAGGAAGAGATGCTAAATACTTCTGCCTATCAATTCACCCAGATGTAGAGAATAATCCAAAAAAGCTCATGCAGTAACTGACAGCAATGAATTCTGAAACAGCTGACAATCATGAATAATTCAGTAAGGTAAAAAAAAATATCGTATTTGAGAGGTGGTTCACAGTGTGTTCTACTAACACCTTCTGTAAATGTAAAATATTGTTCATAAATGGAACTTTTCCTATGAGTTTCACTAAATTAGACAGTAAACTATGAAGGTAATCTTACAAAAGAGCGGTATCACATCTGAAACATTTAAATATAAAAAACTGGGACCTGGGAAGGAAATTCTACTAAAATGACAGGTCTGTAATTGAAAAACAAATATTATTTATTTGCTGACTGTATGCCTAGTAGAGACAGATTTCCACAGACTAGGATGTAGACATATTAAATAAGATGCTGCTGCACAGGCTACCTCATTTGATGCAAAAACAACTGAGGTCCAGTAGAAAGGATCCAAATGACTCCAATGGACTCTCATAAGGAAATATTTTCACATTGCCTATCTTAAGTATGTAATTTGCTAATGTAGATGATGCCCTGATGTTTAGATCAGCACATTATTCTCTCTTGTTTGGTCACAGTTTTCTAGAATTGCTATTTCTACTTGCATGCATTTCCTTTTTTGCCTTTGTCAGCTTAACGTGAGACTGCAAGAATAATAGTATTGGCTGTTGCCAAATGTTCTCTAACAATGGCCAGGAGCAGAAAAATAAGAGTAGAAAATAAGAGCAGAAAGTTAGGTTATTTCAAGCACATTGTGCTATCTCTCCAAGGTTGTCTCTCAGCCACTGACAGTTTACAACACAGAGACAGAGCTCAGAGGTGGTGGCTCTCAATGGGCATCTCTTCTGTAACTTACCCATCTGTACCACGAATCCCTGTCACCCCCCTGTCAGAATCAGTTGCACAGTTTACTGTGAAAACTATTCTTTTACTCCTATAGTACTCCTATGCTTTTGACCTGGTTTATTGTCTTTTTTTTTTTTTTTTCCCAAACCATGTGAAGGTCTTCCTTATCCTGTGGTTGCTTAGTTTCCTTAGGAACTGTCAATAACTAAGGTGGCCAGGAACCAGTTCAAAGCCTAGCAATCTCTACTGGGATGTTTTCTGACTTTTTCAGGAGTTTGTGAAGCAAGGCTGCCATCTCAAATCCATGCTAACTCTTCCTTGATGCCCCCAAATTATTCGTGCATCTGTTGTTCTGTTCTTTATCATAATATATAGGTAGTTTAACCAGAAAAGTAGTATAGCTTTTTGCACTGGGTGCCTTGACTTCCTAAAGATTTTTTTTTTTTTTTTTTAAATAGATAATACCTCTGCCACCTTCCAGACCATAGGGTCATCAAAGAACTATGTTGGACTGTCATGTAATATTACAATACCCATTTCCTAGAAGGTAACCTTCATTGTGTTAGGAAAGGAGAAGTGTCAGATTGCTATGTGCTGCAGGCTATAAGAAGAAGGTGAATAAGTAGATCAACTTTTAAAAAGAAAGATAAGCACACAGAATAGTGAACTGAGCACTGTAGCGTGTACCAAGCCACTGTGATACAGCAGCATTCATAAACGGCAGCCTTCTGGAATGAGCAGTCTTGGATTTGATTTTTGCACACACAGGCCATGCTCAGAGTCTTTGCACTATTCTCTAAAGCTATGTCTGCACTGACAAATAAAGGAGGACCTGGTTTCAAAGCCAGCCCAAGCAACAGGGACTGGGTTTACATGTGTGCTGTGCAGCAGCAGCCTCCACAGATCAGAGCTGTCTTGCAGGCGGCTGTTAGGAGTGATCTAGGCCAGAGGCAGGGACTCAGAGAACAATTAAGATGCGTGGACAGTCAGGAATCAAGCTTGCTCCCTGGCCTTGTTTTATTTGGGAGTATAGAGGCACTCAGTGTGATCCTTCTAACAAGCAGGAACAGCTTGTAAAAGGATAAGAGGAACAAAATGGTTTCTGAGTAAGTAATCTGATCTAGGGGATGATGTAAATGACTAGCAGAGGCACTTTCATGCAGCATGAAATCATTAATGTTATGTAAGAGACGAATACATTTGCAAAAGGCTGGTGTGCTTGTATCGGGCCATGGATCATGCTCTTACTGACGTCTAGCATTCTTTTACTCCTGGAGCTGGGGCCACTTGAGAAGCTCAGTCTGATTAAATTGTATTTAGGCTGTAATATTTTGATGTCAGCTGAGCTGAAAAGGCTCTCCTGATGAGCTCCTAATGAAAAAAACAGACAAATCTTAATTTTGGAAGGAACGACTGCACATATCTTTTTGAGCTGACTCCATGTCACGGAGTTAGATCTGAAATGAGACCTAGGTAAAAATAAAATGAAGATGCGTAGGAGTGTTTCTGCTTAATCCACTGGTCTAAAAAAGCAGATACTGCTTTTGATGGCTGAGAGCTGTAACCACGAGTGTGGTGCAAAGGAGGGAGGTGGTGGTCTGAGTGCCTTTCAGGCCAGCAGTCCAGATGCTGAAATAAGCTATGGTTAATGTTTATTGCTTTGCAGGCTGAGGTTTCTTTCCACAGCTTTTTCCTGAAGGTTAATTGAAGGACATGTTCTCATAACGTAGTTCCTATTTCATGGTAGAATATCTTCACCATTTCTGGTTGAAATAGTAAGCATTAGCTACTTAATATCAGCAAATATGCCTGAAAATTGCAGCCTCCAAAAGCATAGCAGACATGCCTCGTTAACCAAATGAAGTATTTCACAGATATATAAAAGCATATGATCGACACATAGTGTGCAGTCAAGGGAAATATTATCCTGTGAAGCTTTCAGCAATGTGACACCGAGCACCACACCATGCAAAGTTCAAGTAATAGAAATAATGGGCTTCATTAGAAGAACCCAGAGTACACTGATCCATCACTGATGAAAACCCAGCTCAGCACCAGCTAGAACAAATGGTGGTTGTTTTGTTTCTTTCCCAGTACTGAAGCATTTTGTCTTTTAAGCCTCAGAGTGTGGTCTCTGCAACCTAAGAGACATAAGGTGTTACCTTAAAAAATCTGTGGTTTGCACTGCCCAGGAAATCCCTCTTGGCTCTTGCCCTCTCTTACAATCACCCCAAGAGACGTTTTCTGGAGAAAATGCTCTTGGTGCATGGTGGTGGCCCATTGCTCCATGGAGAAGTAGCCAAAGCACCTCTCACCCAGTGGGACACAGGTCACTGACCTGGAGCAGAGGAGCTGGGCAGGGAACTGAGGTAGAGAAAGGTGCTGCCTACTTGATTAGAAATCAGCAGCCTTTTGATAATGGTAGTCAATATTACTATTTGTTTGCAGTCGTAATTTCTTTGGCAGCATGATATCTGGTGCACTTTTTGGCTCTTTTATTTATATCCCAATCTTTTTTTGAGACTCTTAAGTCTGAGAGTGTCAAGGATTTTTTTTATTTTAATATATGCTTACATTCCTTTCTGAAACTAGGTAAGTGAAAGCTGCGTAAGCTAAAGGGAATGCAGCCTGATAGGATATGTAGGACAGCATTTATCTCAATGTCGTTTTCAATCAATGGAACAACACTTTCCTTTCAGGGAGACAGAGAATCTGTTATTTTGGATAGCAACAAATTTAAGCAAATGGAAACTGCAAATACTCTTCTGCAGATTCAGATATCTTCAAGAGACAGGCTAAGGTTGTTTTCATGAATAGTATTATCTTTTAAATCAGTTGCAGTGGTTAGCTGCAGAGTACCTCTTGGGTACTTTAATTTCATTTGTTTCAGAACACAAATCAGGTAAATTTTGCTAATCCTCTAAAATTCAGCTGTGCTATGTTCTTTCATTAGCCTGTCCAAAATGCATTTTTACTGCTATATTTTAAAGAGGATTAATCTTTCCTAATATAAATCACAATAGTCTCTTTAGTTATGGTACGTCTTAAGATTTACACAGCTTAAACTGTTTAAATATCGGTTTAGGTTACCTAAATTATTCTATTAGAGCAGTTCAGAGAGTAAGACCAACATTAGGATTATTTTATTGTCCGATGTATCGGATACAGATCTTGTTGGAGACCTGGTTCTTTCTTAGTTACTGTCCAACACCTCAAAAAGTCCTTATCTTTTTCTTAACGTTCGAGAACAACTAGTGATGAATGTAAAATGGTAGGAAATCATTAGGTTTTTATAAAATTTTATTTGAAAAAAACCCACAGTAGATGGACTCTCTGTATGTCACTGATACCTGGAAATGCTAGAGAGCCATATTCTGCCTTCTAAGAACCTGAGCATGAGCTGCTACTCGAGTGTATCTGAAATCCTTAGATTTCTTTCCTCCATGCTGTCATTCTGCTACAGACATTTATCTACAGTTTTTTTCTCTTCTGATTTGAAATACATGGAACACTCTCACTTCCAGAAAAGACTATTATGGTCACTCTGCAGAAACTATTCTCTTTTGCAAAATGCAATTGGGCTTGATCTGTGAAAGCCTCAGCAGAGGTGTCCTCTGTTTCACGTGTGACCTGTTTGCTCTGACTCACAACTTCTACTCAGAGCGAACTGCAGAGACTTGGCACAGGAAACAGCAAGGAGACCAGTAAGCTGGTGTTGTTTGGGGCAAAATGAGGACATGCATGTTTTTCTTCAGTTGGAGATTTGAAAGTCATTGCAAGTGGCTTATGTGTAATTCCTTGGATTTATTTAAAAAGTTGGTTTTAATAGGTGGGTGGGGTTACAGCAAGCATGAGGAATCTAGTCAGAGCTTTACCACTGATTTTCTGGTTGGTCTCTTAATAGTCACATGCCGATCTCTTAAAAGTCACGTACCAGGACTTTCAGAAAGGGCCTGGAATTTGGGGTTTCCCAGTTTAGAGTCCCACTCGTGATTTTCTTTTGTATTTTTTACTTACTTTTTATTCATTTAGGAGGAACATTTAAAAACATTTCCTGGCTTAGGCGGAAACCCAAACCGATTCCTTTGAAACAAGTCAAGCACATCTTAGCCCAGGCTCTTGGTGTAAGGAGGCTTTTTAGAAATTCCCTTTTTGTTGTTTACTTATCCATATTACAGAGACAGAAATGCTAACCATGATGCTTTTGCATCTCCTTTAAGGACATTTAGCTCTGCTTCGTCTGAAATTGCTGCAAAGCTGTGAAAGCTAAAAATCACATGTTCCTATCTTTTGAGCCTACAGTCAAGCATTTGTGTGTCGATTTACATTTTGAACCCATGCATGTTTCAAACTGTTTCTCAGTGCACTGAGAGTGGAGGCAGATATGAGAGGTATCTTAAGGACAGCTTCGCTGTGTGCCAATTGGGTGCTCTTCCAGTGAGACTGATCTTGAGTACCCATTTGACTACACTTTGCTGGCAGGAGAAGGGGAAGGGAAGAACATCACAAACCCTTCATCTCACGTACCAGGGTTGGCCAGTGCTGAGCAGCCAAAGATGTGGCTACGAAAGAGAGAAAGGGCTATGTAATCATTACACCTGTGACTCTTTTCCAGCTTCACGTTCCTACTGTCTCTCCAAGGGAAATGATTCCCATTTGAAGATGCTGGCAGAGCTGGGGCAGGGTAGTATAACAGTAATTCTTGAGGGCACACCACTTGAATGTCGGCAAATGGAAAACATCAGCTTCATTGACCACTTGAGTGCATCCTAATTTTTGTTAAAGAAACTTTGGTAAAAGTTCAATCCAACAGATAGTGACTGTATTTTTATTTTAAGCTACAATAGAGAAAAGGAGAGCATTTCACCAAGATCATCATGTGGGATTATTTGTTGTAGCCAGCTCACCTATGAATTATACAAATTCTGTTCTTGTGAATAATTGCAGCCTAAAGAAGGTGGCTTCAGCATTTTGCTACGGGTGTGTTAATTCCCAAATTCAGCTAACGCTTAGATGGAGGTGGGGATCGGCTGTTTTGGTGGGAAGGACTTAACCTGTAAAGCATTCACAACACAAAAGTGGAAACAAAGACTAGGATTTGAGGTTTGAAGTAAAATTTAGACAGTATCAAGGAACATAAGTTATTTGGGGTCCTTGGAGGGACATGCCTGAGGAAGACAAAGGTACCTGAAGGGAAAAGCATCAAGCACAAGTGGCCTGACAGATCACAGAATCGCAGAATGGCTGGAGTTGGAAGGGACCTCTGGAGATCATCTAGTCCAACCCACCTGCTAAAGCAGGTACACTTAGAGTAGATCACACAGGAACGTGTCCAGGTGGGTTTTTAATGTCTCCAGAGGAGACTCCACAACCTCTCTGGGCAGCCTGTTCCAGGGCTCTGGCACCCTCAGAGTAAAGAAGTTTCTCCTCACATTCAGATGGAACCCCCTGTGCTTCAGTCTTTGTCCATTGCCCCTCAGCCTGTCGTTGGGCACCACTGAAAGGAGTCTGGTCCGATGCTCTTGACACCCACCCTTGAGATATTTATAAACATTGATGAGATCCCCTCTCAGCCTTCTCTGCTCCAGGCTGAACAGACCCAGCTCTCTTCATAAGAAAGATGCTCTAGGCCTCTCAGCATCTTCATACCCTGCCACTGGACTCCCTCCAGTAATTCCTTGTCCTTCTTAAACTGGGGAACCAGAACTGGATGCAGAACTCCAAATGCAGCCTCACAAGGGCAGAGTAGAGCGGGAGGAGAACCTCTATTGAGCTGCTGGTCACACTCTTCCTAATTGCACCCCAGGATACCATTGGCCTTCTTGGCCACAAGGACATGTTGTTGACTCATGGTCAATCTGCTGTTGATCAGAACTCCCAAGTCCTTCTCTGCAATGCTGCTTTCCAGCAGGTCCGCCCCTAACCTGTGCTTGTGCCTGGGGTTGTTCTTCCCCAGGTGTAGGATCCCACACTTGCCCTTGTTACACTTCATCAGGTTCTTCTCTGCGCAGTCCTCCAGCCTGTCCAGGTCTCGCTGAATGGCAGCAGAGGCTTCTGGTGTGTCAGCCCTTCCTCCCAGTTTGGTATCATCAGCAAACTTGCTGCGGGTGCACTCAGTCTCTTCATCCAGGTCATTGATGAACAGGTTGAACTGGACCGGACCTAACACTGACCCCTAAGAAGCTTCACTAACTATGATGATACATAACTCTTTGTGATGGGTGTTTTACATTTGTGTTGTCTCCTACTACCTACACTCAGAGAGATGCTCTGGGATCAGCTTAACTGGCTGTCTGCAAGACAGCTCTGGTGACTAGATAAGAAAATCTGCCCTGGCTCTGAGACTTCCCAGCAGTCCCTCAATAAGACTCATTTTATGTAACTCAGATTCTGGTTTAATGCAATTCATGAGTAAATATTTTTGTGTGGGGATGTAAAACCAGACACAAATTACTGAGTCCAGTTGGTCATTGGTCTCCACCATAGAAGAAGGCACTTGAACAGAGTGTGAGGGAAAAGGAGCTATATTTACAGTACAGCATTGCATCACTATATAAAGTCATTAATTAGAACGATTGAGATATCTAGAAAATTTTTGAGAGTCTGGTGGTTTTTTTTGTTTTTTTTTTTTTTAACTGTGACAAGCAGAAAACAGAAAGGAGGTGATTTGAGATAATTGGATTAAAATGTATCTTGCAAAAGGCAGTAGCAACCTATTTAAATGTTGTAGTAGCTCTTGATGTCAAAAGATATAATCCCTGTTGGACATCTTTGATTAGTCTTATAGCTAAACTGAGTTTTGTTTTAATGAAAGGTAAAATATTAAATGTTTATCTAACAGTATGTTTTTATTTAATGTATAAACATGATAGATAATATTTAAAGAAGTATTACATAATTATCTCCTTTCTTGTAAACAGTGGCTGAATGGTGTGGTTCACTAATTCAACATTTAACATGGTTTAACATAACTTCTAATTTGAGTGGAGGTTTCTTCGCTTGCTTCCCAGCCACGTGTTTTATGGAGATGTAATATATAACCACGTATCTGCTATGTATCCATGAAAAAAGGCCAGGTGAAGCAAGCATACTTTGGAAATAAAAACAGCTTGTGATTATCTGTAGGCTTATGTTTCATGCTCTGGATTCATCCTTTACTTGTCTCCCAAGAAAATTCTTGTATCTTTGTCTTTACAATGGATATTTCACTACATTTGAGGAGCAGACGTGTAAATGTTAGAGATATTTCAAATCCAGACCTTGTAGGTGAGGACATGTATCTTGCATCTGAGCTCATCCCTACCCCCTCCCCCTTTTTTTTTTCTTGGGAAGTCAGCATAGAAATTGGAGGATAGGTATGATGCCTTTGTGGTGATCAAGTTAATTCTTGAATTCACTTGATGCAATACTCCATGTTACACAGTTTGTTACAGGCTCAGAATATCGTGTTTGGGTAAGCACAAAAGGCGGTACCAAGCGGCCTTCTGAGACAAGGACAAAATGGCCACCCGTAGGGAATGACGTTCCTTATTTTTAGGGAACAGAGCATGTTGGTTGCCCGCATCGCTGGCAAGCCAACATTTACAAACTGTATTCTGGTCTGACCAGTAAGGATTATGCATGTATCTTAAGACTAACGGGACTTACATCCAACTGAAACATTTATTTGTTTTCTTCTGTGCTGCAGCATAACTGTGTTTATTCCAGTGTTCACTAAATTGGCTGTTGTTGAAATGGACGCTCACTAAGGACAATGAATTCGTTACCCCCTTTCCAAGTAGGAAGCTGTGTGCTGTTCACTGTACACTCTTAAATCCATGCTGTTTCTTCACGGCTTCATGGAGATGTGGAATCCCACCAGGACCAACTCTTAACGACTGCTTAACAAGTGAAGAGTCTGGAGCCTGATGCCACCTCCCATCATGAACCTGCTGTGTATCTCTCGGAAAGTCTTAAGTCACTGCAATGCATTCCATGGATTCCTGTTAACTCCTTTAGTTAGTTATCTCCCACAACCTGTCAGTCATGCTTAATGATATCGTAGATGCCAGGGAAAGTGGATATCTGTCCTCAGAAAGCCATCGTTAATCCATCAAATCCACTGAAGTGTCTATCCTCTGCATTCTGCTCTGAATCTATATTACACTAGGCTCAGGAAACCTATTGTAGCTGGGTGAATACAAAACCAGCTTTTCCCTAGATTTTAATAATTTCACTGAGAAATTTAAAAGCATAGATAAATTACACACTTTTTTTTTTTAAGTTTGTGGAAAAAAATCAAATTTGAGAAAAAAAGGACAAGGGGAAAGGTGGGCTATGGATTTTTTTGTATGTATGTTTCAGCAGAAATCATTTCAGCCCAGATATATCAGTAGATCGCATTACTCTGTAAGCAATCAAAATGGCCAAGAAGTAAACTCTAGGACACTTTTGTTAGAACAGCTATTTTTTCCCAACACCTTGCTAGGTGTGAGTGAGAGTGGAGGCAGGTCTGCATTGGTTGGACCCGGAGGAATTCTTTATTAAGCAGGTGAGTGTCACAGTACATTAAGTACAGTGAAATGGCATGATACTGTCCCTTACTCTTCATAAATAATCATTAATAACCGAACAGTTAATTCACATGCTAATGCCATATTGTGGGAGCCAAGATGGTTCAAACTCGTTATCGTAAGTAGCGACAATTCATTTCCCGTGATTTTTGCTAGTTCACAAGCAGTGCACGCATTTGTGTGATTACAGGGAGTTAAAAGTCAAACATTTAACAGGACTCTCTTTACTGAGCAAAGATTTCAGTATTTATTTTATTTTTAAGGAACACTAAAATGGCCATTTCAGATGTTGTGGGTTTTGTTTTTTTTTTTACTAAGAATGATCGCTGTTAGACCTTCTGTTTATTCTTACACTTTAGAAAATGATGCAAAGTGAAAGTGAAGGTGGTAAGTGTTATGCTGCACTTGTTAAAATCTGCTGGACTGAAATGTAAACAGAAATAATGAAATATCTGTTTTAGGCTTTTGCATCTTTCCCCACCCATCCATTTTTTACAAGGAACTGCAACTGACAGATATTATTTATTGCCTTTATCAGCAGTCTTTAGAGAGTTTCGATAGAACAGTCATGTTTCAGAAGCACTGAATGAAAATAATACAGGAGTTTACTTGTCTACTAATTTGTATCTTTGCCTTTTTTAGTTCTTCTCCTTATAATTTGCACAGCATGGTAGGTTTTGAGACTTCAATTACAACACCAATTCTAGTAACAGCTTTCTCTCCTTGACTGGACATAACGCTGGAAAAACAGAAACTTATTTTTCCTTTAACCTGAAGAAAATTAAGGTCCCTCTTTTCAGAAAGAAATCGAATACGTACAGTGTATGTTCATGATTGAGGAAAAGAAAGAGCGCTCAGACCATTGTAATATTTAGGAATTCACATGTATTAAGATTTAAAAAGGCAAATATTTGTGTGTATTACATTAGTAAAACAAAAGGGATTCTGCTGGATTATCAGTCTAGTCTAAACAACAAGATCACAGCATGGCAGTAAATATATGCATGAAACACCTTCAGAGAAAACAGCTTTTTAAATCTCATTTCTGCCAACCTTTCCCCCTCACCCCCCTTTCTTTTTTCCTTTAATGTTACTGTATTTCTAGAAATCCCATGAAAAGAGTTAATAAAAATTATTCGAAGAAAGCAGGCATAACCCTACCTTTCCCCTGGAAATTCAGGACAAATCCAATCTAGTTATCCCAAGAATAAAAACAAAATACTGTTATTTAGCTTAATTTGTTCCTTTTCTTGTGGACAGTGGAAACTGAAGATCTCAGCTGAGCACAGCATGGCCACTTTGTATTGAAGAGAGTCATTGATCTCAATGGTCGGTTTTATGAATGCCAAGTGGGCACTTTTAACACCCTTACTGGTCAATGTGTTAACGTGCGTCCCTGTGTCACTCTGTGAAAACATAAGAAATAAACAGGATGTGGCTGCCTATGTCAGTAAGTCGTGGGCTGTCTTCATCATACAAGCTGTAGGCTCCTTGCTCCTGGAACAGTGGTTGTCCCAAAGGTGCTTATTTGCAGTAGAGGTAATTGTAGCAAAATCTGAGGCTGTGATGGGTATTGACAGTGCAGACACATGTCACAAGCCACTGTTGAACAGCCGAGGAACACCAGACTCTGAGGTGCCCACACTGGGAGTTCAGCATTGGTTTAGGTTTAAGACAAGACAGTTGCAACAGGCTCTCCTGCACACACAGCATTTATACTTGGCTAAGGGTAAAAATTATAGTCTGTATTTATGAAGTACAAGTGAATAGTCAAGCTGCCATGATAATTTTGGCAAAACAGACTAAGATTGGGTCTTTACATGGACATATACACAAAACAATGTGAATGATGAAATGATGACTCTAGCAGAAGAGATTCTGCCTCTGAAATAAGATTTGAACGGTTAAAAAATGCAATGGAGTCACCTCCAGCATATGTTTCCCTCTGTTTTTTCCTCAACCTCTGTTTTAGAATTTGCAAAACCCTAAATTAATTGTACTTTACTCCATTTTTTATAGAAGACACAGTGTTTACCTGCTGTTTATACTTGTTGCAGTCAAGTCAGAATGATCCCAAATTAGTCTTGAAGGCAGAGCACACCATACCAGTCAGTGTTCAGCAAATGCTGTCATTTCTTTTTGCCATCTTAATGCAAAGATTGAACATCACCCAACCTGTGGGACTGGCCTTATTCTCCTTACTCAGTTAGAGCCAATACTATTTTACTGTGCTTTTAGGGAACAAACCAGCCAAGCCTTCCTTCTGGCAACTGTTGGCAGTGCCCAGAAAAGTCGCTGGTGTTCCTGGAAAGCCATGAGTAATGCTGCACATTGGGGAGTGCCATCTACTGACCCTTCTTCCTCCTAATTACACCAATACGAATGCCCTGTGAGAAAGAGACAATCTCATGTCGATTCATAATTTTAGGATTTTTAAAAATGGTTACAAGTCTGTCATAGCTGATTGTTCCCACATACTGCACGATTTTTTTTTTTTCCCTCATCTCTTATTTAGGCTTTTTGACCTTTCTCTCCTGCAGGAAATTTTATAATCAACTTCCTAATACGCATGACAAATCTATTATTAAATAAGCAATTATCAAATTAAAAATTATAAAATGATCATATTATGTTCTATTAGTGGTTTCTAATGGAAATTAAAGCTACAGCAAAAAGCCAACGAAGGTCAGTTAACATACTGAATATGACAATTAAAACCATAATCAATCAGCGACTGTTACCATTTCCAGTTTGCAGTTCCATTGTGATGAGGCCTACACATCTATGCAATATTCCAGATTGATTTTTTTCTTTTTTTGCACCAAATAGGCCACTAGAATACCCCATACACCTCCTGACAGTTTGCAGAGCAGTTTCTGCTACCAGTTCAATTGTGGTTTTAACAAAGCATTTAATATTTTATGGATTCTGGAAGACCTCTTTGGCCTACGATGTTTCAGTTCAGAGTACGTGTTTGCTTTCCAACAGAGTTATCATCCACTTTGTTCTATACTTGGGACTGAGTTCGCTCTCGGCAAGCTTTGCAGATGACATCAAGCTGAGTGATGCAGTTGCTGTGTGCGAGGGAAGGGAAGCTATCCAGAGGGACAGGCTTGAGGAGTGTGCCCATGTGAACCATGAGGTCATGAAGTTCAACAGGGCCAAATGCAAGGTCCTACAATTGAGTTGAGGCAATCTCCGGTATCAATACAGGCTGGGGAATGAAGGCATTGAGAGCAGCCCTGAGGAGAAGGACTTGGGGGTACTGGTGGATGAATAACTGGACATGACCTGGAAATGTGCACTTGCAGCCCAGAAGGCCAATTGTATCTTGGGCTGCATCAAAAGAAGCATGGCCAGCAGGTTGAGGAGGTGATTCTGCCCCTCTACTCTGCTCTCATGAGACCCCACCTGGAATCCTGCATCCAGCTCTGGAGTCCCCAGCACAAGAAGGACATGGACCTGTTGGAGAGGGGCCAGTGTAGGAACAAAAAATGATCAGAGGGCTGGAACACCTCTCCTGTGAGGACAGGCTGAGAGAGTTTGGTTTGTTCAGCCTAGAGAAGAGAAGGCTCTGGGGAAACCTTATTGCAGCCTTTCAATACCTAAAAGGGGTCTATAAGATAGATGGGCCCTGCTAAAAAGCAGGGCCTGTAGGGACAGAACAAGGGGCAACAGTTTTAAACAAAAGGAGGGTAGATTTAGACTAGATATAAGGAAGACATTTTTTACAATGAGGGTGGTGAATCACTGGCCCAAGTTGCCCAGAGAGGTGGTAGATGGCCCATCTCTGGAGACATTCCAGGCCAGGCTGGACGGGGCTCTGAGCAACCTGATATAATCGAAGGTGTCCCTGCTCATTGAAGGGGGTTGAAGTAGATGACCTTTAAAGGTCTTTCCAACACAAACTGTTCTCTTTTTCTATGATTCTACACTTCTCACATGTATTTGTACCTATCACTAAGGAGTATGTATCATTTTGGTATCAAGGTAGCTGGATCAAAAGCATTCTAAGACTGCTGTACAGCAATAAAAATTATCTTAAAGATGTAAAAACCTTTTATTTCCACAATGATTAAATGCTAGTGTACTAAGGAACAGAGCTAAAGACTTAAAATCTTAAGGATGCATAAGATAACCATGCTATTGTAATAAAGAAATGCATTACTACTGATATTAGGAAAAAAAAAAATATTATCCTAAAATTAAAAAAAAAAAAAAAAAATCCAAACTTGGTCTTTCTTTCTCAGCTATTTGCTACTCTGTGACTGCACGCCAGCAACATGATTATGTTCATTCTTCTGAGGTAGTGAGGTGAAATAAGTTTCTTTAACTGTGTAGACAGACTCAAATACTTTTAAGTTCAATTAACTTTGAATATTTCACATTGTTTCATATGAACACGCCAACCTGCTACACATAAGGTTCAATGTAAGCTTTATGTGGCTAACAAGAGCCATACACAAAGCCTGTATTTTGACATTGACAGTTAAATCCTTGATCCCGAAAGTGCATCTCATACCCATTTGTACAGCACAGGGAGATGCTTGTGCGACTGTGCTATCAGTGCCTTTGGGATGCTCATAAAGAGTAAATCACCGAGAGAGTGAACTAACGACATAAGAACAAAGGTATAAAATGAACAAAGACAAATTGCAAGCTGTTATTACTTGCTCCACCTGACAAAAGACTGGCTTAATGGAATATATTCTTTGATTGGGAGAAAGCATAAAGATACACACATGGAATAGATGTATAGTTACTAATATTCAGCTTCCTTGTAGAGCTCTGTTAACAACTTTCAACAGTGGCCAACCTGCATATGTTATGTCCCTAGTGTTTGGGATGAACTTGTGTAAAAAAGCTTCACTTTCTTTCTTTTAGATAGTGCCAATAGCACTCAAGAACTCTTTCTTATCTCTAAAGATATTCACAATTGAAGGTTTACAAAATTCCATGAAGCCTGAGGGTTTTTTTTGTTGTTGTTGCTTTAGAACTAGTGGAACCACCAGGTTCCATGTGCAAAGGTAGAAACACCTGTTTCCCAGTGCCAAGCAGAAATGAAGACAGCCCTATGAGTGACCCTGCAGAGGCACCCACAGCCGTCTGGCTTGCGAGCGATGCACTTGGAGGGCTGGAGGTTTCCACCTGCATTCAGTGTCACCTGCTGTGCTGAAGCCTTATGAGTGTCGTATTAATCTGTTAGCCTCAGGATCACACAGTTGACTAGACATGACTTCACCCACCTTCGGTTTCGGGAAGGATTAGAGCAGTGCTATTTGCTTTGGGGACTCTCTGCAGAAGTCCTCAGAGCTGGTGTGCTGCTCTGAGGACCTGCCCTGACCATATTAATCATTATAATTATTAGAATTTTTGTCTTCTTTACTCTTTGGCTCTCTGATCTCTGTGTCAATCTCAAGTCTTCCACTTTTCCTTTGTACAGTTTTTCTGCACAGTAAATAATAAGGTGAACCTTGCTATGAAACCTAATAACTTCGTCATACCACTGTTAAACTCTATGAAATTCCTTTGATTTCATTGAACTCTATCAAATTATTATCTCCACAAAGCATGTTGCTGCTTCTCTCTTTTGACTGATGTGCATTCCACTCATCTGCCCCACCCTCCCAGATTCTTGTACATCTCCAGTCTTTTTGCTGAAAAGACCTTGATTTGGTATGAACTTTGCCTGCCCTATCTGGCCATTCAGAGTTCCTGTCAAGTGCTCCTGCACCCTACATGTTAAAGTGCACACCCACATGCTTTTGCTGAACAGGCATCTCGATGGGGCCTTTGTACACCTCCCTTTCAAGCAAGACATGAAGCAATGGGAGGATCTGTGCTGCAACACACTGTGGCAGTGTGTTGAAATAGCCGCCTTCTATTTCGGAAGAGAGCATTAAAAAAAAAAGAAAGGTATTGATCAATTATCTGTTGGCAGGTCTTTGTGAGGGTTTGGTGGGGAACAGTGTTCTGGGCACAACTGCATTTGGGCAATCACAGCATTTTGACCTAAATTCGTCCCTGTGGTTTCAGTCAGAATTTATATTGTTCGTTTTGAAATTGCTGTGTGCTGCTGCTGATGTGCACAGCTGAGCAGCTGCTCCCTCTTAAGACAAAGGAGGCTGCACTTCAGGACGTGTTGAAGTGATTTCTGATTGTAAAGCATTTTGGGGTCCTTCAGACTAAAAGGCGTTTTTGCCACTTCTGCAGCTACTTGTGTAAACGGAATGGACAAAAAGTTCCCTCGAGCTGGTACAGATGAAACTTGACTTGAAACAGAACTTCAGTAGTTCTGAAGAGTTTCCGTTCTTCTTCAGTTTAATCTCTAGGCTGCAATGGCTGTGTTTTATACATAATTCTCTTTAGGGCATGCTCTTAATGTAATTAGTGACAAAACCTGACTTTAATTAATGAGTAGGATAAGGCTTTAGGGTCATGCAGTAAAACTTCTCAGCCTAATGAATTGATTTCCATTGAATTGGCTATAAATATAATATCATTAATAATGAATTGGTTCATTGTAGGGATACCAGTAGAAACAAGAAATGAGCAGATGTTACTTTTTTTTGCCTCAGAGGCAAATGTAAAGGGTCGTTTCCCCAGTAAGTTCTTTAAAGAAGTTGGAAGAATTTGTAATGAGCAACGTAGCAATGTCATGGATGGAGATAAGGAGCGAGTGATTTATAGCTGTGATGCCTCCAGGTCCAGTTAAAGCAAAGGTACTGCAAATGGAGTGCCTGGTCATTCATCCCACAGAGGAAAGAGCTAAAGAGTCCTAAAATATTCTTGCAGGCACCATCTCTTTAATCTTCCTGAAAATTATCTCTGCATAGATAAGGGGTAGGTAAATGATGAAAAGTTCATCAAAAGCAGCAGCAATATTAAAAAAAAAAACTAATGACCAAAAGTAATTATTTGATGAGGAAGGTGGAGCTGGCCCTAAGCTGGTAATTGCAACACTCCCGTTGCCCTGTAGACTCCAGCAGTCCACACTGGGATAGGGATTTCTCAAATGCTATACTGCCACTGCTGGCATTCCCTGTTGGGAACTGAACATGCATAATGCAGTGCTTGTTCTTTAGAGGTTGTGATTTTTCATCCCTTATTTTTCTTATTTTATAGACTAGGTTCTTTCTGATCACATTCCAAAGTCTGTAGGAGATGTCTCCATTTGTGTCCAGAGTTCTAATTAAGAACAGAAGAGACCTCAAAACAATTGAATGGGAAAAAATCAAAACTACCATTTTGATTCTCGTAAATATTCTGTGAGCAACACTCAAACCTTATTCATAGTGTATTCTCTTCCAAATGAGCTATGTTTGAAAATCTCAAACCTTGGGAAGTTTGGAGGACTGGAGTTTCCTATTCCTAACATGGATATGACAGAAACTTGGTTTTATTTTTTCATAGCTCAAGGAAAAGGAACGCTCCAGTTACAGATGAGGAAGGATTCATGCAAGTTGCTCTTATGAACATTGTTTTCCAGACTAGCTGCAAACCGAAGTTACTTTACATAAGTGCTGACATGTAGGTGTTTGCCTATAAACTTACTTTTACAGGAATCAGCAGCTAGTGCTGTGCTGTCACACCATGATACACGCCTTGCCACAGCAGTCCAGTAATGCTCTGTTGTGTTTTTTTTTTTCCCTTTGAGAAATCTCAGAACAAATGCCCTTAGAATTGCATATCCATATTCCTGCTAACATAATCCACATTTTCAATCTAAATACTGTTTGTTTGTTTGTTTTTTCCCCGGAAAGGACTAATTCTTTGGACTGCAGAAAAGTTCACAACCCCAGTGAATTCCACTGAATACAGTAAGTGACTAACATTCATGAAGATCAGGCAACTTTCATTCAGATGTTTGAAAAATAACTTAAGTACCTAATACCTAATGCTTGTCATTCAAATGTGTCTCTTTGTAGGCATTTTAGAGAAAAAAAAATGTGGGTTTGATTTTCAAACATAGCTTCCAATTGAACCTACCTAAGCTGAGCCTGCAGTACTGTCCCAGAAAGAAAACACACAAAGATTAACACAGGTGAAAAAATATGCCTTCTAACACGGAAGTCCAGTTAAATTCCTCAGTTTCCAGTCACTACTAGCAACTTAGAAGAATAAGGAAGGAAAACAGGTTGATTTTCATTTATTTATTTAGATTTAAGGAAGAAAAAAGAGAAATCCACCCAAGGCTCTACGTTTCTGCTGTCATTAACCACGCAATAAATACGTTCTCATAACATTAAATAATCACTACAACCAGAACTAAGCCAAGCAGCCAGCTACCTACAGGGAGTCCTGTGAGATGGATGAGGAAGTAAAATAAGTACCTGTGAATACTCTGGAAAAGAGTAAATCTCCACTTTCCAGTAGCATAGCACTCCTGCTTCTAGCTAATATGAAGGGCAAAACGCTCAGCCAATCTTACAAAAGAATTTTGATACGAGATTGAATATTCCCTGCCCTGATTACTTTGTTAAGTGTTATTTTGTTATGTTGTTAAGTGGCCAGTGTTATTGTGGGTGGCAAAGAGAACTTTCTGCTTTGGAAGGAAAAAGAGAGCCTGGCTGACCGTGCTAACAGCATCTGACTGAAGCTGAGGGACATGTGGACTAATTTATCAGGTTGCTGTGGAAGAAAGCCAGCACGCAGAAACACAGATCTCTAGGAAGGATCTCCTTCAAGACCCAAGAAGATGTGCACAAGTAAGGGGTTGCATTTGTTATGCATTTTTTGCATATATGAGTAGATTTTTAGGTATTATACAGCATGCTGAATGTATTCATAATACCATATATAACAATGAAAATGAAATGTTTACCTTACCCAAATATGCTAGCGGCCCACGAGTACATTATCACTTGTCTACAACTGCTTAGTGCTGAATGCTACGGCAGGTAGATGCAAATGCCACATATAGTCAGCTACACAACACCACACTGTAGGGGAAAACTACCTGACCACACAGAATCACAGAATGTTAGGGATTGGAAGGGACCTTGGAAGATCGTCTAATTCAATCCCCCTGCTAGAGCAGGAACACCTAGATGAGGTTACACAGGAATGTGACCTCACCACAGAGGGTGATCAATGCATGTTTGAAACACCAAGACTGATAATGGTCTGTTGCCCCTGCAAAATATGTGCTTGCATTCTTCAGTTGTTTTGCTACTGATTTTGGCAGGGAAGAGCACCATCAGACTTCTGTACAACAAAAATGTAAAAGTAAAGATTTGCTTTTTCTTTCTGGTCACAGTATTTTCAAGTCAAAGATATTTATAAATAAACCTCTCAGTCTGGAAAGGAAATAGATGCAGCTATGAAATAGTTATTACAGGTATAGTAGGAATTCCGAGCCTCATGAAGGAATTCTTCAAAGGCTCTATATTAACAAAAGAAAAAACAATCCTTTATATATTTCTCTCTGCTTTTGTAAGTTTCATGAGCAACTGGTAGGGTTTCATTATGGGAAGAAGTTTTTGGTTGTTAATTCTCTGCTCATCTGTCTCCCCAAGCCCCTCAGACATTAATTAAACTTTTATAGCCATTCAAACTAACATCTAAACATTCCAACTCAGAGCAGCTTAAGTACAGCCTCAGGCTATATCTGGCCCAAATCCACCAGAATGGCTTTATGCCTAATCCTCTGTTCCAGCTATTGACTGTTCTTGACCCCTTTTTGTTTTGCTTTTATCATCTATTATCTTAAGGGGACTTACTCTGTCCTGGTCCAATTTTGTCCACTGGCATAACAAATTCTTATTTTTGAAATTCTTATTTTTGCTGTACCCTCAGTTCCTGTGGCCAGCTAGTCTTCTTCCCAGTAATGCTTTCAGAGACTTGAAATATTTTGATGATTTGACTTTATCAAAGTTACACAGCGGGCGATGGTAGCTATTTGAGCTTGTGCTTCCAGATGGCATGGGATCAATAGATGGGATGTGACTCACAGCTAACTAGACATTTGGCCTTTGAATCACGATGTTGCAGCTCCTTAGTAAGTGTTCCAAGCCTTACTGTTTTGAAGGGAACTGCATGCTGATATTTGGTGAGCAAGGGATGTAAACCATCAAAGCTGAAGAACATTTGGGCTGAGGTTTGCTGTTTGAGTCTTAAGTTTGTCACTATCTCCCACTACGTTTTATAATTACAGCATCTAGATGTGCTATGACTTATACAGATGTCTCAGCTCCCATTAGTGTCAGTGGAGTTTTAGAGGGTGATTCAGTGATTTCTGGGTAAGACCAACAGTTATTCAGATACCACTAACCATGGCAACTACATCTCTGTTGCATATATTTGGACCTCAGACAAGCAACATGTACCTGGGGACACCTATATTGCAGACAGGTAAAATCAAGTCAGCTGTTTTGTATGCAGGTATAAAAATCTACATGCATGTGACAGCTGCATGAAAAATATTCTTTAATGGACAATTGAGAAAATGTTTTTCAGCAAACAGAGGATCTCTCAATAATTTTGGTAATGTTTTCTAGACACACGGTTAGCCAGTTGAATATTATGGAGTTCTTCAGATTTAGTAATTCATTCACACAAATATATAGCAACAAAATAATATTGCTCTCTGGGACAAAGCCCAGTGTTATTAGTGAGTAATTCAGGTTTGTGATAGAAAGCACACAGCTTCATGTGAAATGAAGATGCCATATCTGGCCAACAGTGGATTCCAAGAGGAATAGCGAGAGGGCTGTGATACACTTAGGAGCCATTAGTCCAAGAGCATTTGAGATTTTAGCAAGCATTGATGAAAGGATTTTTCCATTCACATCACTTTATTTTTGTCTAATTTTCTAAATCTTGGTTTTGTGTGTGGCGGAAATGTCCCTTGTTCAGATGTTCCTCTTAAAAAAAAAAACAAACAAAAAAAACAGCACAAAAAACCCCTCTGTTTTCCTTACTTGTCAAAGTGTTTCTTAAACTGTAAAGTGATAGATGGCAGTATCCATGATGCTAGATTTCTAAGGAGGACATAAGCTCTTAGCAACATTTAGCAGTTAGTGTTGGCAGTGGGACTTCAGGCAGCAGTACTACAAGGCCTGGCATCCCCAAACGGTGGGATGAGGCTGGGCCATTGAGAGGGAAGCCAAAAGAAGAATGAGTCCCTGTGTCTGAAGGTCCAGCTGCCTTAACTTGGACAGGAGGACAAGTAAGATCTCACTCAGCATTGTAACAACTATGTTTAAAGAAATATTGATGACCGTAGCATTAAATCAAATTAAATGGTCTTTGGGTTCCAGCAGTTATGGAGAATTAAGAATACTGACTGTCAATTTGAAGAAGTGTGAATTCGAATGGCTCACTTTGTCTCAGCCATTTAAAATCAGTTAAAACACTGTCTAGCAGTTAACAAATACCCAGTACTCCTTACTACAGGAATGAAACTTTGTTACAGTTAACTATTCTAATTATGATTGCTCTTCCGGTGTGTAACTATGCAATCATTACACTTCATTAATCACATTCAATAAAGAGGTAGTGCTATTTACTAGTACAGGCTGGGAAACCTTAACAGCTCCACTCTTCAGAGATTATTCCTATCCTCAAAAGCACTACTACCCTTTTTACTTCAGGCTCTTACCAAAGCAGGAGACTTCAGGTTTAATGTTTTGTAGTAACATTAGCAATTACTAGATGTGTCGAGAAAACTCTCCAGTATTTTTTAGTACCTCATATTGTGAACAGTTTATACATAAAGCTAATAGTTATGATTATGTTTATTGCTCATTCTACTTTCAGCAAAACTTAGAGAAATAAGGAGAGAATGACTTTGTGTGAAACCTACTGGCCAAAAGCCATAGGCAGCTCTATTTGAAAAGCTTGTTACCAAATCCTATTTTCTAATCAACAACAGGACGCTAAATTTGCACAGTAAATGTACTGAAGCAGAAAGAACTGATTATTTAGATCAGTCTTCTGTTTAGGAGGGCAGGGAAGTCAAATGGCATGTATCTACAAAATGCAATTTTTATGAGGGTTGAGCATTAATCCTGGATCCTGCCACTTTGCAGTTTTGATATATTAAAAAAGCTGTTAGATAAGTTTGGCAGTTGCCAAAGCAAATTAATTAAGAAAGAAAACTATAATATTTTACTTGTTTCTGGTAAAATAGCATGAAGTTATAAACTGAATGCTGAAATAATTTTCTCTCCCCAGTAATCCTCACTCATTTTTCTGAAAATTAATGATGAAAGATCTAGCAGAGCTTCATTGGGTGCCAAAAGAAATGGCATGTATGTTAACATCCCTCTAGGAGATGCGGCTATGACTCCAGGAAATTAATTTATAATTCATTCTAATATGGTTAAGACTTCTTAGGGTTTCTTCCTGGATGTTATAAGATAGGTTTTAAATATCAGAACTTGCAAAAGCTATACAGTAAATAAGGTCAAGCTGTTCCTTGCACCAGAAAACTAGTATAGAAGCTGGGGTTTGTTGATGTTGTTGTTGGTTTTTTGTTTGTTTTTTTCCCCTCTGCTTTCTTCTGTCATCTTCATCTTGCTTAAAATACACAGTAAGGGCTCTGCCAATTGGGATGTAAAATGCCTTCTTGATTATAGCATGTAATTAAAACTTCCCTTTATGCTTTTTTTCTCACATCAGTTTATAAAGGATCTACTTGAATTTGAGGCAAAAAGAGACATCTGGCTTCACGGCTTTGTGTGGGCTGAAGCTAGTTATATTCCTTTTTTTTTAATATATATTTGTACTAAGTCAAGCCTAAAATAATGGATACTCCTTAACCACTATAATATATTCCTTCATGCTGAGAGGTGAAATAAATTCTGCCATGATCACTGAAAACATGCCAGAATCATTATTGCACATTGCATTACTTTGGCCCATTATCAAAAATATTATAGTCCTACACAAAAAAACCTGCTCTTCAATATGAAAAAAATTCAACCACCTCGAACCCTTTTCTTCCAGGTCCTACTTGTGGCTTTAATTCAAAAGATAAAACCAGGTTAAGATGACGACTGCTACTACTACTACTACAACATCATGTTGTGTACGAGAGAGAGTTTGTACTTAAACCCTGCCCAGTTTTCTAGAGCATGCCAGAACCACAGCTTTTCAAGTACTGAAAACATTTTTGCTGGGTCAACATCATCACAGCCATGGATTTATATAATGTCCTTGCTACGAGTCACAAGGGTGCTTTACAGTGAAGCTCATTAAAAATGGTCAATATTTAAGAACCGTTAAAAGGAGGAGCAAACATATTTCTCTGAAAGAGACAGAGTAGTTTTAAAATAGTGGTGGAAAGTTTAAAAATCGAATGGAATAATTAGAAAAATGCATGAGTTCTTAATGTCTTAAGGTCATAAGGGGGGCAAACAAAGCGGCTATCTGATTCTGGTGGCAAAAGTAAGCCATAAAACATGGATGGTGAGAGCTGATAAGGTAAGCTGGCCTACAGCTGTCCTCTCAGTGCCGTGTGAAAGCAGCTAACTAAAGTCACTCAGTTTGTTCAGCCTGGAGAAGAGGAGATTAAGAGGAGACCTCTTTGAGGCTACAGCTTCCTCACAAAGCGTGGAGGAGGGGCACGCACTGAACTCTTCTCTCTGGGGATCAATGACAGAACCCGAGGGAATGTCAGGAAGATGTGCCAGGGGAGGTTTAGGTTGAACATTAGGAAAAGGTTCTTCCCCCAGAGGGAGGTGGACACTGGAACAGGCTCCACAGGGAGGTGTCACGGCCCCAAGCCTGGCAGTGTTCAAGAAGAGACTGGACAAGGCCCTCAGACACATGGTGTGAACTGTGGGGTTGTCCTGTGCAGGGACAGGAGTTGGACTCCATGATCCTTGTGGGTCCCCTCCAACTCAGGACATTCCATGACTCTGTGATTTTATGACTCTGTGTGTGAGCAAGAGGACTCCAGGGATGGAGGGGACAGCAGGGATGGAGTGGACTCCCTCACCTGCCATTATGCTACCCCAGCAATGGAGCAGATCCCTGTGCTCAGCGGTCGCACAGTGTGTGGAATATTTTGAAGGGATCTGGTTTATTCTAAATCCATTTCCTAGAGTACAATAAAAGGAAGTGAGAAGGTTTTCCAGTTTGCTTCAAAGGTAGTTATGCTTTAAGTTTATCAAGCCTTGGTGAGTATCAGTCTGGACTGGGTGAGTTTCAGTGCTTGGCAAAACCTGGATGTTTCACCAAATGATAAACCGGACCTTTCAACAGCCTTTCTAAACCGTTGGGATTTGGGTTAGAACCTTCCAAACTATCAAGGCTGATTCCTGTGCCTTGACTGTGCTGTACTCACCTCCTCTGCCACCGCCGTGAGACAGCCGCAGTTTATCCCATGCAGGAACTGTTGGGGTTGAGACTCCTGAGTACTCTGTAGCTGTAGAGAACAGGCTTTGAGCTGCTTTTGAAAGAGAAAGAGAAGAGAGGTCTGTTGGGCAGCGTCTCGTATGGCTTTTGAAGATGGAGGAACGTGTTAAACCCCGAACGAGCTCTGAAAAGGGCCAGGATGGAACTCCTTCAGTGACACAGCACACGGCAGCTGGCAGTGGTCGCTCAGGGACCACACATCCCAACTGGGCTCAGGAGCTCCCCTGGCACCCCACCCGTGCCACAGCTGTAGCAAGGGAGATGTTTAGGAGGTGGCTGTAATGAACCCATGCTCACTCCAGTAGCTCCCTTTGCCTGGGGGGAAATAACATTTTTTAGAGAAAGGGTAACATTTCTGTTCCTTTACCAAGCTTCTGCTCTTACGTAGGGTTGTTGGTAATAACAGCATTACTAATTGCTAAGTAAGCACATTGAAACCAGCTGTATTAATAGTCCCATAAACTGGAGCACTCGCAGCAGCTACATGGTGTTGCCAGGCAGCTGCAGAGGCCCAGGCCATGCAAGGACATCGATATGTAACGAGCAACGTGGTTTCACTTCTACTCTGTGATTCCAAAATACATTTTGTTCACCGACAATGCTATACGGCAACCCATCTGTGGCAGAAGCTTTGCCCCTTCAGTGGCAGAGCTCCCTCAGCCCTGCAACACACAGAGCTTGAGATGCATCCACAACTCCAGCCTCATGGTAATGGGCATTCTTTACTGTCACAAAATGAAACTACAGTTAAAAGGAAAATTACAGTTTGTCATGTGAAGAGGTGAGGAACAAAGGATGAAGAGAGGGGAAAAAAAAAAAAATTACTTTCTTTTACTTTCTTCCAAAGCCATAAGGTAAAATAAATGACAGCAGATGCATCTCCCTAGAGTAGCACCACTCAGAAGTGATTTCGGCTAGACTTCCCTGCTGTGGCGTGCCCTGCCGTGCTGTGCCATGCCATGCCATGCCATGCCATGCCATGCCATGCCATGCCATGCCATGCCATGCCATGCTATTGCTCCATTTGCCAAAGAGCGAGCAGGCTGCAGCATGTGTTTCTGGGCCATGTGGCCAGATGTCCCTTCCACAGGGAGAGGACAGGGCTAGGTCGTGCTTGGGACTTTCCAAGATGTGAAGTCAGAAGACGGTCAGAGCATTTTGTAGGAAAGCTTCCTTGACTGGCAGCACAAATACAGCAAATTAACCCCAATGAATTGCATGCAAATAGTTTAAAAAAATCTGGGAATGAGGTTAACAACAAACATACCAGACTTTATTTCATTCTGTGCAAAGAGCAGAGCAGTATAAGCTATACTGCATGATTGCAATTTTAAACAACTCCTGAATTTTTTAAAACTCTTTTGTCTCCTATCTTGAAGGACATGTTAAGTGCAGAGCTTTTCTGAGCTCTTTATGGATTGCCACAAACAGTAAAACTTTAAATATCTGAGTGTCTTAAGCACATGGAATCACTGTATTTCGCAGAGCTTGGGCCTTTACCAAATGTGTTCCTCCATCAGGTAGGGAGGCAGTCTATAAAAGCTAACACATTTTTTAAAAAGATTTGAAGCGACAGCTTTTCGCATGCCCATTATCCAACAGGTCTGACCACTCTCTCCTGTGGTGAGACTGACAGACTGCGTGTGTCAGGGAGGAGAACAAGCAGGGAAAACCTGTGAGAGCCTTATAATCACCTTTGCTCTACGTGTGCATACCTGGCTCGCTTCTGCAAACAAGGGATTATCTCCTTTTAATCTTTCACTACATTTTCAAAGGGTTTCTTTTCTATTTGAGATGTGACTGCACAAAAATGTCAAGTTTTGCTGAACAAATTCGCTCCCTGTGTGGATCCAGTCACATCTGCTAACCACCGTGATGAAGCATTAGCTAGTTCTCAGCTGAAATGTTCTGGCCTTTGTCCAAAGTATTTCAGTTTTCAGCCTAAAACCAATAATATTCAGTTCTAGGATGTAGTTTTTAAATAAAAAAAAAAAGACAACTCCCTCTCTCTCCCTCTTTTTTTTTTTTTTTTTTTTGGTAATGAAAACAGAGACTTTTGGCCTTCTCTTTTTGGCTCAGTAATAGATATGATTTTTTTGTCAGAAGGTGGTTTCTGTCGAAAATTTTACCAAGCTTGTCATGTAGCAGCTCCATTTACAGCCAGAGAAGCAGTGCAAGGTATTATAGGTATTAAATGGAAATTTTTTTGACTGTTGTGAATTTTGGTGTTAGTTACTACTGCATGTAAGTAGTCTTTAGCTGAATAGCATGGGAAGAAGTGTCAGAGGCTGAGAGGGAGAGTTGGCACACACCACAAGGAAGACCTCTAACAGGGGATTGCCACCTTGGGCCTGATGTCATGAAGAGGCAGCATTTGTACCATAGAAGCTGTTACACAGCTTGCTACTTATCTAGCAGAAATTATGGCCTAGAAGGAATGGGAAAAGTGATGTCCAACAGCCAGTGTCTGTTTATTGCATACCTGTCTGTCTGCCCATCTTTTAGGATGTTACTGACAATAATCAGTTGTCTCCACACCCTTGTCCCATTTTGGGCAGCGAGGTTTTCTTGTGGGAATGATGAAGACTCTAGAATACTTCCCATAAAATTAACAATTTCTACTTTGGCATTTCAATATGCCTAAGAAGGTTTTTTTCATCAACTCTGATGAGCTTAGGTTGGAGTGTTAGCATCTTTCTTGGACACAAATACATCTCCTCCTAATCACCACCCTACTTGAGGAGTTTGAAGCGAATAGGAGACTTCCTCACAGGACAACAGATCTTGGCAGTGATACTTAGAGAAAGATTTCAATCTCTTCACAAGACCTCATAACAGCCTGCAGATTTGAAGAAAAGGAACAGAGGAGATCACATCTTTTGTAGAGAAAGAAATATAGTCCTTTTCCATGGAAGAGTGATCTCATGAAGAACAGCCAACATAGTGTCTTCTGCTTCCAGTCCACATCTTATCAGTTTGGCAGATTGCAGATTGCCTGCAGACATCCTTTCTGGACGCACCAGAGAACATGGTAATTGTCTTATTGCATTCAAGCATGCAGCATCCTGAAGTATGTGGCTCTGACCATGCTGAAGGTCAGGCTTAGAGGCTTGCTGGCTGAACAGCAGGTAAACTGGACAGCCTGATGGCTGCCATACATGCACAGTATGGATGCATCTATTATTGCAAATGAAGAGATCCTACATTCTCGCACTGAATCTTGGGAAGGTTAGAGATATATCTGCTACTTGTGAAAGGCAGAGAATTAACACAACACTCACAACACTTGCACCAAAAATACAGAGAGGATACCAGCAAGAGAAAATGGATGTTAATAAGAAATAAGGAATACAGAAAAACTAAGTGTTGGCTTGCAAAGGAGACAGAACTGTGGTTAGGCAAAGAAGATAGGTAGGGTATGTACAAGTCCATTTAGAGATAAACTATGTTGGACGCTACTTTCCTGCCACAGCTCTTCCACAATAAATTCCAGTTCAAGGAGGAAGAGAGTTCAGACACACTCTTTTTTCAATCACTGCCATGATAAGGGCTCAGAGCATTAGCAGCCTGCCTGAGGAGACACCTGGGTCATGGCAGTGTAGGGGAGAAACAGGGCTGGCTTTTGGATACACTTCCTTTATGAATCCTCTTTGGAAAGCTAAGGAGAGGTAGATTGGAATATCCGAAAAAAAAAGTGTTTCTAACATAGCTTAACAATTTGAAGTTTTAGTATCACTGATGATGTGGACATAAAGTTTTATAAGCAGTTTTCTGACAGTTTTTTTAGCAATTATTGTCAATGGAATAACACACTAGTAATTTCTATAGTTTGCTCTAGCAAATGAGGTTCAAGAATTCCACTGAATGATTTGCAAAATTGTCATTATGAAACTTGAGACCATTTTCTTTCTTCCATCTAACATTTATTTCACACCATAAAAGTAGCTTATGTTCCTCTGATGTGTTTTGCATATCAGAGCCATCATATTGCACGTGGAAACTTTCTTAAAAATACGAATCCATCTCTAACTTCTGAAGTGTTCTCAGCTCTGGGATTCAAGCTTCTGCCAGATTTCTAGCCATTTAGCAGTTTTGTTTGGTTGTCTTTAGAACCAAACTGGACCATAGATTCATCAGTGGCATCAGTATGACCATGGCCAGTCAGACTTTGGATTAATGTAGAATAAAATGTTCATTTGAAAATTGATGTGGACTGACTTTGATTTGACTTTGGATCAGACCTCTGAGGAAAAATATATTCAGCAAGTGAAAGAAAGTCAACATTATAGTAAAGTCATTTGCTCACCAGCTGTTAAAAATAAATAGCTATACAAGTGGTGTGCCATAAACTAAGACTACCGTTATGCATAAGAATGCGTCTCTTTCTTTGACAATTGCTCTTTGTTTCGTGATAAGGTGGTGAATGTGCATGTCCTCAGGAAAGCTTTATCACTGTCAGTGACATTCATTAATTGTGCTTTCATGGGATGCCAGTGCCACCCAACACGCTTCCAGGTCTTCAGTAAAGGGTAGCTGTCATCCCTCTTCCTGTAAGACTTCCCCCAGCTGGAACGAGAGGCATGTAGATGTATGCAGCACTCCCACCACCTCCCAGGGAAATGAAGTTTATCACTGAGGCAGCAGTCACATTATGTTCAAAGCACACATAACCTAATGGAAAATGTGAAATAAACTGAATGACGTGTCAATAAAAAGCTGCTTTTTCTTGTCTTGATACAGAAAATTTTAAGTGAGATAAAAATAAAGGTGCTGACCACTTACCCGGTATCTTTTTATGAAATGCCTTGAAATAAATCTTTATATATTTTACCTTTGTGAGATATGGCAGGTTAATATGTGTTTCCATTTTGCGGAGAAACAAACTGAAACACACCAAAGCTGCTGGTCATCTAGCTGTATGTGGGCACTGACTTGTGCAGAGGTGTGACTGGAAGACAAGAATCCGTTTTCTCTGGTTCAGCAAACACTATTCTCCTTCATCTCACCCAGTTTCCAATAAATTGTCCAGTAAAGTGACTTACAGAGTCTTCTGTTTGAATAATTTGATGGTTAACTTTGATATTTAAGGTATGATAAGTAGCTCGTAATGATTTTTACTCACGTGCAAAATACAAAGTAGCACAGATGGGAAAGAGAAATTATTAAAATAAAAACATCTCACTTTGCAATATTCAAGCACATGTTGATTTTTTTTCCGTAAGTCATTGATTGCAAAAACTTTTCTATGTCAAGAGCTGAAGGAAGACAGAAGAGGAGGTATTCATCACTGAGCTTTATATACAGACCTAAATTTCAGCAAGGACTTAGATAAATGCCACTTGATTGCAGGTTTCTGCCTATCTTACTGTATGTACTAGGAGAAATGCAGTGTAACAAATTAAATAGGAAGATGAACAACTTAGTGAATGTGAAACATCCATACAAGAAGCTGTGTCATACTGAATAGAAATATTAAGTGGAATCCCACAGATTGTTGGTCAGCGCTTGTACATCTGAGACACACAATAGATACGAGTGATCCCAGGGAAGGCACAAACTTGTTCATCTTGTGACCAGCACAGTAATGACAAAACTAATGAGCTCCGGGTGAAATGTGAATGGATTTCCATCAGGTGTATAAGTGCTTTGACATAAGACTACGGTCATTTCACTCTGACACTCCGACAGCAATAAAAAATTACTGGAGCAATGTAAAAGGAGTTCAAACAGAAAGCAAAGTGCTGTGTGAAAAACCTGACAATAGAGTAAGCAGCATTTCTACTAGGGGAAAAGAAAAAAAAAAAAAAGGAAACTTGTATTTCTTCTCTCTCCTGTTCAAAGCACTAGTTATTTGTGAAGCAAAAATGGAAAATCTTGGCTTTGCAGGCATTCGAGCTGATGCCAGGCTGTAATGATCTATGCTTACTGTATGTACACACAGCATTAAGAGAAGGCAATGTTATTAAAATGAGCCTGTGGTTTACTAGATGAATTTAATGATTTCTGGTTTGTTTTTGCCTCTAGGGGCTAGTTTTTGATGGAAGAAATTCAATATTAGTACTTAGATGACTTGCAGTATACAAGCAACACTGCTGAGAGCATATCAAAAGTGGTGTTCAATTATAGCTCAGTGAAGTCAGTAAGGACAATGAGGTTACATCTGTTAGTCACAGCCTTCAGTGGAGAAAACTAGGTTGCACATAAACTGAATATATAGGAAAAAAAGAAGATGCTGAGATCAAGAAAGGGTTCAATTTTGAGTGGAGACCTACAGCCTCAGAGCAGTTTTTCCCTACAATAAGTCACAATAATTTATTGCAATAATAAAGAAAGTTCATGATCTCAGCAAAGTCTGTAATTCCAAACTTTTCACATCTAAGGTACCTGCAGCCAGCTGTTTCAGAGGGAATGATTTTTTGAAAGAACCACTACAAAAGTTTTGCAAAGGAGACTACTTTACCACATCCCACGTTAAAGTTCCTCAAATTGCTAGCTGCTTTTGAAAATCAGCCCTGTAAGCAGTAAGCACAGGGAGATACTTTGTGGTTTGTCAGAGTGACAGGCAGTAATTCAAATATAAGTCAGTCCTTGTACAGTCATGTATCCCAGGTTAAAAAAAAAAAAAAAAAAAAATCATGTCTAGCAGAAGGAAAAAGCAGTATTTATACAGATGAGGTCTGGCAAGTGAGCTCTACTTAGGCTAAAGAGCATTGAGGTCAGTGCTCATGTAGATTTACAACAGTACATCTTTACTGGTACTTATAGCTGTTAGTAATTAAAAAAAAGAGATTACGCTTCAGCAACTGTTTTGCCTGAATAGCTTCCCAGGCAAGTGCAGAAATGAGTAGGAGAAGGAGGTGTGCAGCAGAGGGATTTCAGTGCTGGTGGGAGATGGCCTAGCTAACGTGTGTGCATTTGTGTGGTTACCTAAAATAGTAACCAACCCAACTGGGTTAGTACGAAAATGCTCTACCAAAGGGTTTGAGCATTACAGAGAAATGTGCAAAAAATGTCCCCTCCTTCCTCCACAGAAGCTGCTGCCACATACAGATGCATGAGAGAAAATGTTGACACTGTCTCTCGGCTGCTGTGGGATGGGAAAGAGATGAAGGAGATAAAGTCAGAAATGCACCTCTTATCCTCAGCCATGTTTTGTTATAATGGAGCATCTTCACATCTGCAGGAACTTTTGTGACTGAGCCATTGACCAAAAATCCATGTGGAAGAAGCACTGGCCAGTGACGAACATTTTGTGGCCAGTAAGTGTCCTCTGTGCCACTAGGTCACTGGGCAGCTGTATGGCCTGACGTTGGTCTTTCAGTCACCTTGTAGATGCCTCTGGGAATGGTCAGTGAGCCTGCCACCCATACTTAGGATCACATCCCTCGTGAAAATGAGGTGGCAATTCCTGACATTGCCTCTATACTAAAAAAAAAAATAAAAAAGGAAAAATGGTATTAAAATGAAAGACATGAGAAGTTAGCCACTCCATTAAAAGGCAGATACAGAGAAATTAAATACTCATCTAAGATGTGTTTTGCTGCCAATGATTTCTGTCTGACTTTGAAGTATTTTCTGGTTAGCAGACTGACCTCTCAGACTGACTGCCAAAATACCTTACACAGACTTCCAGTACAGGAAGCATCTCTGTTGAAAAATCTGTCCTGAAATTTGCTTTCCCTGGAGTTGAGACTGACTTGGAAGCCAAGTTTCTCCTTCACCTTAGTCAGCTTTTGGTTGCAAGTGAATTGGCCTGTGGGACTTTTCACGAACCCTTATAAGTAATTTAATTAGTGCAACCGTTCAACTCATCATTGCCTTTCCTTGTGTTCTTTTCGTCTGATATCATTTCCCTTTTGTTACTTAAAGATACTTTTGGAACCTCCCATCTAGCTAGGATGACATCATTTCTCTGGATATCTTTATTGCTTCAAACCTCCTCATATTTACAAAATAGAAGCATGCCTTCTCCTGGCAGACATAAGGACAGTGTTGAGTTACATCACTCTGATTATGCATGTGTTTAATAACATAATTTTGTATTGCCATATAACTTCCGCAGTAGTAATTATTCTGACATCTGAACAAGAATGATGAATATGGCTCACTGGAAGTCCTTGATAGAAATTAGGTATAACCATAAATAAATAAGCTCAGGGTATTGCTATGTCTAGATCAGGTATCTTTAATTAGGGCTTGTTGGGCTACAGGAGCTCCAAAGTATAATTTCCGTGTGTATCACCTTTAGCCCAGCTACCATTTGTAAGAAGCGTTTGCGATTTGACTGGGTTGTTGATTAGCCATTTTCGAGAGAGGAATGTTGCTCGTCACCGCTGATGTGACATGTCCATGGCCCCGTGCACAGCAGGCAACAAGGTGTGAGCCTATGGGACGGTCCTGCAGCATACAAGAACTGGACATTCACCTCCTCAGCGACACAGCTCTGGACACACAACTCAGGTGCCACAGCAGCTCAGTCACTGGAAGGAGCTTGTAGCAGTGGAAAAGGACAGGTAGTGACTGGCCCCAGCTTTATTTTGAACAGACCTGCCTTGTCAGTCATCAGAAAACCATCTGTGAGCTGCTTAACCTTGATCATAATCTGTTTCTCCTGGTTGCTGAGGCAACTTTGTTCTAAAATGTGTTGGGGTGGATATAAATCTTCTGGTGGGACGTGTCTTCTTGGGTCACAGTCGCAGCTCGCTTACAGTAGGGTGTCAGTTTCTGTTTGTTTAAGGCAGGAAGGAATGTGTCTAAGTTAATTATTACTTGGGTTTTCTTGACATCTAATTCTCTAAAACAGAAAAACATTGTTAAACACTCCAGGCAGCACTGAGGCTTCTCTCATTTTCTTTTACATAGCCCAGACTGCTGCTGCCATGCATATTCACAATGAATTGTGTCTAATTCTGCACATCGGATTATGCCATAGGATTTATTTGGCAGGTACGAGGTTGGAAAAATACAATTTAAAATTTTTCGTCTGATTTTACATTTATGAGTAAATAAGGAATGTATACAGCAATGACACTTGTTGCAACTCCATAGTGCACCTGAAAATCAGTGTTTGCTTGTTTTATGGATCTGTTTACTGGTTTTAAGACGATAAATAGTAGCATACGAAGAATTTTCTTAAGTATGTCAAACGCTTTATATAGCTTTGTTGATATGAGTGCAGAAAAAAATACTTGATTTAATGCAAACATCAATACATACAACTCAAACATAAGCTGAATGCTAAAAAAACACACTGCAACTCCAAGCTAATCATAGGTACAAGATTAGCTCCATCACTGCTCTCCTCCTGCCTATTCTTTTCAGTGAGCCTGGGGTGCTCCCACAACTCCAGGACTGCTAGGCTGCCCACAATTACTCATCCCGTCTTTTGCACTCATACGTCTTTTGCACATCTTGGTTCCTTTCCCTAATGGCCAGGACTGGAGATAAGCTTGGAAGGAGACCGTACTTCCTGACATGTGAGAGATTTTCTTCAAAAACTTCTTTCTAAACCTCTGAAAGGCCGGATTCAGCCACACTGGTAAGTGCAATTTTATGGAGTGCTTCATCGGGACAGAAAGATTAGGTACTGATGGCTCAGCATACCAGTGTAACACCAAAGACCAGCTTACATCTTTCTTCATTTAATTTTAATATAAAGCTTCAGAGGAGGCCCTGAGACCCAGACCTTCACTTGAGGCATGAAGTTCAGAGTTCCTCCTTCAGCTCCGGCTCTTCTTTACACAGAGTATTGCCATCTGCAGTACCACACACTGAATAACTTAGCTAGGCAGAAAATGGTAAAGACACTACTTTGGGGTCTATCTGATTCAGACCAGACATCTGACTCCCAGCTTGTCACTGTGAGTTCCTTTTGTAGTCATGGAGAGAAATGGACACTTCTAGGCATTATTCATCTTTTCTGTAAAGCAGCCGGCTGAATTAGGTCACATGAATCACGTCCTAGAAGCCGCTGTGGAAGCAAGTAGTGGGTGACTAGCACAGACAGCAAATTGTACCATAGACATCTGACGTTAGCTGAGTCCTATTTATGAGAGTTCTTGCCAAGATCAAGTGAAGCTATAGATCTAACGCGTGTCAAGGTACCTATTGTGTAGAAAAAAATCACTCCTTTTTACCCTTAAATAGGGTTCTCAATATTTCTGTTTTTTTCCAAACTGAATTTGCCTCTCATGCCACTTAGTAATTGTCCTATTGTATTATCACCATGCATGACTTACTCATTGCTGAAATAGAAACTTCTATGTATTGAGGTGCAATCAGACCTGAGTCACTGATACAACAAGCAAAACTCTCGTTTTGTAATAATAACTATAAATTAGTAGTTAATCTTTCTAGCAGTACAGTCACATTGGCAACTTATTGGCAATATTCTATGTATTCATTTATTTAGTAAGCATGCCTTTGACTTTACGAAATGGTATCGACACCTTATCCTTAGAAACCATGTTGCGGCCAGTGGAGTGAAACTGATGTAGAGTAAAATTCAGTGCTTGGCTCCACTGTATCATAACCAGACATAGGGACTGAGATGGGGCTTCACCTCACCTCAGTTCAGATGGCTATCCCTACTCTTATGATGGGATTCATTGAACCCCAAAATATCTCTATGAAGCTGAGATGCATTACATCCTATAGGTGCTTTATTCTATTCTTTGATGACTTACAAGCCTTAGGTGAGGGAGTTAAATGTCTTCACTTGGTAAGATGGGTGCTGTTCTTCTAGTTTAACTGGAAAAAGTTGGACATAACAGTAAGGAAAGAACTAATAATTTTGTTGTGAGTTCTGGGAACACCGTTATTGTGGGTTTAGTTGACTTTTGTCCTGTTCGGGTTTGGTTTTTTGTTTGGTTGTTTGGTTGGCTTGGTTTGGTTTGGGGTTTTTTTGTTTGTTTGTTGTTGTTTGGGTTTTTTTGTTTGCTTGTTTTTTAAATAGCATGGCATCTTTTCCGAGGTTAATGTTATGGACATGTTCGTCCCGACAAAGTCAATCGTATTAAAGACAAATCCTGCACTGGAATTACCAGTTACATAACCTATGAATCCCTTTATTAAGGACCAGTAGCCGTAACATCTAGTGTATATAAATCATTGTTGCTCTACTGGTTTCAATGTGTGTGCATCAATTCATGCCAGATGAGCATCTGGCCCCAAATGTGCAGTACATGCTTCTCAAGATGCTACTAAGAGTGACATGAGAGAAAAGGATTGTGTTAAATTCTGGTTTGTATTTGTATTGGTTCATTCGCAAGAGATTCACTGAAAAGCAAGTCAAATAACATATGTCCTTTTTTTTTTCTTTTTTCTTCCCCTAGTTCTTTCAGTGTTCCACTTGCTGGGATTTTAGGACAGGGAAGTCCAGAATGGGGAAAATGCCCATGTTGAAGGTCAGCTTTTGGGATCTATCTCATTTTGTATTATGTTGCTTCTAAAAGTATCTACTGAACTCCTTCAGAGTAAGGAGTTTGAACTCGGTGTCTAATGGTACATGGATGTTTTCAGCATTGCCTTACATAGCATGCGGGAATAAGAAGGTTGCTGTGCAGAATAAGAGATAATTTGAAACCTGAGTAAAGAAAAGATCCAGTTAAAACACATGCAATGGGAGAGAACATGAGAGTGTAAGCAATCAGATTATCCAGCTTAATTGCACATGTGAGGAAACCATATGGGGTGATGTTCTGGTTTCAGCTGGGATACAGTTAATTTTCTTCCTAGTAGCTGGTGTAGTGCTGTGTTTGGGATTTAGTATGAGAATAATGTTGATAACACACTGATGTTTTAGTTTTTGGTGAGCAGTGCTTATGCAGTCTCCAGGCCTTTTCTTCAGACACAGAGATACTGTGCACTGTCCCACCAGTGAGTAGGCTGGGAGTGCACAGAATGTTGGTAGGAGACACAGCTGGGACAGCTGACCCCAACTGAGCAAAAGGATATTTCATACCATCTGACGTCATGCTCGGTATATAAAGATTGGGAAGAAGAAGGAAGGGGGGAACATTTGGAGTTATGGTGTTTGATTTCCCAAGTAATCATTTCACTCAATGGAGCCCAGCTTTCCTGGAGATGGCTGAACACCTGCCTCCCCATGGGAAGTAGGGAATTAATTCCTTGCCGTGCTTGCATGTGTGGCTTTTGCTTTACCTATTAAACCGTCTTTATCTCAACCCACAAGTTTTCTTGCTTACTTTTCTGATTCTTTCCCTCCTTCCACCAGGGGGGAGTGAGCGAGTGGCTGTGAGGGGCTTGGTTGCCCGCTGGGTTTAAACCATAACACGGAACTGCCTTGATCATCCCTCAAACTACTCCACAGGTATTACCTGATTAATCTTTTAGATATGTCAGGTTTTACTCCTATTTTGGAGATATGGAAACCAACACAGCCTAAATAGCTGCCCTAAAGCCTGTCAAATTAGTGAACAATCTCCAAAAAGCACTTGCTGAGTTTGAAATGAAAAACTGTATTTTCAAAAGTGGCTGCTGATTGCAGAATTCCAATTAGTGATAACTTGTAGCTGAGCTTTAGAGACAGTGATTATCTGCAGCTAACCCTTCAGGATGATGCTCGCTTTGAAAATACACCCCTGCATGTCTCAGGCTAAATACTGCGTAACAGCAGCTAAGTTTGAAAATTTGTATCTCTGAAGTCTGTTAGCAATTTGCTCATCACCAGAAATGAAATCACTTTCAGCACTAGGATCTGGATTCAGAAACAATGCCCAACCCCATATTTATACCATACTGCATCTGTTTTTTTTCACTACCCTGGAGTTTTTTTGCTCTTAGATCATCTATTAAAACCAACCTTGTGAAAACAGCGATTACAACGGTGCTAGGTGTTCTTAACCTGAGTCAAAGCTTATCTTTGGAAAATCTGTCTGCTTTTTGCACAAGTAGAGAAGTTCTATCCTGTGATCCCAAATATAAATTTGCAAAAAGTCCGAAGTGTCCTGTCAGCATGTGATGGGACCTGCAGACACTGGCATTTCAGCAAAGCTGGTGCCGGGTTGAGCTCAGCTTCTGTACTGAAAGTTAAGGCTTTGGGCTCTCCATTGGCACTTTTTAATGGAAAGATTCAGAATTGTCTCCGTTTCTTTTTTCCTCTGTGTGAAAATGTGAGTTCGGCAATACAATAAAAATTCAGCAGGTTGTCAGCTTTGTATTTGCAAGAAACTTCTGCAGCCCTGGATGTGGATTTTCCAGGCATGCCCTCCATTTGCTACAGCCACTGCCCTCCCTTCTCTCTACTGATGTTTTGGTCTTCTTGGGGCCTACAAATACTTTGGTCACTAGTGTTTAACTGAAATGATCTTTGCTAATCATTATCTTCAGCAATGCTAGCAGTGTTTCTGATTCAGTTATCTGCACTTCTATTCTGGAGGAGTTTTTATCATCTTTGTAAAACACTTCACTTTGTAGTTTGGTTCCACCAAGGTGAGAGCTGTGGGAGAGCAGATGGGTCTAGCTTGGTAGAAATGAAGGTGCCGTGTAACTAACTACTTTTAGCACATCCGTTTCCATGGCAGCTGCTTTTTATTTCAAGACCAACATCACTGGTACTCAGCTCAATGACCAGATCCGTCAATGTTACGCCCTCCTTTTGATCCTCTTCACGTACTTGGACAGAGCAGTTCCTGTCACCCACCATAGTCTGGGGGTAAGGGCAAGTCCACCCTGCCACAGCTTCTTGGGAATTTGTCACCCAGGAGCCGGTCCCCAGCCTCACTGTACCATCTGTCCTTACTCCTTCCCTGAATGAAGCAGTGCTCGGTGTTGTGTTCCTGGAGTGGGGTCATCGGGGGGCTGGAGGGAGAAAGGAGCGGGAGGACTCCCTTTGACATGCTCAGCTGTTGTCAGACTTACCCAGATGAAGGTTTTCTTCATGCAGGATTGCTGGGGAATAATTCGATATTTCTTCAGCAACTGTCTTAATGCAGTTGTGATTAAAGTGCGGTGCAGATTGCTACGGAAAAGTGTCTCTACATAAAGAAACCGTGTTTCTCACAGGTGTTTGTAAGATCCTTAAGTTCTGGAGGTGCAGTATCTTTAAAAAGACCTGTTTTTTTAAAAAAAGAGGCATTGTCCTCTGAAAATCAGAGGTCTTCAGTTGGGCAGAGGAAAATTGAGGCACTGAAAATGATTGTTCTGTAGCTTTTGAACACCTCATTGGGTTCAGTGGACTGGTTTGTACTGTTCATCCTGTGATACTTAGTTGACAAAGAATCTTTCTTTTCCTGTCATTTATTTTTTTTGCGTAAGTAGAAGAGAACTTTCATTACAAACCCAAAATTCACATTCTATTACATGGATAGTAATCCCAGCAAAGGCAAGGAAAACAAAGCACAACTCTGCCTGTCCCTCCTCACACCAGAAAACACTGACATGTCATCAACATTAGGCTGAAATCACACGTCACACTTGCTCATGTTTTACAACAGACTGTATAAAACTACTTCGTTTTATTTGTCAAGGTTAATCTCAAGGCTTGATTCAAGGAGAAGCTACACAACAGTTTTAAAAACTGTCGTTAAATCATTACAGCCCAGACCATGGGACTGTGATTGTCACATTGATCTTCCCCTGTCAGCAGCATCGACATGGACTGGCATGTGGGAGAGCGACTGGAGCAGAAACCTCCCCATGTCCCCAGCCACTGGCCAGTGCCGGTGGTACCTCTTAACCAACAGCAAGGTCAGCAGTTTAATAGCTGGTCTGACGTGAAGAGCTGAACAGGGTGAAGCCGAGCAGCATGTACAGAGGAGAGCTATATGTATGTATGTATGTAAAGGGAAGTGCAACAGAAGAGGCACAGACTCACTGACCAAGGCTGCTGACTCCCAGGAGCAGTTCTCTTTGCCATCTGCTTCAATCAACTTCAACTACAATGGATGTTTACGATAATCCATTGGGGATCTTTACCGTGATTCAGTGAGTAAGCTAATAGATCTGTACTTCATATTTTAAGTTAATGGGAATATAAATACTTAAATATATGCATACTTTGCAAGGGCAATATGGCTTTCAATACTCGCATTTCTGTGCCCTTAATGATAAGACATGCTTTGAAATGACTTAGTTAAACACTGAAAATAGTTTGACCTTTGAATTAAACTAATCTAAGTAGCATTCCAACAAACGGTAACATGGACATCCTAGATAATTTATTGAAAATGCCACAGAACTTCAGTGAACTTCAGAAAGTGAAGGAAGAAATTGGGTGTTTTCTTTCTCCAAAGAATGCTGACCCTCTGAGAAGCTTTAAGAATCCTTAGCTGTTCTAGCAAGTATGCATTTATTTGACAAGTGGAAAATACATTTGAAAGATCCTGAAAGTTACGAAGCTAATTTCCAATAACACTGCATAGTATGTTCGCCTTTAACAAATGAACTTGTATCTTAGATAAATTATCAAAATTTCACGGTATTCTCTGTGTATTGGGTCAGGGCATAGGAAATGCTTGTTTAAAGTATGTCTCACTGCATTTATATGGCAGGATATACTGTCCAAAACTAGGAGCGCTGGGAGTCAGTATGCCTGGATTCTGCTTCCAGTTCCACCAAAGACATCTGTTCAGCCAAATACACACTAGGTATTTTTTTTAACCTGTGTTTTTTCAACTCTAAAATCAGTGTAAAACTGGAGCTTACTGAATAGCAGCGTGGGAGGAAACTTAAAATTTACATAATCCAAATCTTCAAAAATTGCAAAGCTTTGAACTCAGCTGATTCATTTCTGCTTGAATAAAAGTATCTTTCCTTGTGGAACTGGACTGCAGCTGAAACAGTCTTCTTTGGGTCTTTCAGTATTTTTTTTTCTTTGTGTGTGAATAATTTAATATTTTTGCCTCTTTTTAATCTTCCATAAATGAGACGAAATAAGATGATACCAAAGATATTTGTACACTTAACCATATGATCATAGAGTTTGCACATCTTTTCTTTCTGTGTTGTTTCCTTTTCATTACTCTTTGCCATCTTCATTTATCAAGGCAAGTTTTAAACCTATGCTACAAATCCTTTTGAATAGGGACCTTGTCTTTGCAGGTCTCCAAGGAAAAGGCTAGCCTATTCTGGGGCACATTAAAATAAATGCTAGAATTCTGGATAATTTCTTTATCAACACAAAGTCCATCCTTCCTCCCCTCCTTGCACTCAAAGGCAGATGGGCCACTGCCATGAGGTCTGCTTGCCCCCTCATTCTGGGTCACAGAACTACAGAATGGTTGGGGTTGGAAGGAACCTCTGGACATCATATAGTCCAACCAGGTTCACCGAGAGCAGGTCACACAGGAATTAGGGTTTTGAATGTCTNAAAACAAAAAAACTAAACAAAAAAACAAAAAAAAATTAATCAATAAAGAAAAAAAAAAAAAAAAAAAAAAAAAAAAAAAAAAATAAAAAAGAAAGAAACAGAGGCACAAAAATGATAGATAGGAAACATTCAGAACCATTTTCCTGAGCCTGGAATAGACAATGCAGCTGGAATCCAAATCTGCATGTTCCCGGGAGCAGTGGAGATATGGCTGCTCCAGCTACACACACACAGGGGACCTGCCTGGAGTGATGTTGTTGTCCTTGGTCTCCCAGAAGCTCTGGGTACTTTGCCTTTGGGGCTTGTTGAGCTGCTATGTAAAGCAAGGCAACCACTGCCAGTTTAATGGGGCATAGCAACTGCACCCTTGCAGGAGGATTTTGCAAACAGATTGATGGAAAGATAGGATGATCTTACTACATGCTGTTCACATTTCAGTAGGGCTGAAGTATGTTTGCAAATTCGTATTTCTTCAGTAAGTGCTAAGGGCACCCTCACCCTAAAGACTATCTACCATGGCTACAGTTATTAAAGTTCATATGCACCGGAGTTATGCTCAGCAGGCTTAGAACTGCTCATTAAATGTTGTGTTTTATTTTTCTTTTCAAGTGTAATTCTTTGAGCACATTACGTCAGAACAAAAGATGCTTGGAATGAGTGGGTAGTGCTTGTGCAGGCTCTACAATAGAGCCATAAGTAAGAGGCAGAGCTATTATGCACATTTTGCTTAAAACATGAAGAAAGCTGGCAAGTCTTGCACAAGCATAAGTAATACCAATGAGGAATTTGGAAGATACATTCAGACACAGTCATTACAGTCTCAGTTCTTTGATTATCTGGATGAGGAGTGCTAAGGATAAAAAAAGGATACACAGTGAATTAAATAAGGACTCTTGTATAGTCATCAAGCCCCTGTATTATCTGTTGCAGAACCAGAATTCAGTCATTAGAGACATAGGCTGAGCTTTTTGCAGAGAAAATAGCTATTCCCCTGGTAGTCAGTAATATAGCTCCCTACCTGTTTCTGAAAAAACTACCCACAAAGCTTGATTAGGCATATGCTCCTTGATATAAATGGCTGAGTCTTCATCTCTGTGAAAGCCATTTACCTCTATAAGCAACTTTGCGTTGTTGAGTTCAGAATGGAGACAAGCAAAAAAAACCCCGCAAAAATCACAAAATCACCAAAACCCACACACACACACACACACACACAAACCAAAACCAACCAAACAGAATGCAAAATCAACCCCAAAAACAAACAACAAAAAAACCCAGCCCACAAAGCCCTGAAGAAAGCAGGGAGGGTTGTGTCTGTGTGTTGTTTGGGGTGTTTTTCTGTTTCTGACACACTCTTCTCTGAATGCCCATCAAGCTGACTGTGAAGTGAGCTTGCAGGAGTTTAAACAGAGGAGTCAGCTTTTTGGAAAACAATGCTTGTGGCTTCCGTGATTTGGCAGCAATAAACATCTCCCCTGTGCAGCTGCACAGTGCAGTCTCCAGACACCACTCCTGACTCATGAAGCATTGTATAACAGGCGTCTCTCCATTGACATGCTTGGAAGATGACTATCTCTGTCAGTGATGGCCTGAGACAAATACACTTTAGGAGCCAGTTAGTGTCAGTATGACAGAAGAGGCTCGTGACATCAAAGGACTTCAAAATCATTGATTTGTACTGCTCATCTTTAAATTTTCGAATTACAGAAAGGCAGATATTTCCTAATTTGAATCTTGTTGAGAGACTTAACTATGTAACAGAAAAGTAGGCTGCAATCCTACCTTTTCCAATAAAGGAAAAAGAATCACTAGCAGTCATAGTGGTTCATCAAACTTAACAGTCTTGTGTTTAACCTTGTACAGAGACTGTGAGCAGTGAATGATGCTTTTATTAATTCTACAGTCAGAATCTCTTCCTACACAAAGGACTTCCCTGCACCAAGACCACATCTAAGAGATCCAAGGATGTGGCTGCATTAGCAGTTTAGTTCAGATCAGGGGTTTACTTGGGAAGCAAATATCCTGTCTCATTTACTGTACTTGTATTCTCAGCATGAAGTGGTTTTGGAGAACACAAACTGGATGGCCCTCTGATGAAACCAGAAGATGAGGTCCAGCAAGATACCTACTATGCACCAGCCACTGGGCACTCTGTGTAGGGCCCAAATGTGAGCTAATCTGAAGTAAAATCCTTAAAATGTTTAGAGGGTGGCCCTCAGCTTCTCTGGATCCACTGTTTTGCTCTATAGATCCATTCCAATTATGCTATGCTACTCGCTAATGCAGAGATGTCCTAGACTTCTAAAGTGGACAGTCAAAACCAGGCTGGCATTGAGCCAGATCAGCTATTAGTTTGCCAGCCTTTGCAGGAGTTCGTATTGAGATTATGGAGAGGTGCCAAGCAGGAAATCTATGACTGCAGTGTGGGTGGTGTTTAAAGCAGTTTTTAGCCTTAGGTTAGATGAGAGTTTCCAAAAGAGTGGTCATAGTGACTGGTTTTGCTGCTAGTTAAGATGTGTTGTTCTCTTTTTTATTTTTTCTTCTTTGCACTGTGCTCATCATCATTATGTGGAAGGTCATGTCAAGATAGAGCAAGCTCTAGACAATGTCAGCAAAAAATGTCGGTAAAAACCACTGTCACAAGCCATTCACATTGAAACTAAGGCAAGGTAGAGCAAGTGGTACAACCACTCTGTCAGAGATATCATCTGGGTGATGTAATTGGATCTGTGACCTTCCTTAACTCAGTGGGGACTTTTTTATGCTCATTAGGGCCCTGAAATAACTGACTTCTGGCTAGATTTAAACAGGCCACTTGTAAATAATTTTGTCATGTGTACTGGGAGGGAAAAATTCTGGTTGCAATTGATTTTGTTCCTGTACTTTCACAGCATTTTGCCACAAGCCCTCAGTATTGACAGTCTTCCCAAACCTGCGAATTCACAGTGGCTGCCCTAGATGCCCAGTGTCTGCTACTTTCTTTTTTCCTACATGTTCATGTTGAACAAACCACTCCTGTCCCTGAAATATTTGCATACTGTGGTAAAGACTCTGAAGATAGACAAGATTGTTCTGTGGCCAACTCTGTAAAAGATACTTTACTGAGAAGTTACATTTAGGAATGAAAAACAGCTCACCATTCATCTGAGTTATGCTATGTTTTTTACTAGAAAGTTCATATTCATTTTGAACGGTTGAATATTGAGATTATGGAATCTTTTGCTTCAGTCAGCAGTTCCAGCCTAGCTAAGAGTACTGTGACCATAGCTATCGTCTCATATTAGACCATTGGACTGTCTTTGGGGAAGGACGGGGTGACCTCAGACGCAGGCCACTGAGCTCTCGTTGAATAGGAACACAATGGCATTGTTTGAGCTGGTGGCTTACAAATGAAAGCCAAATAAATCATTATGACAAGTGCTACTTCTCTTCAAAAAGGCCAAGGACTAATAGCCATTGAAGAAGGCCACCTGTCAAGGTGTTGAGTGTTGGCCCTGCTTTGAGCAGGAGGCTGGATGAGAGATATCTTGAAGTTCCATCCATTCTGAATGACTGTGATGATGTTGACAGGACAGTGGACTGGAAATATGCCAGAAGTAGCTTAAGGAAAATAAGTTTAAGTGCCTCTCAGAAGTCCCAGATGTGTCATTTAAATGTAAGCCAAATACTGGTTTATGATGTTGATGAAATCAAGAGAGCTGGAGGCAATTACAGTACGAGCATGAAAGATTGTATTAGTGAATCAGATACATGGTTAAATTGGCAAATACGCATTTTGGCTCCTTCCTCTGTGATGTCTTTCCTTCCACCTTAATACCTAATACTTGACAGTGACAGAGAATATAGTGGTGACTTCAGTCATGACGATGTTGGTAAACAGAAAAGGCATTTTTTCTTCCATACTGAGAGTGGCCAGTTGTTTGTTGGTCTTTTGAATTAGGACACCCAACTGAAACACAGCTTTTCAGTGGTCCTGAGTGTTTAAGCACTCTTCGTTGGCACAGCTGTGGAAGAATATCCTCAGATAGTTCCATTTCAGTTTGCATTAAAATCTCAGTATTAAAGCTTGCCCAAAACAAGCCAGCGCAGCCTTGCAAGGGTCTGGATGTGGCAGAGTAGAGCTTAGTGTGGGCTGAGATGCCCTTGCCTTCAGCACAACAAACTAGAGCTCACTCAGAGCAAGTGAAGGTAACTCTCCTCCTCATTCCACTGTGTAAACATATTCTTGTTCCCCTTGAAGTCGATAGCATGTAGGTTTTTTCTTTTAAAGAGTTGTCTGGCATCTACCTGCATCATGAGTCACACTTGATAAGGTGCTTCTTTGAGCCCGATTTCCGGACGTATTGATTGTTGGTGCTTCCACTAACAGGGAGTCTAGAATGGATGGCTCCTATCTGCAGCTCTGCAAATGGAGCATCAGACATTTCTAGTGTTTGGCAGCAGAATCAGTGGTCATTTTAAAGGGTTCTTGTGTATATTTCTGTGATTTCATGGTGTTTTTACTGCAGAGCTGCTGAAAAAGGAAAGTATTCATTTGCATGCTGCAAAGCATAGGCAAGGAGCCAGCTCTGTGCTATTACAATATCTGATCTCTGTAAGGCAAACATCCTTCTGAAAGGAGTTAATGTTTCTGTCTATTCAATTCTGATTCACAGTTCAGCCCTTTCTTCACTCAAACACCCTGGGGAAGATTGTTAACCGTATTTTTCTCTTCTCCTTTTATCTTTACTCCTGGATTAAGTTAAGAAATTATTGGTTCATGTTACAGTCCTTTTTTCCCCTTGCAGTAAATCTTCTGCAATATTTTATGCTATTGGTATGCTGCATGTCAAGTACACCCTTGTTAATTTCAGGCTGAAATTGTGAATTATTTGCATGAAGAACACTCAGATTGCATGGTATGAATCGTACCATAGGGGTACATGTTGTTAACTGATGCATATATACATATATCTTCAAAGGCATTAGAATGTACTTTTCATCAAAACCAAAGAATTGCTCTAAACCATTTCATAACAGACATATTTGATTAATTTTTTCCTTCCGTTCATGAACATGGATCATAATATTTAATATAGTCACTAGTAGAATCTCAGCAGTAATTTTTTATCTGCTGTTCACTTGCTGCCTGTGCATCGCAAACACTTCATGAGAATCAAATGACATGGGTCATGATGTGTGGTTTCTTCTTTCTGAGAGGATACGAGTGACTATTAAAAGGGGTTCTTCTTCTGTGAATACAAACTTTGAAATTATTTTTCTATAAATACCATGCAAAACATAATCCATATTTATCACTTGTATTCCCACCAGGAGATTTAATTGCTGTTCACAGAGAGCAAGTATGGAGAAGAAATTTAATTTAAATATTTAAACAATTCCAGTATATGTTTTACCTGGAAAACAAAACAAAATACGGAAGTCTCATAATTGGAAGAAACTTTGCATTTATCAGCACAAAGGCTCATCATGTCTTTCTCATCAGTCGGTCTGCTTATGGTTTCTCTAGCACAGCAGTTGCCCTCTACACCTGTAGTGTCCGTATGGACCCCTTGCCTTTCCAGATGAACAGGCACAGGAGCTAATTATTCTTGTGATGATCCTCCAGGTAAAGTCTGGGGAGCATTTTGGAAGCACAGCACCAGCTTCTCCCTGCAGAACCAACACGCCTTGTATGCTGAAACGCTGAATAAATAACTTCCCTCCAAAATCAATGCATGTTATATATAACTCCTCCATTTAAATAACATCCTGTTTATCTCGGGGCTTCAGGGCTAGAGCTGTGTCATGTGAAGGCGGGTTATTCCTGTGTGGTTTCAGGCTTCATTTGCAGCCAGGCTAGGGCAGCACAGGCTATTCAGCAATCTTTTTTTTTTCTGAACACTTCTGCTTGGTACTACTGCAGCTCTACCGAGAAATTCACTCCACTGTGAGTGACAGTCCACAGCAGCATCAGGAAGGGAATTTAAGGCCTTACTGTCCAGTCCTTCCTTCCAAGGGGAGGTGGAAGTCCAGAGCCTCTCTACTGCAACCACCTCCTGGAGCTGTATCTGCTGATGTACCCCTGCACTTGCAGCCTGGGGAGGATGGGGTTAAGGAGGCTTTGAGCCCCTGGTTTGGGGCTGCTGCTGCAGATGTGGCTGCTCAAGGAGAAGCACCTGAGCCTGTCAGGGTTTGTCTGTTCTTACCCCACTATCCATCACATCTCTCAGCGCTGCTGGAGGGGGCTTGTACAACAGCTGTGCCTCGCAAGCTCAGCTTCCCAGGGTAGGAATTGCCAGAATAAAAGCTTTGACAGTTCTTTGATGGTGCTACAGCAAGAGCCTTTTGCAGGAGGGACAGCCACTTCCAAATACCTGTGTTTCCACAGACACTTTTTAGCAAAGAGGTCAGAGTTGCCCAGCCTGCCTGGGGTCTTACTAAGTTCCTGCCATCAATCCCTGGGAACTGGAGTGGGGGCAACAGGCTGCATTGCACTACATGTTTGTATTTCAAATGAGGTTTAGTTTTCTTTTATGGTAAAAATCCAGCATTAATATTTTGTTAACATTGATATATTGACGCTGGAAAAGCACAGCTTCATGGATGCTAGTGGACTCTGCATAAGTGGGAAAGACATACAGGCGCTTGTCTAGTTCCAAACTTGACCAGCTGCACCCAGTAGCATAGGGGAGGTACAATTGTGGGACACAAACAGGTAGCATCAGCCCTCTCCAGAGAAAGTGCTCAACATCCCTGCTTATAATGACACAGGAAAACATCTCTCCAGCTGTCAATCCTTCAGCCTCCTACAAGATAAAAAAAATTGCTGCGGTTTATTGTGACTACATATCAGTTTAACTGCTGTTTATAACCAAATATTTTACCAAGATAGAAAATAAATTTCAACAGTCAAAGATACCATTTAATTGAAAAAATACAAATGACACTAGGAAAATCGTATCCTTTCCTGTGTAAAACCACCAGCAGCAGCAGCAGCAGGCAGAAAAATGTCTCGTGTAATTTTTTATTTTGAAGGTTGCTATTTACTTATTTCTAAACAGTTAAGCTTGCTTTGAAAGGATGCCTTAAAACATGAGGAAGGAACGCATCCTTTTCAAGATTTGCAGTTTTCTTCTTTGCTGAAGGTCATGAATTTTGGCTCTGCAACTCATTGACCTAGTCAGGAAGAGGCTTTATAAAAATTAAGCAGTACTGAGCATTCAGTAGATCACTAAGCATCTATATAGGAGGGAAGGTTTCTTATAAATTAATTTTCCTTGTCTCTAAGAAGCTTTTTCTTTGATTCATACAGGTCAAAAAAGTTCCTCTCATGAAAACAATTTAGAAAATTCAAAGGTAATCCAATTCTAGGCTGTCTGCCATCCAGGTGCTTGTGCCCAGCAGGAAAAAAAACAACTTCCTTAATCCTTTTTTGTTTTTATAATTACTTGTTTTTCTGCTTCCCAGCAGTTCTTCTGTTCAGTACAAAAGTTACCATATCCAATTATACCTTTTTATCCCTGCTTTTAAAATTTTCACATTCCTCAGTTATCTATTAACACAAGATTAATCACTTGATCAATCTCAGATTTTTTTTCACATCTTGCACAGTGACAGACACCAGTCATTTTGTGCCATGTTCTTAGATTTTTCTGTGGCCGGTATATACATGTGACTGCACGGGGAAAACAGAAGGTAAACTAGAGAGAATGCAAGAGCGAGAACATTAGTATCATATTTAGCACGGTAAATGCCACAGCATTTTGGAGACCAGCTTTCACATGTGATCATCTAATAGCTTCTGATCTACGTTGCTTTGTATTTCATTTTTATGTAACAGAGGCTGACAGGAAGGGCACTTCCTGGCAGTTAATGATCACTGTCATTGACCCAGCCAATCAGCCAGTAACTGGAAAAATCTGACCTTTATGTCTTCCCTCCTTTGATGATTCTATTTAATCATATATTTTTTTAACCTTTCCTGTTGGATCTAAAACTCTGTGCTTTGATATTAATGCAATCTGCCATGATACAATGAAGAAATCTTTATTTTCCAGACTGTTCCTGACAGTTATTGTAATCAAAAGGAAAGCAAGATTTCATTCTGAAAGCTCCATTGTGTTTACTTTGTCTTCTAATGGTTTCTCTCTCCCTGTCTTACCTTTGCTGGAGCTGCTATCAATTTGTATTGTCCACAGCATCTAATCCTTGGTGCTCAGCTCAGAAAAAGTCCTGAATTTGTCAATGATTGTTTGCTTACGGTCTGCTACAATACGAGTATTTTAATCTAAGGGATTTAAAGGTGTCCAAAATTTACTTTCTGTAACAATAATACACTGGTTGATGAATACTGTAGAGTTTCTTTCGGAAAAGGTTATTAACAAAATTCTAGTTTTCAGATTTTTTTTTTATTTTTTAAGCCATTATGCATTTAAATGTTGACACGAACAAAAATCGATTTACTAGAGCATATCACATGATGACTTTCATAAAAGAACCTTTCTTCCTAAGCCATTTTTCGAATAGCTGCATTTATTAGAGTAGATACTTACACACGTCTGGTCAGGGAGAAACATTCTGATTTATTTTAGGCAGATATGAGTACAAAAAGGAATCTTGAATTTATTAAGCGTGTGTTATCATCTAGTCATCTTCTTAAAATCATATCTAGGCAGTAGAGTGCCGAAGGCCATACTTAACTTGGTGGCCTTCAGCAGTGAATCACAGAGCTCAAATCAAGCATGGGTGCTACTGCTCTGTCCTGACGGAGCCTTGGAGTGACAGCTTTGCTCCCTGTGACTGAGGCTTGGAAACACATTAGCTACACAGCCAAGCACAGCAGACACAGGGTGAGTTCAACTCAGTGACCAAATCGATTTCCATGGTCACATTTTGTTTTGTCTTCTGGTTAAGCCTGTAACACTGTTTCGTATGCAGCATAACAGACTCTGTAATCCACAAGAAAAAGACAGGCCAGCCCAAGGGCACTGGACCGAACCCTTTGTAAATGAAAAGTAGTACAATTCCAATTATTTTAATGGCCACCAGTCTCTGGTATTCCCATTAACGCAGTGCCTTTAGCTGGAAAGATGCAGGAAGGTGAATGTTTGTTAATGTATTCCGGTCTTCTTTTGATGAAACACAGAGCTACTCTGTTCTGCCCAGTGTGGAATACCTATATTTGACTCAAGCATCACAAAAAAGGTTAGAGCTGTTTATGAACTGTATCTTTAAGCAATAGACTTTATGTATTATAGCATTCAAGTAGGTTTGGACAATATTTCTAAAGGGATATGAAACCTACTTCTTGATGCCTTTTGAATTATTCTTTGTGAAGTTTTTGTTGAAATTACTATGCTTCGGTGAATCAGTGAAAAATCATCTAATGCTGAAAAACCTGAACACCTGAGATACTATAGTAACTTTGTATACTGAAAACAACATTGGTATATCGTATTTGCTGTAGCACTCTATGAGCATTGTGTTTGGTTATCTACAATAAGATTGTGCCCTCTCCAAAGCACCACTAAGTCTGGTCACTAGCACGATGAGAATAATGATTAACTCATTTGCATGAGTTTTATTATTAACCTCAGTCCCTCACAGGAAAAAAATTACTAACAAACTGTACTTAGTTCAAGATTTTATAATTCACATTTATTAAAGTTTATTATATTTTCATCTTATTTTCTGTTGTTGGCATTGGAGATTTGACTGTCTGTTGTATCGGCTTCTGTGCTAGTACATTTTTCCAGCTTTTCGATAAGTCAAGATTCTTTGACCATCATATCAAATTTTTGTATATATTTTATATCTAGATACAACATGTTATCCAGTTATAGCAACTACTGTGTACCTATAAAGCAGGAGTGAGATATATATTCATGTATATATAACTAGATTTATTTGAATGGTAATTCTTTGAAGAGTTTTGTATTTTTTAACACTAACACTGGTAATTTTTTTTTTTTTTGCCTTGCAAGTTTTCCAAAAATTAAACAGCCCTTTTTTTGATCTCACACTTATCCAGCTGCCTGAGGTTCTGCTGAACCACTCACACTTAGACCGTGGCCTTTCTCACTATCTGTTATATAGATGACAGTAGCGAATAAACTGCTATCACAGTTGTGTTAATGTGGAATGGAGCGTGCACTTACGTTTTATTGTCTAAGACATTAATAAATACTTGTATTTGGTCAATATCATTATATTTAATAAACCAGTACTGCAGGTTGTACATCAATACATTTAGAAAAACAGAATTATAATATATGGCATAAATAAATATTACGATAGGCCTGTTTATATTCATGTCACAATGCTGAAATTATACCTGCTTTCTGAAGAACAGAGTGCCTCAGCCAGGCTTCCTCAGAAACAATTCAGTTTAGAGAAGGGGATCACAGCATTTGCAGAGTGGGAGAAGATGGACAACCAAGAACAAGGATTTGCTGGGGGAGGATTATAGGTGAGATACAATCTCTAAAGAATGACAGCATAGTAGAACAAAACTGATTGCAATGTATTGGAAATAAGGGTGAGTATGAGAGGACTGTGTAGCTAGGAAACTTGTGATGGTCACTTCCACATCACCTTTCAGGCTGAACTCAGCTTTGCACAGACTAAAATTCACCAGTGCAAGGTGAACTGGCCAGACTTGGGCTTTGCTCACTGTGTGGAGATGTGTTGGACCCTGGAAAGGTTCACCCAGCACATCAGGCAGACATCCGGGGAAAAATGAGCCTCTGCTTCTTCCCTGCAGACCCTTACTCACGCACAACTCATTACTGGACAAAACCAGGCTTCCCAGGCGGGTTCATCCTGATAGTAGACCGTTTTCTGCCTCTGTGCTAACACTGATGGGGAAAAATCCAAGCATCCCAGAGAACATTTAGTTGGTGGGCTTGCCCGTGAAAGTGGGCTCTCATTTCTAGCACTGAGCATCCAGTGACCAAAATGAACTGATATTCAAAATTCCTGGCCTCCTCTCACCCCTAGAAATTTGGGGAACATGACTAGCATCTTGTTCACCACACAGATCCATGCCTTGATCTGCTTCGTAACCCTAAGGAAGATGCCAATCCACCCCTCAACTTCAGTGGTGACAATTATAACGATAACTTCATGAGCCTGAGACCAGCTGGCGAAAAATGCCACCCGCAAACTGCTGCTAAATAGAACAATTGAATCATAGAATCATTTTGGTTGGAAAAGAGCTCTAAGATCAACAAGTCCAACCGTTAACCTAACACTGCCAAGTCCACTTCTAATCCATGTCCCTAAGAACCTTATCTGTGTGTCTCTTCATAGAATCAGAGAATCATAACCACACCAAGGCCTGTCTCTCTGCTCACTCGGGAGAGCCAATACCTGCTGCGCCTGGGTAAGGGGAGGCCAGGGAGGCAGCTCCAGTTTGCAACTCAGCTAATTAAACATTACCAACATCCTTTCGAAAGAGGGAGTTTTGCTTCATACTTTTGTGTATTTGAATCCAATCTGTAAATGTTTTCTCCATTTTAGCTCTTTAATTTATTCCTCAATTTCCTAGCCTTCAAAATGATAATACAATGTGCTAGATTTGAAATAGAAGTCTCCAAACAGTATTTTGGCAATCTGTTAGGAGTTGCAATACCTATAGATTACCCCGTAAATCTAAATTATTGGCACCCATGAGAGATTATTTCAATTTATTTTGTTTTATTGTGTAATATTTTGCAGCTATGGCTGTAGTGCTGTTATTAACTTGTGAGAGTTCTAAATCCTGGTAGGTGATTAGATCATTTGCTATGTAAAATTCAGGCCTCCAAAGTAATATGGTGTTAAGCAGTGTAGCCACAGGAGTCCCAGCTACTCAAACTCTCCAAGGATTTGACCCCTACCTTACTGGATAAATCTCTAAGGAATTTTAGTTTGCTACTGGAAACAGTTACTAGAATTTATTTTTATTGTCCTGCTATAACAGAAGTAAGATACAAAAAGCGTTGCACCGCACATAATTATTTTCATTTAAACAAAGGAGTTAATGGCAGGAAAACAGTGTTTCCAAATACAGTTTAGTCACTGTTAACATTCTTCCAACCATTTGGAAGAAAAGTATTTTTCTCTGTTGAAGTTGATTCCTTTTCATATTAGTATGAATCATCTATATATCTTAAAAAATAAGATACCTCTCTATATTAAAATGACAACTGGCATTGGTGAAGGATAATCTTTCAACTCAGACATTCAGGAGATAGTGTGTTGCCACAATCACACTGCTGATCCTCAGGCAAGTCATTCTGTTAGATTTCTTGCCTGCAAAATGAGATAACTCATTCTGCATAGCTAAGGTAAGATTTTTCTTTTTTTTTTTTTTTCCCTCTCTCCACATTCTTGTGCATTAGGTGGATCTGAGTTTCTTCACTTAGGAAAAAAAAAAGTAAAACAATGCATTTGCTCATGAAGCACCCAAACAGACTTGATCCAAAAATCCTGAGAATTGCAAAGTCCAGCACCAGTTTCCACAGGGAGAAGAGGAGGACAGATCAAAACTCACTCAGCGAAGGTTGTGAAGAACTTTTTTCTGGGCCGCTGGAACATGGTTGACATATGTCTTCTACCAAAGCCTTCCTAAGCCCAGCTGCAGGCACCACTGATGCTGGCAGTACTTATTGTTCTGGACAACTTCAGTACTGATTTGGGTTGGTTAGTAGCTTGAATTATAAAGGGTCTTGTCTATACAGAGTTTGATAAATGCAGATTGCCACTGTAGCCACATATACAACCAACACCAGCTTTTTCAGTTAAGTCAGTGACAAAGATGGAAGAAGACCCCAGAACTGCTGGTTCCATGTCCTGCATTTAACAGAAGACAAAACCTCTTCCCCTCTAGACACGCTATTCGATTAGAAAGCATAAAAATGTATTACTTTTCTGCGTTATGTCTATTTGGAGCTCAGTTAATACATTTTTACTGTCCTAGCCCAATTGATCCAGACATAACTGAAATTAAAGAGTTATTTAGAGAAGCAAGTAAATGTTATGTCAAACCAGAAGCATGCCATCAAGAATTTCAGTTCCTACTAACCTACACAAAAATGCTGGAGGGAGGTTTCAGATTTTTTTCCCAAACTATCACTTCTAGCTTAGGTTTCTGACCAGAAATCAACGACAGCATCTAATTAAAATAATAATTTGAACAGCAATTTAAAAGAGATTTTATTTTAACTCCTCACCCCCCCACACATCTTGTGCTAGCAGGGTGTGCAATGGAGGAACTTCTCTTTTCAGACAGTAAATATTTGTATTTGGTGGATATGCTCACAGACTGACATAAGCAGTTATCTTAGTAACTTTTTTTTCCTGTTAAGCCAAAAAAAGGCCTACACGCTATACATGTACAGCTGATGTTCTGTAACCATTTTCCTATAATTCAAATCAACATAAGAAACAACATGCAAACTCAGAAATGTAGGTTTTTTATTATGCCTTTTTATTAATAGCTTGCCATTTCCCCAAGTGTAGTTTTGAGGATCCCTTAAAAACAGTGGTTTAAAAAGTCACTGTTCTTGAGTTTTTGTGGCTAATATCCAGTAATAACTGAGGGCACATCACTTAATAGCATAATAAAAGCAGCGTCTATTTTTTTAACCCTGTTTTCGTTTTTCTCTCCTGAAAGCTGCTGCCTTAGAACACCTGTCCACGGTAAATAACACTGTTTTGTGTAAAAAGAAAAATATATGGGTGCAGTTAATTATCCTCACCACGCTCACTGGTAACAGCCAAATATTTCAAAAGCAACTGATCATAGGGCTTAGTTTTCTGTATTTTAAGGAATCCAGTTTAAACTATATTTAAATAAGTAATTTAACTTAAAGAGTTTGGCAAGGGATCCTTAAACCATTAGTCCTTTTCAAAATCTCAGCTGATCTTTTGCTCTTTCTATATTTTAATGACCACTTACCAGAAATTTAGTCAAATGTCCCCCCTCACTGCCTTCCTAGTTTATTAAGCTTTTTTTCATCCTTGTTCTTCTAACAGGGCAGAGAGGTTACTACTCATCTATGGGAGCATACAATTTACCTACACACCCCAAGGTGGCTACTTGTGTGCCACTCTCACCAGGGCTGGCTCCAGGCTTTCAGTCATCCGTGCAATTGGGTGTCCCAAGAGAGCCAACACCATCAAACATGTTGGCAAGAGAAAGGTGGCAGTGAGCATGAAGAAGACCCCTCATGAACTGGTGTTGCAGCTTCTGTTGCTACTCATGGTGGGAAATGTGGGAGGGCTGATTTGGGATATCGAAGTTGTTTCTTTTTTTGTCCCCTCACAGTACGTACTAGCACACATGTGCTTTGCTGTCTTTGGTAACTCTCTGTTTTGCCTTGACCTAAAGCTGGCATCACTCCTCAGATGTCTTTTAAAGACTGAATGTGTGAAGAAGCGTATATCTCTAAACCTCAGTTTTTTGTTTTTCTATTAAGGAAGTCTTTGATACTGATAGGTGTTTGGGAAGAGATGAGATGCAGGTTGTTAAAAATATTTAGGGCTGGAGATACTGTGATTTATAAGTTCTATAGCAAGAGGACTCTCTGTTTTCCCATTTCATCTTGACGATATTCTTTGAACGCATCTCACCCAGAAGTTCTATGTCCTTTCTGCTGTCACCTCCTGGGGGTCTGCCCAAATTCACCAACACAGCTCACAAAAGAAGTTGTTGGCAGGCCTTGAAACAGAAACTTTTTATATGCTCAGACATGTGGTAAAGACAGAATCTGTTAGAACTATTATTTGAAAGTTTTTATTTCTCCAGCAAAGAACATGTTTTCACTTTGATATCTCTTATGTGGCAACACAGACCTCAATACATTTGGATTATTGTATTTTTAACCAAGGAAGGCTCTAATTATGTTTCTCTCTTTTTTTTTTTTGTTTAACTGTGTAATTTAAAGAAGTTTATTTACTCATTATGTGGCATGGCCTAATCATATCACTGGTCAGGTCGGGTTAAAACGGTTAAAAACAAGGTAATTTCTCATTATGTGAACTTCACATCTTTATAAGAAAAAGGAAGGAAAATATGTAACATGAATTGCAACAGAAGAGCAACCGACCTTAGAAAAAATACAGGAGGTCAGCACAGGGACATTTTCACATACTTAAAACAACAAAGAATGGCTTGTCCAAGCATTCTGTCTGCTCTTCAAAGTAAGATTAATATGGTCAGACATCCATGCACGCCCTTTCACATTTTTGCCAGTCTCATCAACTGAGTAGCCTGCTCAATAAAGACCACCACCACCAACAACAACAAAAGTCTCCTTATGCTTCTGATGAGGGTGTTAGTTGACCAATATCTGCAGCAACATTGCATCAGGTTGGGAACTCATCAGCGCTCACAAAACCAGCTGAGCCAGGTCTTCTCAGCAGGGAGATGGCAAAGGTCCAGCAGCTCTCAGGTGCCGCAGAGTCCAGCAGTGATTACAGACATGCCACTCTTCCTCTCTGAGCCAAGACCATGACGGTTTGTAAAGCCCCAGAACTAAGCTAGGAATATAATGTCAGCTTTTGGACACAACGTAAAACTGAAGTCCTGGCTACATGTGGTCATTAAAAATCCCTCCAAGCCCTTGGAAGACATAAAGTGATAACTCCTTCGTCCTGGACAGATGCCACTTGGGTTTACTCCCTCATCTGACAGCTGATGTTCCCTCCGTAGCCTCCAGTGAGGTGGTGGTCTGGTTTTGTGGACAGTGCTGGTGGACAGGAGCTCTGCCTCACACACAGTTTTCATCCTCTGTGTGCCCAGTGTGAAAATGTACTCTTCAACTTTCAGGCTTGCTAGAGAATCCCAGCAATGAGATCATGCAGTTAGAGTTTAACAAGGAAAATAGATAATCTCATTACTTGAGAAGCAGTCACATAGGCATTTTGTGGATTATCTTGAATTTTCGCATATAAAACCTTTTTACCGTTCCACTCAATCACTTCAGTACTGACTACCTTTTACAGTTATGACCCTTAGTTTGTTTCAGAGATTTTTGTAGAATATGTCAGGTTAATTATCCTTTGAACATGCTGAAGTTCCTACCCCCTGCAGAGTGGACTTAGAACATTACAAATAAAATGGTAGAACAGCATGCATAATTTACATTGATGTAAATAACTACTCAGTATTCACAGTCATAGAAAAATGAAGTACTTTTTACCTCCTGACTGTCAAATTGGGTAACAGAATAGTGTATGTCCAGATCTATTGTTACAGCATGGGAAGTAAGAGCTGTGAGAGGTAAATGCTCTGAGGTCTCTAAATAACCTAAAGCAGTTACCTTCTCATCAACTGCACTTCAACTAACACTGTGTATCCAATTGAAAAATTAGGATTTGGCAGTTCCCAGCACAATATAGCTCCAATTTTCTGGTCCTACTGGATTTTGGATAACACAAAACAGCTGTCCCTGGTTTAGGAATATATATTGCCCACTGAGAACTCCAAGTGAGTATACATTTGGGAGAACAGAGGAAAGCTTCACAGACTGGCTGCATTCTTGGGGAAAAAAAAAAAAAAAAGAGCAGTTCTTCAAAGCGATACACCACTTTAAGATATTACAAAAAATATGATGGAGGTCAAGTAGTCAGCACAGTGATTCTGAAATGGTCAAAGGTATATATAAATAAAAGAATCTATTTCCATGACCTATTTGCACATCATCTGGATATCATCACTGAATTCACAGACTGTTGCTAGAAGGTCCAGGAGTAATCTGATAAAATAATAAAGGAATGAAAGTTTGTATTGGAATATATATATATTTAAGTTATTTGAAGCTGATATGGAACAAAGTGCTACTGGCATTCTCTTCAGTCTTACCAATAACAAACTCATAAAAGAAATAAACAACACAAAAATTAACTTAAGTAGAGCACTGCTTTCCAGAGTTCCTGTCCTTGCTCCCTGCAAACACCAGGAATCACTCCTCTTCCACACAGTCTGATTAAGAGTTTTTTGAAACTCTATTTCACTGCTTCAGTGTTTTGAAAATGCTGTCACCCTCAGTTTTTTCAATAGACAGAAATAGAGATCTCCAGAGAGCCATTCACCTCATCCTAAGAAAGGTATATAAGACAGGTCAGCAAATGGTCTTCTGAAGATTATTCTATTAACTATAAAGGGAGATCAGACTTAGATATCTAACTATAATTAGACAAGATGATTTTCAACTATCAAGCTACTTTTAGACAACATATAACATTTTTTCTCTCTATTATTGTCACGGTTTCTCTTAACAAAACCAGGACAATTATGAGATAAAATCTCATCTTTTTTTCAGTTAGAAAAGTACACTACACGCCTGCTAATTTTATAAACCTACATGTAGTAAGATGGACTTGGTTATTATTCAGGCTAGACTGAGCTTTAAGTTAAACTCCCCCACTGGAAACGCCAGAATACTACAGGGGCATTACTTTCTCTGTATTTCCAGGTGTAACTCGAAGCAAAACTGTCTGAAAACTAATGAAAAACACTGTACTTGTCGCATTTTCAGCTCAAGTTCAGAGACTTCCAGTTCATATATGATTCAAAGAATCATCTAAATATTAGGATGCTTAGCCAAACTAAAACGAAATTCCAGCTTCTTGATATTTGTCTGTCATTGATGATAATGATGACATGATGAAAAACCCAATTATCCCACTAGAGATGAAATACTGGGAATAACAGTAGTAAAAACGGCACTTACAGAATGTACAGTGACTCAAATCTGTGTGCTACCAGGGAGACAAGCAGGGAACGTGGGAGATATTTCCCATCGTTCATACCAGGAGCTATATGCTGCTCCTTGCTGAAAACATACCCTTGCCATACAGTATGCAGAAAGTCAGATCCTCTCCACCCCAAACAACTGCGTGTGTCAGTTCAAATTGCTCATCAGACGGCGATAGCCCACTCATTTCATGCTCCTCGCCCTCTTCTCTCTATCACTCCTTTGTTGTGACCCGTTCTGTCAGAGATGTTAGTTTTAAAGCCAGCATGAGATTAACTACATAATGCTCCCCTTTCAAGCCTGTCTTCTCTTTATCTCTACCCAGCTGAGCTCGACACTGGGTTGCACCAAGCCTTCCCCAGGGACAGCAGTGACTCCCTGTAGCCTGTTTGCATAACAGCTCACTTCTCTTTCTAACGTGGCCACAATAAGAGGGGCCACATTGTTTCCAAGAATAAAACAGATTAATTTAATCCTAAACCTACTGAAATGCCTTTTTTTCTTTTTTTTCTTTTTTTTTTTTTTTTTTTTTTTTTTTTTTTTTTTTTTTTTTTTT
>VWYH01003124.1:326105-396263 GCA_013399365.1 Pampusana beccarii | reverse complement strand
TGTCTGGATTCGATTACTGTTAGGGAACAGATCTCAGCTGGGTTTATTAAGGGTTTGGTATTTTGCTCCCCAGTTTGAACAAATACATTCAGAAAATAAAAAAAAAAATAAATCAGAAGCCTACAGAATTATTTGCTGGTCTCCTTAATACATCTGTATTTACAATTTTCTCTCAGTCTACACACTGGTTCTCCAGCCAACCATCACTCAAAGGTATGTTCACCTTCTTTCAAGGAATGGCTTTTACTACATTTTTCGATGAAAGCCTACATCTTCTCTCTTTTCTAACTAATTGACACCTTATATAAGGAGGTTTTTTCCCATGTTTCTTCTCTGCGTTTTTACTCTCTGCACAACATACTGACGTATTCTTCTTTCTGCTATCACAGGCAGTTCTGACTTCTTCCTTTCAAGCTACACTGTAGTAAAACAGGACAGATGCTGCAGTATTGTCTTCTTAAAAGAGAACAAGACTTTGACATAAATGTCATTTACAAATCAAATTCACCTCTCTTAACTTTTTGCTTCTATAACCTAAGTCTCCAATATTTTAAGTGTCTGTAAACTAATAATTTACATTCTCTGTAGTCAACAGGGATAGGACCTTCCAGAGGGTAATGTATCCCCTGCTAACATGGGTGTTCAAAACAGGCACCTGTAGAAGATATTTGCTCCCACCTCACTAATTGAATAAATGCAGAACCTTGATAAACTGATTTAAACCTGACATGTAAGGTTTGCAGGCTCAAGCTGCGGGAGGTGAGATTTATTCAGCATATCTGAATAAGGTTAAGAACATCTAGTCTTAAAAAAAGTCTGTTTTCAGATAGTCTGAAATCATCTTCAAGTGCAATGAGGACTGCTGGATCATTATCACACTTTTTAATGGAAATGGAAGCAGTCACTGAGGATTGAGTTCCCAGTGACTACAGAATTTTGTTTCAATTTCTCTGTCATTTTGGAAAGATAATAGCTCAGACATTGGAACAATGATTTAGTAGTAGCTTTGATTGTGCATCACCCAATGATACCCTGTTTATATACTTAAGAAATACGTATTATGGTGATACGGTGTTGCTAAGTACTGCTGAAGCTTCTTGTCTTGCTGAGGAGGGAGAAAAGAAGAAGAGTTACTATATTTCACTCTTAAATCTACTTCTATATACAAGTATAACCCTTTCTAAAATAAATTTTTAAATGCCAGCTTTCCCGAAGTTTGGAACTACAAGAATTCAAAAGCAATGTTTCATATGATATAAGTAGAAATAGTAAATTTAGTGATAAATATCAGTTCACCAAAAAATAGCATCCTGTGGAAGCATTAATATAGGTATGTTGAACAAGAGAGTAATTGTAGATTTGGGAATTAAAACCCTGAATTAATTCCATAGGCCTGTTCTAAACACAAGGTTATTTCTGCTTTTGCAGAGTAAAATGAACTTGTACAGCTGAGAAGTATGTGCCATGTGCTGAGTGATTTTCATTTGCCATAGGCATTTACTGCATTGGGTTTTCTTGATGGCTTCATCCCTCTGCCTCTCACTCTGGGCCTAGAGCAGGTGCTGCTAACTTAAATGCCACTCAAAATAGAATTACTGTGACACCAGGATCCTGCTTATGCACTACACTTCCCATGCCTTCCTATGATGTTGTTGGAACATTTTATTTTCTTTATTGTCGACGTGTTTGCAGAATTAGAGCTAATAGAACCTACATAATAATAGCGGGTGTAACTTTTGGACCATTTGAATAAGTGACATTCTTTCAGGTCAGCAAGGAGCAAAATCTATATTTTTTCTCGTTTTCCTTTGGAAAGGAATACAGTGGGTTTAGGATGCAGTGTTCGAAAGTTTGACTCTTGCATTTGGCAATTGAAACATTTTAGTACAGCATGTGAATACTGTGGGAAGTCTTGCTCCTTTAGTGAAATATGCTGTGGCTCATGCCAGTGATCTGTATACAGAGTACAACATGGGGAAAACTATTTTGGAATTAAGCTGGTGTTACAAAGGGGATCAGCCAGGACTCAACAGCACAACAGATGACTCTAGTTATTCCCCCTAGAATGACTTCTGCATTTTTAATTAGTGACGATCTCTTTTTCAAGTTAGTGCTTCATCCCCGGGAAACCTGATTTACGATGAACCAACCAAAGATCATGAAGTCTCAGACCACCCCGACCGTGTTTGTTATCCAAGAGTAGCTATTTAGGCTGTCTGCTACTCAGAGATAAAAGAGCATTTTTATCAGCTTGTGTGCAGAACTTGTGAAGCATACAGGCAAAGTCCTAGGTCGCAGCATTATTTACTTAGCGTTGCAAGTCAAGTCCCCTGGCAGCAAAAAGAGCTGTGATATGACGTTATAATGTTTCTCCCTTCCCATCCTCATTATGTTCCCCACTGAATTATGGGGAAAGCTTTCATGTCCTTTCTGGGAAAGAGGCACAGCTGAGTGCCTCCCTAGAGTGCCTGTGCACTAATGCCTGTGGCATGGGGAACAAACAGGAGGGATTAGAGGTATGGATGCAATTGCAGGGCTGTGACCTCATCCAGATCACAGAGATGTGGTGGGATTGTTCACACAACTGAAGCGTTGTGATGGATGGATATAGGCTCTTTGGAAAGGAAGATGAGAAGGGTGAATTATGCTATATGTGAAAGGGCAGCAGAGATGTATGGAGCTCTGCTGTGGGATGGGTGCTAAGTGAGCTGAGAGCTCGTGGGTCAGGATTAGGGAGCAAACCTATGTGATGTTTTGATGTCTGCTACAGACTGTGTGGCCGACAAGAAGCGGTTGAGGTCTTCTTCAGACAACTTGAAAGCCTCACGTTCACTCATCCTTGTCCTCCTGTGGGACCTGAACCACATGATATCTTCTGGTGTGCATTGACAACAGCTGATTGAGAAGCCAATGATGGACAATGCTTACTTACAAACAAGGAAGAACCAGTTCGGGATGTGAAGGCTGGGAGCAACCTCATCTGCAGTGACCATGATGGTAGAGTTCAGGAGCTTGACAGGAGGGAACAAGGCAAAAACCAGCATTATAACCCAAGCTTTGGACTTCTTCAGAGATCTGTGTGGAATAAACCCATGCCATATGTCTCTGGATGGAAGAGGGGTCCAGGAGAGCTGGTTAATTCTCTAGGGTCACCTTCTCCATGCTCAAGAGTAGTCTTTCCTAATGAGCAGTAAATCAAGTGAAGGCAGTAGGAGGCCTGCATGAATAAACAAGGAGGTCCTGACTCAAGTCAGACATAAAAAGGAAAAGTAAAGGAGGGGGAAGGAGGGACAGGTCACCAGGAGGAATATAGAGACACTGAGCATGCAGGGATCAGGTTTGGAAAATCAAAGCCCACCTGGAGTTGAATTTGGCAAGCAATGTGAAGAGCAACAAGAAGGAATTATACAGGTACATCAGCAAGAAAAGAACAACTAGGGAAAATGTGGGCCTGCTACTGAACGAGGCCAGGAATGTGGTGACAAAGAAAGTGGAGAAGGTTGAGGTAGTCAAGGTCTTCTTCCTTTCAAGCATAAACCAAAATACAGGAAACTCTGTTCAAACATAACAAAACACTTTTTTTTGTGAGGTTGGTCGAACACCCGCTGACCGCAGATGTTGTAGAGTGTCCATTCTTGGAGATACACAATCTCGACAGGACACAGCCCTGAGCAGCCATATTGACCTTGTGTTGACCAGCAGGGTGGGACTAGATGCATCCAGAGGTGCTTTCCAACCTCAGTGACTCTATGGTGCTGTGACTCTGTCCTTTAAAATTTTCATTTTGTTTCTGTCTACTGCTGTTCACAACCCTTCTGAGCTGGTGAGGCATTCAGTGTTTTTGCTATGTGGAGAAAGAATGAGAGAGGACAACGTAGAAAGCCTAAAAGCCAAGTCAGACAAGTTTTGGGAATAAACAGACACATCTCAGAGTGAATCTAAAAGAGACTTCAATGACAGTTAAAAGATTTGTTAAATATCAACACTCTCACATTTCTCACTTAAAGAAAGCCTGGTAGGGGATAGGGGAAGGAATTTTACTTAAGAGAGTAAAAAAGAACCAAAGCAGCCTATGCATTTTACATGGCATTACCCATGGTTATGAAGAGGCTGCATTCTAACTTGGGACCCAGCTGATAGAGGGTAACTCTTACAGAATAAGAGACTGATCATCCATTGGGACAGAAAGTGATCCATGTTGTTGGTATTTTAGTTGATGTCTCATAGTTTCCCCCAGTACCTTTATATGGATATTGAAAAGAAAGAGTGATTGATGTAGAACCTGCAGGGTCTTCATATCTTTGGCAAGTAAGACAAAGCAGGCCATCAGTACTCTGATTGCATTTTGTACGGTGGATGTTTTCCAGCTCAGTGCTTAACCATTAACTTCCTCAAGGTAAAATGACTACTCAGCATGGTGAATATATTGAACGTTGTAGAAAGACAGAGGAATCTCTAAATGGACAAGAGTAGATCATCCATCACTATTCCAAATCCTGGCCTAAAATTTGACTGGAAGGAATCCATGAGCCAGGTGGTGAATAAGTTGTTTGTGCACAAACACAAATCAAAAGTGGTGGGAGTGCAGATGTGATAGAAAAATGGTAAACAGCATCTAAAAAAGTTTTAGAAATTTGCATTACTAAGTCTGCATTCTCAAAGCATTCATTTTTTTCTTTTTTTTTTCTTTTTCTTTTTTATTTAATACAGAACTTAATATCTACTACTAAACTGATGCCTGGGGCCAGATAACTATGGAAAGAATCTGGCACTCAAAATATAGAAAACATATCTTCATTTTGCAAAGTTTCTGACTAGACACAGTGGAAACAGACACAGTGGAAAATTGCAAATATATTCAATAAAAAATACATATACTTTAGCGCTTCCTTGACCCGCAAGAATGCACGGTCTTCAGTATGAAAAGAGAGTTTGGAAAACTTTCTTGGACTACAAAGTTATTAAAAGAGGATTTTTATACGTTTGGTGCAGAGATAACCAATTCTGTTTAATATAGGTATGTATACCTACATACACATACATATATGCATACACACACACACGTATGATGTACGAAGGTGATTTAGTTAGGTGATATTCCAGTGTGGAGCTGTGATCAATGCACCACAAAGACATAAAGACGCTAATGTTTTTTTGAAGTTGATGGAAAAGAAACAGAAATGGTAATACTAATAAGCCAGGTGATTCAAAGCATGTCATAAAGATAACATTAATAAAAGGCCAAAACATTGCAAAAAGAACATTACAAAGCTCTTGGAAAGAGCTCTGGGACTCTCAAGGCCTCAACTGACTCTTGGGAGACTATCAGGAAGGACCAGTTTTATCCATATTTGAGTATGCCGAATAATAAGCTCACTTTATCTACATTCACAGTGTATTTTTTAAGGTCAAATAGAATCAGAAACAGTGAGGGGACCACAGATATGTATCCTCCAAAACAGATTTAAGAGTTTCCAAACTCGAAAATTGTTATCAGCAGCATAAATCACTATGTTACAAACCATGATTACAACCACTGTATTTCTTGATTTCTGACCTCCTGTGGCCAGAACTAGTAGGTAAATACATCTCACAAGGATAGATACGTAGAGTTCCTGAAACTAATAAACTGATCTCTGTAGTATATATCTAATATGCTGAATGCTCTTGCCATTTTTTTTCAGCAGCTAATTCACAGAAAGCATCACACCTTTCATGCACTGCAATTTATCTCACACTGCTATTTGATTATTAAGTCTACAGAGATTAACATCTGATACAAACTAATGCTAGAATCTACCAAAGGATAAACCAATGAAGGAACTAATTGGAATTGCTGGAGTAGCTACTTTGCTGTCTCTACACTAAACTTAATCCAAGCCCTAGCTCAAATCCACAATCTTTTAACAAAATAAAACATTTGTGTAGAGTGCGCACTCTTATCCCGGTTACAGCAATCTTATTACAGTGTTCCTTTAGGTGGCACTTATTTAAATTACTTCACAGTAAATATGAAGAGGGATAACAGGTAGAAAGTATTCACAAAGTATGTCCTCATTATATTATTCTATTAAGATGTCTGTCTTTGTCTGGTGAATTTAGAATTTCACTTTTAATATTACTTTAACTAATGTATAAAAAGCTTTTTCTCTACTATAACAAAGTTAGATTCTCTCAATGTTACAATACAAAAATTCATTCTAAAGGGTATTATATTTTCAGTGTTTTTAAATCACATCGGTCTAACACAAATCTGCGATGAAACATCTGCCTAATCATGTTCTTAGAGTTAGAGAAAGAAAAATACAAACAATCCCCATGGCTCCAATTGCGTTTCTAAAAACTCTCCTATGCTTTAAAAAAAATAATGAAACTTTACAGAAAGCTAGTTTAATGGGATTTTGGAAATGTTGGCATTCTCATTAAGACAATTGGCTATCAAAGCCAGCTACTGAAACTGTGCATTACTCAGTAAATGTGTATTTTATTTACAATAGGATGGTGTGAAAAATATTAGCCATGGAAAAAACAGAATCTGCAGAGTTCTTAATACAATGTCAAAACAAAACATACTTCATGTAAATTATGCTAGCACCAAAACATAAATTATGAAATAGGAGTGAATGGAGAAACTCTTAAGCAACTAACATAGAAATTTGGTCTTCTTTGTCCCTTTGTAGCAGCACATAGCTTTAATAATAGCTATTTCTATCCTTAAATTGGCATGCAATTACCAGTTCACTGCTTCTGGAACACATAAAATCCAGAAGATTACCTGTGATGTTTGAAACCCAGGCTGGGTGTTTCAGGAGGCAGACTGACTTGAACCCTTCAACTCAAAAGTCTTATTTTTATTCTTCCAAGTTGCAGAACAATTCAGTAATCAGGGTGATAAAAGGAATGAAATCTCATTTTCCTCAATGCTTTAACTGGTCCTGTTGCATTAAGAAGGTGTGTTTTGAGCTCAAATTGTAAACTGGAAAGTTTACATATGGATGCCAAGGATGTCTGCATAGAACCATGGCAGCATATGCTCCTATTGGTGAACCTTGTATATATCAGACTGCATACATATATATTTAGACTGCATACAAACCCAAAATCTGCAGACTAAACTACTGGAGTCCCCAAATCAATTATAGAATAATAGCTTTTTTTTTTTTTTTCTTTTTAAAAAATTTCTGGCCTACCTTTGCCCTTCCCACTGTTTTAAGTCTTATACTACAATATCCTTAGCACCTCAAAGACTACCATAACTAACAAAACATGAAAAATCTGTTTCTTATTCCTTCCTTGAACTGCTGAATTTCTGTTTACCTTAGTGGCTTGAAATTTCTGACTGACAGATTTGAAAGCACAGTGATTTCTTATGATTTGATATGAATAACTTAGAACGATAAACAGATGCTGTGTCTCAAACAGGGTGTAAAATTGTGTAAAATGTTTGTGTCTAGTTCCAGCAAATTGTGAGAAAACAGACTATATGCCTGCATTACCCTGATTTATAGATAAGCTGTTGTTAATATTTTGGGGGGCTTTAAACTTGTATGAATACTATTTTCCCAGTCATCCCAAGAACTTTGCTTTGTATCTAGGCAACCATGCTATAGAGAGCTGCATTATAGTATAATTTTTAAAATTCTTAGAAAATTCTACAGTTATTTCTCCACATTGTTCTCTAAATTTCTCTAAAATGCTACATAAACAAACGAGTCACAGGCTTGTGCCTTTGGACTATGTTGTCTATATTGACAATATTTACCTTACTGTAGGTGAATCTTCATAGCTTACTTCTGCCTTCAGTCCTTCTTAGCAATTGTCAGTCATTCCCTTTTCTACTTTGTGGGAGTAGATCCAAACCAAAAATACGATCAGTTTTTCTTCTGCCCCAATGATCCTTTTGTGTAGGACACTGTGAAGGTCAGCTTAGTTATTACTACTTTTAATCTAAGAGGTCATGAGTGTTTTGAGCTCTACTGGCATAACTGAGCAAATTACTTTTAACTTGGCGATTTCTCATCGAAACAGTATTAAAGTCTTCCAGTCTTCCCACTGAGATGGCCAAAGCTGGGATTTCAGTGAGAATTTCTATACCATGTTTATTGCAAAAGATAGAGAAAATATACTGGCAAGCTGCTAATAATAGAATTAGTATCTGTTGCTCTACTTTATGAATTTCATTATCCAGCAGTCAAGCAAAAGTTGCAGAAGATCAATCAGTTGCTGAGGAGAGCAGAGCTTTGTAGCTGGTGCGTCAAGTGGAAAGTGCAGAGTGGCATGAACCTGGATGTATGGAACGAACATGGTACGAATGTAACATTAAAGCTTTGTTACCTCTGCATTGGATTAGATGAATATAAACCTCCCAAAAGTAATACTCTTGTTTACCACCCAGAAGCCTCCACCAGGGAAGTATGGCTGCCCACTTATTTCTGTAGATAGATTTAGGAAGAGTGTGATTTCAGCTTTGCACTGTTTACTCTTATGTAAAAAGTCTGTCCCTAGGGTAAATTCAAAGTGTTATTTTTGACATCAAAAAATCATTCAATGAATGAACCCTGGTGACATGACTCTTAATTACATGAGAACCAAGATCATACAGAATTACAATTAAATGCAATACATAATTTGCAATGGATATTAAGTCTTGTGCTTTGGGGTTTAAGTCCATCTTTGTTCAGGTACAGGGATGAGAATTGCATGTGTGTTCTTGTGTGTGTGTGCAGACTCTTTCCCATTTGCTATTACGGGGTTCCTTTGAAATGTAACATTGGAACTGCCAGAGGGAGGATACTGGATCTGAAGTCTAATCCAGCACACCAATTGCTGGTTGCCCAGGCTTCCCTTTAATAGCAGTGCTATTACAAGTCTTCACTTCCCAGTCCCCCCACTCCTCCACCCAAAAAAGATCAATGTAATGTGGTGCTGAAATTTCTAGCATCTGCTTGAGATTAGTCTCTGTTAAGCTTATGCCACTGTTTCTATGGAGGAACTTTCTCATTTGTAGTACTGACAAAACATTAGTTTACATCAAGGTACTGAATAGACTGTGCTTTAACCAACACGCAGTCATAACAGTATGAAGTAACAAAAGCACAGTTGTCCAATAAACCAGTTTACTGTAGTAAGGATGAGTACACAGAAAACTGTACTAGATGCATAAGGTAGATCTAGTTGAGTTCATGATGGAGATTTAGGCAATATGTTATTTAGTTCTTTACACTTTGTATGTATGTATTAATTTAGAAGACCAGCTGGTAAATATTAGAAACTAACCCACTTTGTTTCCTAAGTACTAGAAGGGAATAAGAGCAGTACTCTTTTACCCTAAAAGTGTTCTGAGAATTATCAAATGTTTGTCAAGCTGGTTAAAATATAAAGTTTCCCATATTACTGTATCCAAGGTTGCCTGCTCACTTGTTTATTTCTAATCTTACAATGTTTTGTGTTGGTTTTTTTTTTTTTTTTTTACAACTTGTGTTTCTCGATCAATGTGATTGCCTGAAAGCTTCGATACCACTAAATGCATATTTCTAGCCCTGAGATTTGCAGATGAAACCTTGAAAGCATCAACTGAGAGCTCTCTAAAGGCTTAGAGACCAGAAGGGAAACAAATTACAACGTACCACTTTTAAAAATCTTGTTTTAAAGTCAGTCTCATAATGCTTTGGGCTCTGATCCATCATTTCAGAATGTCTGAGCTGGTAAGATCTGCATGCTGCAGTGTATAGACACAGAGAATCTGAGTTGATGGATTGTACCTAGGTTTCCTTTACCGTAACTTTTCCTTTGCACACATTTCCTACTTGATTTTGTTGGATATTTTGCCTGACTCAGGTCACTGGATCATAAACTCTTCAGGTCTGAGATCTTAGCGAACTCTACAAGTCTTTTGACCACATACTCCTTCTGTGCTCCAATTACTATGCAAGTCACAACGTAACAACCTTAATAAACTTGCCAGAGCTCCTTAAGAGCTCTTTAATCTTTCATCTGTATTTAGCTTTCCATTTAATACTGTATCTCCATTTAAATAAAGCAAGATGCTCTGATTTGAATTCAGTGGCAACTCATTCCAGTTGGCCCAGATACACCTAGACTTCAAATGACTGTAGCCTTATTACTACTGTACATTGTATCTCCTTTGCAAAAAGAGTTGCAACTATTTTAATGTTAAAAAGAAAGAACTAAAGGGTGTAGAAAAACGTATCAAGCCATAGAGGACTGGACCCACATGGATGCAATGCTTACAAAGGTGTAACACCAAGAGTGCAATATAGAGCAAGTGCCAAGAGATTGGGAATTTATGTTGGCAGGATAGCCTGTCTCAAGCTATATTGAGGAATGAGGGTAAAATTGCATACAATGGTGTGCACCAACACCTGAATGGGGACACATCAGTAGAAGGGTCTATATTCAGTATAAAAGGTACTTTTCTTAGCATGGGTTACAAGACCATAGTCCTCAGTTTCTCTCATTTTCCTCTTCAGCTGACTCTCATTGTCAAACTGATGAGTGGTGCAAGCTTACCACAGAATCACCGAATGGTTGGGGTTGGGAGGGACCTCTGGAGATTATCTAGTCCAACCCACCTGCTAAAGCAGGTTCACCAGAGCAGATCGCACAGGAAGGTGTCCAGGTGGGTTTTGAATGTCTCCAGAGAAGGAGACTCCACAACCTCTCTGGGCAGCCTGTTCCAGTGCCCTGGCACACTCAAAGTGAAGAAGTTTTTCCTCATATTCAGGTGGAACCTCCTGTGCTTCAGTCTGTGCCTGTTGCCCCTCATCCTATCGTTGGGCACCACTGAAAAGAATCTGGTCCCATGCTCTTGACACCCATCCCGAGATATTTATAAACACTGATGAGATCCCCTCTCAGCCTTCTCTGCTCCAGGCTGAACAGACCCAGCTCTCTCAGTCTCTCCTCATAAGAAAAGTGCTCTAGGCCCCTCAGCATCTTTGTAGCCTGAAGCTACGAAGCTCAGGATGGAGACCACCTGAGGCAGGCAACTTAGGAGCACAACCAGTGCTGGAGAAGTGAAGACTCACCCCTGTCTCTCCCTCCTACCCCCCCCTCCCAAAAATAAACCAAAATGAAAACCAAAACAACAAAGCAGACAAATAAACACCGCCCCTCACCTCCAACAGCCCAAAACCAAATGCAACCCAGCCAACCAGTCAGACCTTAGACAGAAAGCAGTGCTCTCAGGAAATGCTTGCAGTCAGCCCGCAGCGACTTCACAGGGACCTGGAGAAAACTACAGTTGTGACTTTCAGGTAAGTGGAGTTTGTTCCTCACAAATAGGTGGCAAACATCTCAAGCAGGAAGTTGATGTGGCAGTTGTGACCCCTATTGCGTGATTCTAATTCATCTTCGTGCTGCAATGGCTTGTTGACAATTTGGTTGTTCATCTGGCAGAGACGTAAGAGAAATGGGCTCTGGAGGACAGCCAGCATTACTGAATCGGCCTGACAGATAACCAGAATAATTATTCAAGTGGATGGTCTTGTACAACTAAAGATACATTTTTAATTTTCTCTGTTTAAAAAAGCCCAGTCTTTTGACATGTTTACAAACTATACCAAACCAATTTAATCCTGAGGCAGTGTTAAGACAGATGTTGTACACCTCTCTCATAGATTTATTTCTTTAGGAGGTCTTAAACTATGACACTTGGTACTCAAAGGCTGGGCCAACTTAGTTGGGAGTTTCATGGGCATGATTTATTTATCCCAAGTGTATGTTGTGCTCTTTTTAGGAAGAGGGACCTCTTGGAAGAAGGGGAGATTGTTCCTTCCCATAGGGCTATTGAGAGTCCCCAGAAAGAGAAGGTTCAAGAGACTGCAGGATGGAGGATGAGCAAGAAAGTTATAGCAGGGGGCCTGGAGCTCACACATGGTTTGAAAGATTACAGTGAGGATGAGAGAGCAGCCCAGCAGACTTTGGAGGAGAAGGGGAGAATTTCTTGAGGACTAGAACAGACAGAGCAGAATTTATTGCCATTTAGCAAGCTGTTAAGTTAGCTGCCATCATGGGCTACCCTTCAAAACACACTGGACTTGAGAACTCCGTTGAAAATCTAATTTCTCTTTATGTCTTCAGTTGTCTCCCTTCTAAAAAGCTAAGTTTTAGGGTTTAGTTTTCTTTGGGGAACTTATAGTAGAAGGCCTTAGCACTTCTGCCTCAGTCATTTGACCCAATCTGGATCCTGCCATGAATGCATGGCTAATTCCTGGCTCAGTATAAGTAGAATTTCGGCCTGCAGTTTTAAAGAAAGATTTTCCGGATGAACACAAAAATGGGTTGACCAAACTGTCAGAAGCACTTTTCAGACAGTAATGCAACAACATATGCAAAATTTTGTTAAATGTTAAAAATCTTTTGGAGATCTACTTTCTCTTGCATGCTTGTTGACTATATTCCCTGACTAATACTCTTAATGAACTGTCACAGCAACAGATTATTCTCATTCAGTGTCTTGAACTGAAAAGAAACTAAGAGTTGTTATGCAAACTCTATTAGTATCAGCCTCTCTGTTGACCATAGAAGGATTTGAAGTTGGTTGTGAATATTAGAAAAAAGTTAATTTTAAAATAAAAAATAGTTTAAAAGTAAAAATTTAAAATAAAAAGAAATATGGTAATTATTAGAAATGCACATTCAAATTGTACCCACGATTTAGATCTTTGAACATTATATAAAACCAGATAAAAAAATGTGATTGCACATTCAAAATGTTTGAACTAGATGATCCTTAAAAACAGCAGGTCACTCTGCTGTGTCATAAAGATAATAAATACTACGCACTAAGATGCAAATTTTTACACCTGTGTTTGTAATTTTCTTTCCTATGCTCTTCCACAAGAGCAAAGACCATAGCCCTAGTAGAATATATTACCAAGTTTTTAGAAACATAGGTCTTGCCCCATCAGATCAATTACCAGTCAAATCTGGTTCAGAAAGTGGCATTTACCTTTTCAAAAGTAATATGGAGTGTTTGTTTGGTGTTTTTTAGTGGTTTTTTTAAATTTTTTTTTTTAATTTTTTTTTAAGGATTTTATCTTTTAATCCTATGGGCAAATACCTCATGAACCAGCAAAGCCTAAGTGTTTGCTTGTGTAAAACCACAAAATGCAGACGTGCACTAACCTAACTCTGAAAGAATAATCCAGGAAAAAAAAAGAGCAAAAAGAAAAAAAGCAATTAAAAAAGCAACAAACCACTATTGACATATTGTAAACATATAATTGCACTAATTGTAGCAGAGAAACACAAGAAGCCTTTAATAGGACATTTATATCATCTTAAAACCACTCATAAAGTACTCATTGGATTGATTCAAATCTACAGTCACAGTGCATTTCAGGCAAAATAAAGTGAGCAGCTCCTTTCCCCACCCCCTTCCTTACTGCTCCTCTGCAAGAAAAAAGGAAAAATCTCATTTTAGATCCATGTTCCTTGCTGCATGAAGCAGCAAGCTTCTTGGCAGTTTCACTGATACTTTTCTGGCTGCTAAGCTTCAAAATAGTTCTGAACCTCAGCCATTTTATGAGGCCAGGAGTGATCTGAAAATAGTAATTCTGGTCGTTTACATGGAACAAGTCCTGATTTCTTGGACACTACTGAAAAACCATTCACCTGTAACCACCGAAACTAAAGAGATAGAGCAGGCAGTGGGAACTTGTGTATTGATGTATAACCATTTTCCCACGGGCTTTGTGGAAATCATGCTAGGTTTCTTTTTGTAAGAGCTATGAATATCTGGTAAGTATGTCACTGCTCTTTCATGAAACAGAATCAGCTTTAATTCCTTTTATTATTGCTTTCAAATGCTTATCAGCAGAAGATCTGGGTGCACATCACAAAATTCGTATCAGAATTAGGCAACCATTTCTGTGACAACCCCCACATAGCACCAAAATAGCTACTCTGAAAAGGAGTGATATGAGGCAGATGATTAAATGTCAGTGAATTTTAAAGACTGTTTCTACTAGGGAGCACAAAGAAAGTGATCTTGAATTGTGCTTAAAATGTCTCTACCCTGTAAGCTCATCTACACAGATCGATGGTTCTTATCCTGTGCCTTGGCTCTTTGACTCCCTTTTTGACTCCAGAAGGTGCACATGTCCACTCGTGTGACCAAGGCACATGATCTAGGCTGCAATGGCCTCCCCCCAGGGATGCTCTGCAGCTGAACTCCTTGCTTTCACCTTTGGGACATAGAATGCTGCAAAGCAGTATGGTTAAGATAGGTAATGAGCAGGGAGACAATACAGGTCTTTAAATTTCACCCAGACTGGAACTGGTAGCTGGAGAGTTCAGGTGTGAAAGACTCTTGTCAACATTTCTTAATGATCTGGGTAAAGAGATTTCAGGTAGCAGAGAACATGGTGTAAGCGCCATCAGGTGCAGGTTACTCAGCCGTGTCACAGGTCACTTGCTGATGGGTATCAGAACGCTAGTTTTTTATTTCCTCCTAACCAAGAGCATTAGGTTTGCACAATGTGGTAAATAAATAGGTTCCTAAATGCACTGTTCTTACAGAATACCTCTTACAGACTGTGGTGCATTTCTAAAAATTGCACACACTTTGCCAATAAAATTCTGCAAACTTTATGGCATGTTATTGTCCCTTTCAGCTTTGCATCTCCCACTGGTCTTTCCATGTACCAGATTCCTGTGATAATTCTTCTCCAGTATTTATTGTTAAGCCACGTTAGGGACTTAGTTTATGTTCTAGAAGCACTCATAGCTGAACCAAATCAAAATCCCCAATTACTCTTACCAGTGGTCACTTGAATAAACAGAAGTGCCTTGAGCATGCAAGACTCATCACGTTACTCAGTATGCTGAGCAAGTAACTACCTTACTGTATTTTATCCTGCAGACAGATTTGCAGTCTCCTCTTCTACCTGGAAGAAACAGCATTCGTCATGCAAGGCACATGATATAGGCAACTGTACACACCTGGAATAAACACAGTTACACTGAGAACAAACCCCAGTCCACACAGACTGGCCATTCTGTTGGTGCTGTGGTCAGGAATAGCAGCTGCAGCATGCTACAACTTGCTTAAGCTGGGAGTAATTACCTACTGACTGAGACCCTGCATACAATCCATGGGCCAAGATTTATTAAACCTGCAATTGAGATCAAAAGAGCCCATTTTAGTGGATAAAAATGTGGTGTGTATGATCTTTAAAAATACAGGCTGAAAATTTCAAAACTACATGCTGAAGTTCAGCTCTTCAGATACTCAGGCAATTTTGTATAAGCTGCTTGGTTTTTGGAAGTAACTAGCAATTTATTTTTCATTTGTGAATGTTTAGTATTACTGACAAGTAGGCCACCTATCTGCAAGTGCCTAAATATGGACTGAGAAAACTAGGTCTCGGCACACAGATACAAACACTGTGCCTGTGAAGTTTCTATTCATTGTGAAAATTTGCCTTTTTTTTTTTTCCTTCTCTGAGTGTAAGCTATTTTGCTCTTACAAAATTGCCTTTTTCCCCTTCAGCTCAGACGGTTGCAGATATTACCCAGGAAACTCTACAGAGAACAAAAATTTACGATGTTTCTTGAGTTTCATGGTAATGTCCTATTCTAACTAGGAAAACGAAACAAATGCTCTCTGTTTGCCAGACAAGCTGGTAAATTTATAAGCCAGAACTGTAACAATATTCTGGTATTGAGAAATAATAATAATTAAAAACATTTCTGAAGATTTTAAGCTTCAGACGATAAACAAAAGTAAAGGCTCCCCACCTCAATCTATATCTAATATAACTGTCTTTTCATTGGTTTGTTTCAATGATGTCTTAATACAAAATGGAATATCCCCCTGATTTTTAAAATTCACTGCGTATTGGATTTAATTTTAATCACAACCAAATAACATAGTAGATTATACTGGGAAGACTTCCATGGTAGTCCCATTTTAAAAATATTTTTTTCATTTAAAAACGCATACTTTGATAATTTTCTATAAAACTGGGAACAAATTTTCAGTTTGCAGACTCATTTGGATAAGTATGAAAAAAATTGATGGCAAAATTTAGGGTGGATGAGGTTTTACTTTTTCTTCAGTTTTCCCTTTATTGTAAATATATTTTTCACAAACTTACTTGTACATAGTTATTTCACATTTTTTCTGACTCATCTTAATATGTTTTCTTATGATCTGTGAAATCATATTTATTCAAACAACACTTAAACACGTGTTTAACTTTGCAGTTTGAAGTTATATCTTAGACTGTGATGCCTTGAATTAGGCTGATCTTATAAGCATGTCTCAAGATTTTCTTGAATTGGGTCTTTTGTTAGTAAGAGAGCCACTGCAGGTAACTCTGCTCTTTCCATATTCTGCTTTGAATATTTCATATTCATTAGAGAAAAGTGAATTATTTTTTATGAAAAGCAGTTTATTTTAAAATAACTACTGTATTAGTATGTCTTACTGATTGAAGCAGAAAATTTTACTGTCTTTCTGTTGCCTAAGGTCCGGTTCCTTCCCTTAATCTCATCTGCATATTGCACCATATTAAAACACGATTTTTAATATCAGGTTCAATATGCTGTAAGACTTTTCAGTTCATATTAACCACCAGTAGTTTCTGTTAACTGTCTTTTTAACCAACCTGCTTGTATAGGTTTGACTATGTATGTCTGGCTTCAGCAGAATTGTTGAGCTGCTTGTAATATCCTTGCTTATTTTGTTCCGTGCAATGCAGTATCCTTCAGGCTTCTAGATGTATTTGTTTATTAACTGGCAAGAAAGTAAATCTTATCTGCTGTTTCAAGTTTTGACCATCTTTGATTTAATTTTGCATTTTCTCTGATTTAATTTGGCATTTGTATGTGACATGTCATGTCTACCACACTAAATTATTCAGCAAAATTGAAAACAGTCTGCATGGGTCAATTAAAAATATGCCTGATAAAACTCTATTTGATAAAGGTGCCAAAAATGACATGTAGAAGCTGGGTGTACAGGTTCAAGGCAAGCAGAGGGATTTATTGATAATGCTGTAAATGTGGACACAGAGAAAATCTGTAATGGTTACAATGTTTTTATATGGACTTGGATACGGATATTTAGCACCAGGATAAAGAAAGGGATTCTAAAAAAAATGCGTGTTTTGAAGCTTCAAATCTGAAAAAAGAAATACAAGTTTAAAATACAAGTAGCCCAGTGTACTACAGAACTTACTATATGACATATTCATAAGCAACTATCTTTAGAAACAACATTCAGTAAGTACCAGATCACAATGACAAAATATCTTCCTTCGAAACTTCGCATCACCAGCTATGTATTAACACCTCATTACTCAATGGATTTTATTATCACATCCCTCTAAACATTGTTGCCATTTGGATATGAGTAATATAATCAAGCACTGCAGAAAAATTGTGGAACCTTCAGCTGTTATCTCAGAGGATTAAAAAACATTCCAACTCGATGAATTTAAAACCATCTTGAAGGTGAGATACAGCACTTTTAAGTATTTTTTTTTAAGATTGCAAAACATCCAAAAAAACCCCACTTGACTAGCCTTAAAAAAACCCTATAGATATTGATTTTTAATTTATGTGAGAGGAAAACTTGTGAGACCTCCAGAAGTATTAAAACGAAAACCAGACCTCAGCCATTTCCAGGGGTTTCATATTATGTCTTTGGTTTAGGATTCTACCTGTCTTCATTTAAATTATTTAGGATCAAATTCTACTCATCTTGTAAGTAATAAAACAGATATTATTGGTCCAGCTGCAGGGCTAAAAGTTTGCATTGTGTGGTACCCATGAAAGCCCAAAGCATATTCTTCTGGTAATTCTTCAGTGCCTCAGAAGGAAAAACGAAAAACTCTAAAACCAAGGAACATAAAAATAAATGTTTCTTCATGTTATTCATAAAGATATTCACATTGCATCTTTATAGCAGTTTCCTTAGACCAAACCAATTAGAGTATTCAAAAAATTAAGTTTTTACAGTGACTTAATTGGTTTTAAAGTCAAGATGGCGTAATATTCCTATGTGCATTACACATGCCTGTCGTTTCCTGTGGAACAAGGAGCACTGTAAAATGAAACAGACTCCCTTCTCTATAAATGCATATGAAACTGCCATACTATATGAAATTAAGGCTTTTACTGGCCCACAGTCTACACTAGGATATCTACGATTACAGAAAACATTAGTATTAAGTGCCCTAATTGGATTACTTCGGGCAAAAGTAATAAAAAGGTAATAGTACACGGGAACAAAGAATCCTCAAAAAGCAATATTTACTGTGCTATTCTAAAAAAAAAATTTAAAAAGCCAGTTAAGAATTCAGCCAGGAACTGATGTCAGATTCCTGCTTTAAGATTAGGAACTTCATGTTCAATTATTGTTTGCTACTGAGATACTAAATACATGTTGTTTTGCTGTCTTTGGCTGTCTGTTCTCATTCAGCATCTACATGTACCTTTGTCACCTTCAAACGGGTTTTATTTCACCTGACTTTAGACAGCTGGAAGACAGTCCTCTAGTCAAAGGTAGGCATCTAGGCTTCCTCTCACTGGAGTTGAGAGAGAAAACAAAGCACCTGCAAAAGGCAATTTATGTCACTTTTTCTAGGAGAAGATGGTTTGGAGGGATAGGTGCCTGTCCACCACAGAGGTAGGGTAAGGCTGGCTGAGGTTGGATCCCTGACTTTTGGTGGTTTGTGAGACGAATCCCACTGTAGTAGTAAGTAAAAGGTATAAATGCATGTGCAAGAGTTCAGTCTTGACATTGCGCAGTTGATCTTTCTGCAAATGAAGATATAAAATCAAAATATGATTGCAGTCTACAGATGATGGCTCCAAAGCCAGTCCAAACTGCATATATCAACATTTAATCCTGAAACAGAACACCCCCCATCACCCTGCTTCTTTGGGTAGGCAAATGTTCAGGTTATCTAGGTTCTCTGTTTATGTCTGCACATCCGGGAGTAGGACTCCTGTGGTACTGCTATTAGTGGACCTTCGGGATGTTGGCTATTCCAACAGTATCTGCACAGCCATTCTGGAAAATATGTACTGTTGCAATAGCTTCTGCCTAGGAAAACAAAAATATAAAAGTAGCTATAAAAATAGAAATACTTCATCTGTATGTTTGGAATGCCAAAGGAAGAGAAGATCCTTTCAGCTTTGTTTCAAGTTTTAATGACTTTTCATAAAGCCCTATTGCTTTGGATACACACCCTTTGTTTACCACACTGATGTATTTATAAACAACCATCTTTTTTACCTCTTCGTCTTTGTTTTGCTAGGCAAAGCCCTTTCAGTCTCCTCTCATAAGACCAACTCTTCATTACCTTTAAAGCTCTCAGCATCCTCCTGCACCTGCTCTCATTTTTCTCAAATGTACTTTCTGAATAAGCTGAGTATGGTATTTCCAATCAGATCTTATGCTTTCTGCTTTTCTATATATCTCTACTGGAAATACCTCAGTCAATATATCCTTGGATCACATTTGTCTTTCAAGTGAAAGAGACTGAAATCACAGAAATTCCAGTGACCCCATAGAACTTCACTTCTCTGGCTCTCACCACTACGCTTTATGGCACCTTTATGTGACAGGCCTTGGAGCACGAAGTGCTCAAGACAGGAGGTTTGTTTGATACAGAACATATGTGCTTAATTTTATATACGGTATATCATTTCATCAGCTTCAGTTAGCTTTGTAGGATCTTGGCCTATCTCCTCAGTCTATAAATAAATAATGACAGTTTTATAAATAAATCAGTTTCTAACCAGCTGAAACTGTGTTATCTTTGTAACTTTTACCAATGAATAGAGCAGCGTGACTGACAGGCATAGGTTCTGCAGTTTTAAAAAAGCTGGTATAACAACAAAAAATACAGTTACATATAAGAACCAAATAAATATTTTGAGACACTAGCATAAAATACTTCATATGGCATTTCAGAATATGTCCCAACCATTTACATCTGTGGTAAGCCAGCAAGTATTTTTTAGCTGGTGGTTCAATGTTCTCCCAGTGTAAATAGATGATCAATCATTCTTTGTTGTTATTGTTTTAAAGAACAGTTTGAAACCAAATTCACAGTCAGTGTTCGTACTGCCTGTTCTTTTTGTTCTCTTATCAACACAAGTTTTATTATTAAAAAAGTGCATTGTTTTCATCTGGCTGCTGGAGTCTACCACGTTGGGCTCTGCTGTCATTTCTGAAGCTCTTGGTTGGTGGGAGAGTACAGGTGCAAGCCTGCTGAAGAGACAAAACTCTGTAAACACAAGAAGTAAAGAGCATATCAATCTATTCAGAGAACAAAAACACAAAGAAAAACACTGAGGTGGAGAAAATCCATTCCCATGCTGAGAGTTACTGTATTGCACTGCTTGCATGAAGATGAATGTGAATTTCACCTGCCTGCCTGCCTGTCCTGCTTGCTCACTGGAGGCTTACGGATAGCTGAACTCCAGTGTCTCCTTTGAAGCCTGACGCAGGGCGAAAGTGTAAGGCAGCACGTCTCTGTTGTTCTCGTGTTTGTATGTCTGGATGTATAATTTTATCGACAAGATGTGATATGAAGAATGCTTGATTTTAATTATGTGGCTGCAAACCAGCTTTGCCATGCTCCTGTCACAATCAAGAGGACTGCATTCCTCCAAGTTCTTTTTAGAAGTTCTTCTACGGCAGAGCTATGGAGGTCACAGCACGGTGACACCAGCCGCGCAGTAGAACTGAGCCCCGCTGCCTGTCAGGGCTCCACCACTGATCAGCACCCAGGGCGAGGGCTGAAGGCCAATAGGCCCTTCCCCACCCTGGAGGGAATCACGGCACGGCGTGATGGCAGAGGGGAGATGGCTGTGGGGGAAGCAGGCTCTCTGCTTCCCCTCGTTTCTGCTTTGGGAGGAAGCCTCTCAGCTATGGGCTCCTTACCAGGCCCAGGGTGCTGCTCCCCGAGTGGGGGGGTGGGGGGGAGGCACCTGCCACTCACCAGGGCTGCCCTTCCTCTCTCCCTCAGGCGTGCCGAAGGCAGGCACCCCCTCAGCCCCGACCCCTCACCCTCCATCCCCGGCCGGCCAAGCCCCTCCGCCCGGCGCGCTCCCGGCGGCCGCAGCGCCGCCTCGGGCTGGAGCCAGCGGGCGGCGCTCGCCCGGGCCGCCGCCGCTATCGCCCTGCGCTCCCCCACAGGAGGGGGAAACATCGCCAGTGAGAGGAAACTCTCCCCATTGCTGCACCCTCCACCTTCCTTAGCGCCCCCGCCCGCCTTCCTCCTCTGGGGATACTGCGAAGAGGCAGCGGAGCGCTGCCTGCCGCCTTCCCTTCAGCTTCCCGGGTTTGAGGGCAGCCCTCCGGCCAGGCAGACCCCCGGCGCTCTCCCCGTGCCTCGAGTTACCCCAGGGAGGGGGCAAGGCAGGCAGCGAGCGGGGCGGGGGGAGCGGAGGGGGAGGGCTGCGCGCCGATGAACGCGGCTCCGGCGAGATGCTGCACACCCAGCTCCCTGCCGGAGGGGGGTAGCAGCCTCCGCCGGCTCCTGCCTTTGCAAGGGCTGTTGCTGCCGCTGGACGCAACCTTCTCCCGACATGGAGCTGCTGCTGCCGCCGGCGCTGCTGCTGCTGCTGGAGTGAGCGAGTGCGACGGGCAGAGCTAGCCGGCTGCATGGATGGATGTGTTTAGCTTTGTGAAGATTGGGAAGCTCTCCGGGTAGGTGTTTGCTGCTGCCGCTCCGCAACCTGCGGGCGTCCCGCGGCTGCGGGCGCTGCCCCTGCCCGGCGGGGCGGGAAGGCGTAAGGGGTGTCGTGTCTGCCCGGCGTGGGGGGCGCCGCCGCGCTCAACTTCCCTCGCAGCGGGGCGAAGGTCTCGGGTTCGGGGTGGGGCGCTGGGCGATCGCTGCCCCCTGGCACCTGCCGGGGCCGCGCCGGTGACTCTGTGCGGGGTGGGTGGGTGGTCGCCCTCTCCCTTCCTAAGGGACCGCGAAGCCGTCCCGCGGCGGCCACTCTTCGCCGCCGTATGGCCAAGGTTGGGCGACAGCGGTGCCCGCCGTGAATGGGGTGACCAGAACTGTTCTGAAGATGCAAAAGCGGCGACGGGAGCCGGGACCGGGGCGGGGAAGGGGTGGTCGTGCCGCCTCCGCGGGTGCGGTGCGGGTTAGCGGTCAGCTGCCGGGGCGAGGGGGCGAACTTCTGAGGGAGAGGGGCAGCACCTGGCCTGGCCGCGCCGCCGGGAAGGGGCTCGCCCTGTCCCTCCGCGCCCGCGGTACGTGCCGCTTCCGACACACGCCGGCCCCTCCAGGAGCGATATTTTTAGAGAAGTGGTGAAATCATCGCCAGATTCGGAGCGCTGCCCCTCTGCCGTTTCATACTATGGGTGCTGGGGCGCGAGTGGATTTGGCGTCTCATATCCCTTCCTTATAGGGCATGTACTTCTAGTTGTTCAAATAGATGCTTGATTAGGATTATTTTTCTGGTTTTATTTGCTTTCTGAATAAATCTTCCTTTTAATGGCCTTGGAGTTGTGTTCTCTGTCTGTAGACTGTTGCGTTCGCAGCTAGTTGCCAGGCCCAAAGCTGCAAAGATGGATCAAGAAGCACGACAGCCCGTGTTAAAATGTGCTTGCTGTAGTTAAATGTAACTGGAGGTAGCCCTTCTCAGGAACAGGGGAAAACACTCTTTATCTCAAAGATGCAGTGTAAAAGTACTTGAGTCGCAGGATTTTTCAGGGTTCTGGTGCAGGTAATCTTCCTAAAGGATTTAGCTTTGATCACAGTAACTAGGAGTGTTTCAAATTCTTATGATTTAGTGGTTCCTACACCATAGTTACCGTATCCTTTTCTGTTCGTGAAGCACATATGAGGCTGAAATTGGATGTTGTACAAAAGGGAGAAAGGCTTTGGTAAGGAAATACAAAAGGTAGCTTGCTCCAGTGACGCTCAGGTAGGGAGCTTGTCAAAATGACAGATGGTCTTCAAAAGCAAATATTGGGTCGCTGGAAGTTAGAGTGCCACAGGTACAGGCATAGCCTTTATTCCCCCAAATTGCCACCATTGCACCTGGCTGTGATTACAGCTCTGCTTGTGGCAATGCCAGCACAGAACAGCTGCTATCATTCAAGCACATCATTGTCTCATCCTGCTCACAGCAATTTTACACGATGTGATGGCTACGACACTAGCAGCCTGCTCTGCTTTCCTTGGGTCGTGTTCCCGGCTGATACCGCTAGAGCTGCAGCAGCAGTAGCTACAGTGGAAACTTTGAGGAGAGAGAAAACGTGCTCGTGTAGATAAGGAGTGGGTCAGGTAGTATGATCTTTATTTCCAGGTAACTGGATTGCTTGACCTTCTCTGTTTGTTTGGAAATAGTGTTTTTTGCAAAGCTTCCAGATCTTCAAGTCTCATATTTGTCATATTTGAGCTAGAACTAAAAGGAGAGAAAGGGATATGCTGCTTGGAAATGTTTTTAAGTCAGGTACATAGCAGTTTTTATACAGATAGTAGGGTTCAGTTTTTGTTGTGTATAAAATCTGTAGCTTTTTGCATACTTGAAGAGTCAGCTGTTGCCAGTGCTGAGATTTGTGTTTAAGTCAGGGCAGATCTTAGCATTTCTCCAGAAGAACCTGAAAGTTTTTTCTTAAATGAAATCCCACGTATCAAAGCTTGTATCCAGCTTTGCTTGATTCAAGGATATGAAGTACTTAAGGACCGAGCTTGTCTTGTATATTGCAGTAAATCATTTCTGTATGGAGCTACTCTTTTCGTTTCTAATTTTGTGGTGATTAAATGACCTAATAGTTTACACAAGACTTTACTTGCTGTTTCCTAGGAAGCAGCTAGGTATCTGTTCAAATTTTATGAGAGCTTCATGGAGCAGACAGGTTCCAGTGTAAACCCCATTTTTAATCCCTCTGTGTGTTTGGGTTGAAAAACTAGTTTGCCTGAAAATGCCGGTTCTTTCTTTGCTGTTAGAAGGAAGGCCTTTCTGAAAGAAAGGAGTAAGTTGGTAAACAGTATTTAACTGAGAATGTGATCTTGCAATCAGATTACCTACAAGAAGTTGTTTTGAACTTGGCTGGTACTGAAGTTTTTTATGACTTGCAGTCTTTTTTTCTTGTGGGTTTTTTTTTTGTTGTGTTTTTACTTTTTATTTTTTGTGCATTCAGATCTTCTCATTTTAGGTTGCAAGTCAGATTTTGCAGTTGTAGTCTGCAGCCTTTATTCTGCAGGCAGTGGCACAGATAAGCTCTGTTATGCATGGCTACTGGGAGGGATACTTCTTAAAGTCATGGTATAATTTTAATAGATGTGGTGAGAATGTAAATTTTGCCTTGATCAATTAATGTATAAGGGATTTTATCTATAATAAGCTTAAGATGGGATATAAACTCTTAGAAGGTGGCTACTAGATATAAAATTTTACATAGCATGCATAAAACATTATGATTTAATTATCTATGCAGTTTTTTTTAATGTGGCATCTGTGTGTGTAGGGCCTTTTAGAGACTCACTTCTGCAGCTGCTTCAACAGTTGTCTGCAGTTGCTGGGTGAGTGGGGAATATGGGCATAATCTGGAAAATGAATGTGTGCAGAAAGGGAAGAGAACACCAAACTGGTTTTGTGACAGATGCGATCTCTGGTAATCTTCTTTCCTTGCCTTTGCAGGTGTGTCATGTTGTGTACTGTGTGTCAAATATAGATGCTTCATAGTAAAGTTTCTGTTGATTTCTAAGGATTGGAGATACCCATCTGACCTTGAAAACAAAAATATGGTGTAGAACTATTTTCACTATGTCACTTTCACTGACACAGCCTCTCTCTCACCCCCCCCCCTTTTGGAAATTCACCAGTCTAGTAATGGTCTGGAATAATTGTTTTGCTGTAAGTCTTGTGGCATCATTCTCTGGAGAAAAAGAAAACAAACTCCTTTTCTTGTAATGAATTTCCAAGTATAGAGAATGGTTGACAAGGCTAGTTTAACAGATCAGTACTCTGATGTGGAGCTGTACAGGCAGGTGAATATTTCTATAGTGTGGGCTGCATGACCGTGGATGCTGTAGTAGTGTCTGTAATTTGGGAGGGAGGATTAGTAGGATAGATAAAGTGCACATAAAAATTGCTGGATTAGGTTGGATCAGAGGCCTGTCTTGCCTGGTATTCTCTCTTAATTGCTTTTAGCAGCTGCTTGGGGAAAGAGTAGAGTGAGCACAAGGTACGAAGTGATGATTCTTGAGTGTAGGAATGATGGCGTTGCTGTGCCGACCATGAAATGGAGCATTTTCAGATCTAGGTAAATCTGAGTAACGGGCACAGTGTTGAGTTTCTAGTTGGTACTGGACAGATGAACTATGAAACAATAGGTTAGAATAGTGAATGGAGGTTAGTGAGAGTTTAAGGCTGTATTCATAGCACACATTTTGAGTTAGAAAATCTGTTTATTTGGAATCATAGAATCACAGAACACCAGGTTGAAAGGGACCACAAGGATCATCTGCTTCAACCTTTCTTGGCAAAAACATGGTCTAGACAAGGTGGCCCAGCACCCTGTCCAGATGAATCTTAAAGTGTCCGATGTTGGGGAATGACTCTTTTTGTGATGTCTGTAGAGATCAGTTCTATTTCAGGGCTTTCATAGCAGGATATGAAACTTTCATATGGAAAGATGGTTGTCTGGATAGTGGCCCTCCAGAGTTGGGATGCATAGTTCTTGTCTTCCTGCTACTGTTTGCAGCTCTGCTAAATAACTAGATAGAAAATAACATGATTGTCCATGTGAGTGGCCACCAGTTTGTAAGTTGTCACAATACTAGTAAGGGTGGGTTGGCGGTCTCTGTCACACACTCTTTTGTGGGAGAAGTTCTGAGTTAATGTAAGTCGTTTGTCACCAGAAAGGAAACCTCTCAAAAACAGGGCTGCAGTATGGGGTAAGAAAGGGGACATCCGCACTGCTTCATTGTGGCTGATAGATGTATAACTATTGGAAAGTTAACCGTGTATAACAAACAGGAGGATACCAGCAAGACTCAGACCCGCCCTCAACAATGATGCTAATTTGTGGTATGTGGTAGGTAAATTGATCATACCTGGATCTTTACTTCTCTGCCCAAGTTTTGCATTGCATTCCATTATTGTCGAGTTTAAATTTATTCCATTAAAAAGTGGATGTGAATAGTCATATCACTGCTGTATTCCTTGGAATTAGCTTTAAAAGAAAACCAAAACAGTCCTGTAACCCTGCAAGCTTTTTTCCTGTGATTATGCTAAACCCGAGGCTGGGTTTCTCACTGCGGAGGAGCCTCTTGCAAAGTAATTTTTCATTGGGGTGGATAAATCTCACAACCTAATTTTTGTGCTTATTTTTCCATAGCTGGGCGTCTCCAGTCAGGTAGATTGACTTGGTACCTCCATAAATGTTTGGGATTTTGGGTTCTTACTGCATAAAAAAGTGAAGCAAGTCTGAACAGACCCCAAAACTAAGTGTCTTGCATTTGGTGTTTTGTTTTTCAGCCTCTGTAGCACTGTGCTTGGTCCTGTTCTTTCTGGATACTGGCTTTAGATGTCCTGCCAAAATTGTGTGAAAGGTCCTCTCCTAGATCTGTCTTAAAATCTAACAAACCAGAAACTGTGTTTGTAGATTCTGAATGCTAGGCTCTGTTTTTTTACAGGGAGTGAGGTTACTTGGCGTCATGGTTTAGTTATTTTTATGTGGCCAAGCAGGTGTATGTTTTCCAGATTTAAAGTTCTGAAATTAGTCAGTCTATTGTTTGCTCTGTCTATCTATTGAGGAATTTGAGAAGATTTTGGCATGCTTATCTATCTTTAGTTTATCAGAATAGCATCTTTTTTTTACCAGCGATTTTCTTAGTCATATTTTTATTTTGCTGTGATGTTTAAAAAGCCACCTCAATGGGGAGACAATGAAAAGTGTGCTTAAGTTACTGATGCTATTTTACATACAATTTTTGGAACAATTTTTGTGTGTGCTCTTTGAAATGACAATATCATAGCCTGTAAGTTACTTTCAGTATTTACAAAAGACTGTGTCAGTAAGAAAGCCTATGATTATGCTTTTTATGCTCAAAGGAGGTAATTTAATTCTGAAAAGGTTTTTATTATGCTGTATGATAATTCAAATAACCATGAATTAATTTCACCTTTTTTTCTTGAGAGGACTGCATTACATTTAGTGAAATATTTGCCTATCCACGTTAAGAGCTTTTCCTTATATTTTATTATTTGTCTGTTTTGTTAGCTGACACACGTAATAAAGATACTTGCTTTAACGTCTATGATGTTAGTGATGTTGTATGTCATAACGGCTTCAGCAGTTTAGGGATTCATTAAAACCACTCCTTATGTTACAAATTGCTGTAAACTTGTCAACTGGCCAGTGAATGATGATGCAGCTCTGCTAAATATGTATGTTCCCTAAATACTGTTTGCCTAGTGATACAGCGCTTAAAAGATGTAACCAGAAGTAACCTTGTCTTTGGAAATTTTTGAGAAAGCAAAAAAATGGAAAAGAAACTCCACAAGCAATGCTTTTATTTCCCCCTCTTCTACTGATTACTGAAGAAGATTGAATGAGAACTTTGAGAATGGATGCTCTGACGTAAGAACAGTCGAAGCATATGCAGGTTCAGTATAATATTTTCATTTCTAGGAAGACTGATCTTCCTTTTGCTTTTTTTTTTTTTTTGGGAGAACTTCAGTCTATGGCATCAAATTCTTAGTGACACGGTTGAATCAAGAATCTTGGGATAGTTTCTTTTATAATCGCAACTGGCACCAATGTNTTTTTTTTTTTCCCTCCACATTTGCTGATACCAGGAAGAGCCTGAGGTGTTTTACAGTTTTCTTTAGTGTGTGGTGGTGGTTGTTTGTGTGGTTTTTGTGGTTTTTTTTTTTGGTCCCCCCCCCCCTCCAAGAAGCCTGCATATCTTTTCAGTCTGACAGATTCATGTGGGAAATTTTAGTTAACTTGGAAAGAAATCCTTAACTGTAACAGTAATACCAAATGAGGGTATGTTTCAATATTTTACAACATTCTAGGTCATTATGGAAGTGCACCAAGCTGTTAACAGAAAATGCAAACTGTGACCTGAAATAATGAGTGGATAATACGTGCTCTCAACTCTGCTGGTAATGTGGCAGAGAAGGGGTGTTTTACTGCTCTTAACAGCATTTTCAAGTAATTATGTCAGTGCATCACAACTTAGTATCTGACTGATGTGATAAAGAATTGACTAAAGTCATGTAGGAACTACAATCTCCTATAAAATGAATGATTATCTGGGAAGGATCTGTAACTGTTGAAGACAAATAATGCAAAAAATCAAATGTGAAAAATCGAAAAGTAATTTTAATTTCCAATCCTACACACTGTGTCATGCACAAGTAGCTCTGTTAAACCAGGCAACACTATCCAGGTACATGAATTACTCGTTTTCATGACTGTTTGCACATAATGTGTTAGGATCTACCACAGGATGGAAACTTGGTGATGATAAGGTATCAGTGGTTAAATATTGTAGGGACATGCCTTGAGTAGGAAGGGACTTCTGATAATACCAGATTGTACTTAAAGCTGCTTTTTATAATCATGACTAATTGTAATTAGTTTTCTGAAGTACCTTGAAGAAATTTGTAAATTTGAAAGGTTTTACATTTATTGAAGGTATTTTTGAAGACTTTTTAAAAGAATCTGTTAAACTCTGTTTCTGATAATTATTCCATTGACTGGAAATGAAGGAAATAACAGTGCCAGTAGTCTAAATTTCAGTAATTAATTGCATGTTCAAACGCTAGTGAAATCAACACTGCTTAAAATCTAAACGTGTGAAAGTACACTGGAGCTAGAAATGTGAAGTACTCCAGGACTCAAAAGCCTCGATGACCTAATCAGGACCTGCTGTTGTAGAAGTCTCTACCAGTACTCCTTTAGTGTGGAGTCTATAGAAACTCCCTTTAATAGGCTGATTATTGGCTATAAAACTAGAAATTTATTTTCATTATTTTTAATAACCAACAAAAAATAACTTAAAGAAAAAATGCTTTGCGTAAGAACACTCTGAGGAGGTAGAATGAGCGTGGTAGTGGGTAATGCAAGGCTGCATCCTAGTAAATAATTTTCGCTGGCGACTTAAAATAGGAGAAGGACGTGAGAAAAAGCTGATTGGTATCTTTTAAGCAAACTCCCTTGTGAGATGTATTGCTTGGACAAAAATAACTCCCTTTGATGGTAAGAAAAACAGTATCTGATTGACTTGGTTATTTTCACAACTGTTTTAACAGTTAATAGCTTTAGATGAAACACTTGCTTTTGCAAAGAGTTCTACTAGTATAAAAACGTTATCAGAGAGTACTGAATGCAAGCTTTTTCATTTTAATTATTATAAAGTTAAGGAGAGGAATTGTTGGGTATCAGTTCTAGCTACGGGAGTTTGTAGAGATACTGATTGTAGCCTGTTTAGGATGAAGATTTTCTAGAGGTTTTTACATTATTTATTTTTTATTGTTCAGATGAACTGTCGGTCTTTCATATAAGTGCTTGCACGTTTATATAGAATACTTTTCCAGCATTATGCAGCCTGTAAGGATTTGCTTACCTTGCAGATAGATTTTGCAGTTTCACTGTTTGTTTTTAATCTTGATTTTGTGATTATATTACTCTGGATTTGGCAGTACTCATATGTTCAGTGAGCAAAATGCCTATTATTCTGTGGCAGTAGATGCTACCAGAAGTACTAACAGTTGCACTAGCCCTGTAGAACAACTGGGCATGTGTTACAAGTCAGCTGTGAGTATTTCACTTGTGTGCTGTATTTGCCTGAAACAGAGCCATAGAGAACTGGAGAAGAAATCTGGAAATAGTAGAAATCTAAGATTAGTATTTACCTGAATGAACAATAGCATGGACATTGACTTGTTCTGAATGAGACTGTCACCAGCCTGATTTTCTTGAAGCATCCATAATGAGATCCACAAGAGAGTGAAGATTGCAGTTTCGCAGAGGAGTCCACCCAAATGGTGCTGAAGTTCAAATTTTTCTTGGCTTGTGATATTAGGCCTTTATCACACAAAAAATAAAATGTTACTCTAGCACTACCTTTAAGGCCTTGCCTACTCTAGAAAGAAGTGGGCTGTTTGTTTAGCACTACAATGCATAACAGGTTGTACAACTTTAGCACAGAAAAAGAAAATGTCACTTGTTTTGACTGTGCAGTGTGACTAATCAAGTCAAAATGTAGTTTACATATTCAGGTAGATATGATAAAAATTCACATGCCTTTTAAATTTTTTTTTTACTGACATTCACTTATGGATCATATGAAATTGTAATTTAAAGGCATCTTCTTTTCTTGATATTTATTTTTTTGCTTGTTGGAAACCTCAGATGATGTTAACCAAAGTGTTACTTTTTTATCTTTGAGTATTTTTTTTTCCCAGGGAGAGAGAGAGACTTTTCTCATGATGTTGGCTGCCTGCCTAGGTTTTTACTTTGCATTATGTGTTGTATGTTACCTGTTGTATTTACAAGGGGCGCACTCTCTTCTGCCAAGTCATACAGTGAAGATGGAGAGAGAAGAACCACGCATGGGCAATGATCTGTGCTGGACTATTCTGCTTGGAGGGCAGGGTGAATAGGGGCTACAGCATGTAATAGGGGAGGAGTGGCAGAGGTAGGGAGAGAGAAGAAATTGGAGAAAGAAAGTTAATTAATGATGTATTGAACGAGAGCTTATTTGCCGTGAGTGAATTGAAGTAATTGTTGAAGACTAGCCAATCTTTGTGTGAAGATGAACTTGCATTGTTGCCTGGGTAGGAGTTTATTTGCTTTACAAGACTGGTTGAATTAATTGGCGAGATGTGCTGTAATCTGCGTGACTGCTATTTAAAAATGAAATAATTCACTCCAGCATTACAACAGAAAAAGCAACTGTTTCTGCGGATTGGTTTTTTTTTCTGAGGGTCTTGAGTTTCTTATTCAAGCTCTTTCTCAAAGGGTTTTCTGGTGGCTGAACCTGAACTAGCTCAACACATGAAATAACAGGGTGGTCCCTGTTTCCCTGTGTATCTGCTGCTTAAGAGTCATAATCAGGATGATGGGTTTTCTCAGGGTGAAGCTCATTTGCTGTGCTTGATGACTGGTGAGCCCTATGTTATTTTTTTTTTCCACCCTCAGATGCAGGTAACTTGACTGCAAAATCTATAGTAGTTGCGGAATGTGATTATGTTTTATTGTGGCTTAAAAATATCCCCAAAACCAGGAAGCTTCTTTTTTGTGGTTGTTGTTTCATTGGTATGGGAAAGAATTAAGAGTAGGCCCTGGCACTGTGAAGTACTTTGAGGGGACACTTCTGTAAATATGGTCAACCTGATGTAACTGCTGATAGCAGAAGGCCTCACGAGGCTCTGGGGTCTGATCTTTGCTTTTTTCTGCATTTTTTCCTCGCTTCTTGTTCCCTGCAGCCCTTTATGTACATCTTCAATGTTGATGAGCTACTTCAGAGACTAAAACCACTAGAAAACTGATTTTGGTATGTTTCTTTTCTGGTAATATAGATATCTAAACTGGCCTGGCAGAAGTAATTGGAGCATGTTGTCTCGGGATGCAAGGTGGAAGGGGAGGAAGGAAAGTGAGGCTTTTAGCATCCTATCAGTTCTGTTACCTTGCACCATGGTTGGTGCTGGGAGCTACTGTGGAAACAGAGACCTCCATTCAGTTGCATCTGGGAACTGAGAAGTGGGGAGGGTGTGTCATAACCCCACATCTGAGTGAATCTGGGGAGAGGGGCGTGTCCTGGAAAAGATGAGTTGGAATGGGGAGAAGATGCTTTAGCCCCTCTGAAATTCCTCAGGTCTTTTCTGGCACCTCTGGCTTCCGCCCGACATCTTTTCCTATATGAGGACAGGCTGGGAGAGCTGGGGTTGTTCAGCCTGGAGAAGAGAAGGCTCTGGGGAGACCTTATTGCAGCCTTTCAGTACTTAAAAGGGGCCTATAAGAAGGATGGGGACAGACTTTTTAGCAGGGCCAGTTTCGATAGGACAAGAGGTAATGGTTTTAAACTAAAGAAAGGGAGATTCAGGTGAGACATGAGGAAGACATTTTTTACAACGAGGGTGGTGAAACACTGGCCCAGGTTGCCCAGGGAGGTGGTAGATGCCCCATCCCTGCAGACATTCCAGGCCAGGCTGGACGGGGCTCTGAGCAACCTGATCTAGTTGAAGATGTCCCTGCTCATTGCAGGGGGTTTGGACTAGATGCTCTTTGAAGGTCCCTTCCAACCCAAACTATTCTATGAATCTGTGGTCTTCTTCTGCCTGTGGAGCCTGTTCTGCTGCCTTTGAGTGACTCAGCTTTGCCTGGGCACCTCCAAAACCAAGTGCTGGTTCAGAGTGCTAAATACAGCTTTTGTGTATCGTGCACATCCTGATGTACTGAGGTATTCCAACCATGCTCTCGTGCCACACAGGCTAAAGAAACTGGCTTCTTAATAGCGTGAATTGTTTTAAAAAGCAGATTTTCTTCTTCACATATTCATCTTGTTAGCAGGAGGGGAGCGTGGTTGGTGATGTTGAAGGGATTAATTTTTCCTGTATTGCTTGTAGAAGATGAACTGTCCGGGACAAATGAGTTGTTGTTTAATATGGTGTTGGTTTTGGTGTGTGTTTGTTTGTTTGGGTAGGGGTTTTTTTTGTTTGTTTTTAGCTAATGAACATGTGTTTGTTCATAGCAGTAAGCTTGTGGTTATATCCTTTCTTTCTATATATATGTTTTCGAGGTTTTGGAAGCTGTCTAAGGAGGTAAAAGGTTTCTTTTCAAAAGCTCAGTTTCAGAACTTGGAAAGAACATCTTACAAAGCTAGTGTAGTGTGTCTGTGCTGCTTCTGAAATTACAAAAAATATTTGGAGAATATTAATGGCTTGCTATTCAAATGCTCTTCCTTTCTAAGCTGAAAATATTGAAGTTTTATAGGTACATTAATTAGCCTGAAATTTTAATTCAGCTTAAAATAATGTGGCTTTCTCAGTTTTTCTTTTTCTTTTTCTTTTTTTTTATTATTACATACATGGGAGTAAACTTCAAGAAGTTACCATACAGCAATTTTTCAGTTCCTGCGATGTCTTCTGTCTTTCCGTATACATACATGACACTTCAGCAGCCCCTTCTTTGTCCATCACTTTCATGCTTTGCAATGCTTACCTATCGACTCTCATATTCATATCCCTGAAAACGTGTGATAGAGAAGATGGTAGTTACATGAATCTTGAAGGATATATCTAAAGGATCATTCTAAAAACCCTCACAACTTATTCCATTGGAAAACTTGAATTATGCACAACTCAGTATCTTCTTTTTTGTATAAAAATATATCAAGGGAAGTAGTGGCAAGTTGCACAGTTAAAATACTATGGTTCTTACTCTTTTTTTATCTGTCTAACATAGTGCATCTGGATGAGTAATATTTAGTCTGTCTTAAGGCCACTTTCTAAGTAATGTTCTTGGAATATGAACAATAGAATACAAGCCTGTTTTGCTTTAGCTAACGTGCTTGGTTCAAAAATTTCCAGTATCTTTATTCTTCATGCTGAATGTATTGCATATCTGTTTACTGAAAACAAACGTTTAAAAGCAAAACATTAAGTGTATTCTTTGTCTCTTTTGGTGCCTTCAGGAGGCATTAAGGTGCTGTGACAGGCCTTGCTGAGATGGGATATTCCAAAAAGGCAGTGGAAATTGACAGTTTGGAAAGCCGACAGGTTCTGTGCCCTTGTGAACTGTTTCCATACTTGCCCTGTTGGATTCCAGTTGTCTGTGGCACCTGGGTGTGCTGCATCTCCTGATGACTGTTTAATAGGTTTAACAGTAATCTTCTATGTAAAGGCTAAGGGAGGAACCTTCGCTCTTCCAGCTGCAGTGCAAGCTCCATCCTTCATCTCAATAAAAGTACTTTGTATTTATTTAATGGCAGGATGTTGATTTGCTTTTTGTTGTGTTTTCTAAAGCTCATCTTGACCTCATAGTGTTCTGTGGCCTTGAAATGAATAGACAAGTGTATGATTGTAGAAGTGTTTCCTTTTCATTTGTCTTCATTAGCCATTAAGGTTAGAGTTCATCCCATTTTCTCATGTTACATGCTGCTTCTCAAAAAGAAAATTCTGTTTTGATGTTAAGTGTTTAAAATATTTTTTTATAGGACAAGATAAAGCAACATTAGTTTGATTTCTTTTTTCAAATGGTTCGTAGTTCAGTGTTGCAATGAGCAGCTTTCTAATTAGAGGACACAATACCTATCCTACTGGGCATTATATCAAAATAGCTGCAATTTATTTTAGCTGTGTAAAATATTACTGGATCAACATGGGTTTACCAAGCTGTAATGATAGCAACTGACATTTATTCTATCCGGTGTTCAAAATACTCTTTTTTTTTTTTTTTTTTTTTTTTTTTTTNTTTTTTTTTTTTTTCCCCATCTCTAAATATGGTGGTAAGCAGAAAAGAGTTTGTCTCTTAATTCCTGTGGTATGGTTTGCTGCTTTATTTCCTTTCCCCTACCCACTTCCAATTATTTTTTTCCACTCAAGCAGCTTTCTTATGCTAGATCCCTTCTTTCGTGATTGAGTATGTAATGCTGACTCACTAGTTGTCATAACTGCCTTGCAGTGTTGGCAGGGGTGTGCATGCCTGTGCGTGGGTACTCTGACCACAAAAAGGCACCTTCTTGCACGAGAATTTTTGATATTAATTAGTTTAATATTCTGGTTTGTAATGGTGCTGTAGGGGAGGAAATAAGTGGCTTGTGCTTTTCTTTATGGTTGCATTCAGGGGAAAGCAATTTTGAGCATTAGACAGCAAATTCGCTGTTGGTTCTGCCTTTCAGTGTTTAGTGACAGAAAGGCTTAAAGTTTGTGTAGTGTTATGTGAAATGATAGGGGAAACTTCACTCTTGTTTTCATGTGATCTTTGCAAAAGTTTGCTAAGGACGGCAGGGCTGCTTTGTTTTTTCAAGTACATACATCCATTCCCTCTTTACTTGCTCGTTTTTCAGTTTGTGAACTGGATGGTACAGCCCTTATAACTAAAATGCGTTTGAGTGGTGGTTTTATGTTGTTTTTTGTTTGTTTGTTTGTTTTTTTCCAGCCAAACTGTATGCACACTGCATAGGCCAAACAACCCTCTGTACAGCATTTCTTTATTCACTAAGTAAATAACAGTGTAACTTGGATCACAACCAAAACTTTCTTTGTGGGCTTAACTGTTGCTCTGACTTTGTCTGGTAGGACCTGCCTGTCCCAGATGCTGGTTCCCTTTGTCCAGTCAACCACGACTGGCCCCATGTACCCCGAGTCGAATTAATGAAGCGCCTTCAGTGCTGTGCTGCAGTAGCTACTGCTGTCAGGTTGGTTGAGGGAAGGAAACCTGCTCTACGTTTTTAGCTTCCCTGTGCTGATGGGAGTGCTGCTGAATGTGACAGTTCCCAGGCTTGGCAGACTCTTCAGCTGGGATGTGAAATTTGCATTACATTTCCAGATGACATGATCTACTCTCTGAAGTGGCAAGCTTAGTCCAGCAACTGATTTGAATAATTTGCTGAGTAACCGTTGTTAATAATGACAAAGGACTTGTATGTTTTTCAGTATAGGGGTGCGCAAAAGCACCAATGTGCACACATGCCCATTCAGCTTACTGTGCCGCTTCTATAAAATACATATTGTGATTCTTTGCTATATAAATGTAACAGTCATTGAGAAGCAAAGACCCTGTCTTTCCATTCCGAAGTTAGACTTTGCTAACTTTGCTTGTCTGTTGTGTTGAAAGTTATGGTTGTAATAGAAGAAAAAATAGTACATCTCTGCAGTAAGGTATTTTTACAGTTTAGTGCACGGTGACTTGTTTAGTATTTTTTGACGTTTATCGACACACAGAGAAAACACAAATACTCAGACAGTGATAATGATGGTGGTCAACTGGATGGAAAACTTACCTCTGTAATCATCAGGCACTGACTCTGCGTGGGCTTCATGTAGACATCAGGTCACAGAATTCATCTGTCACCTGGTAAAACATGGGATGGCACTGTTATTCCAGAAGAAACCACGAGTTCTGATTATCTAGGTATGTATTTCTTTTGATGTCCTGATTATGGGGGAGAAAAAAACCCCAAACAATTAAAGACAATTTTTTTCTATTTTATTTTCCTCTTAGAAAGAACTCTGTGTGTGTTGTCTGGTAGTCTATAAACTAATGAATGCTGACTTCCAAATGAGGATGCCAAATCATCATCTGGTTTTGAAATTTAGGGCTGCCTTTGGCATTACATTGTACCAGTTAAGCCATGGGGTTTATTTAAGAGTTTTCTACAGGACACCCTGTTTCTGTGTGGAATTGTATTAAAACATGCTTTTTTTTTGTGCATAATTAAAAATACTTACACACACTAAAATTAAAAATATACTTTTTATCTTTCAGTTTTAAAGCTGCTTTCCTCTGTCTCGTGTTCCTATAGTGATTCTGATTGATTGCAGTGGCACTTGGTGGTGACAGAAGAGTAGATCACCTGCAGTCTGCTCAGCTTGCTTCTGGATTTAGCCAAGAGCCTGCTCCCTTAGATGGGAACTACATAAACATTGCCGATTGCCTTTTTTCTTTCTTCTTTTTTTTTCTTTTTTTTTTNTTTTTTTTTTTTTCCTTGTGATTTTTATCTTAAACAGGTCAGAAAATCTTGAGAATGTTTAGTGTGACAAGTCTGTTAGTAATTTGGAAGGAATACTTCAAACTTTCTGTGCGTGTTGTTGGGTTATAACTATTTAACTGTTTGCAAAATAAACCCTTGTATTTTCCTGTGTTACTTGTGGAAAAACTGGTCAGCATTCAATGGCAGCATCTGAAAACCACTGTTCTGTTCATTCACTAGGTAAGGAATGGACTTGGCAGTATTTTTTTCTTTTTTAAGAATTACTTTGTTTCCAGTGTAATGGGGAATATATTCTAGGATCCAGTGAGATAATCCACTCTCACCTGGAACACTGTGCTTAGTTTCAGGTACTGTTTTGTTTTTTTGTTTTTTTTTAAACAAACCAACCAACCCCCTGCCCAGAAAGACAAAAAAACCCCCCAAAACCACACAAATATAATTCCCCCCCCCCCAACAACAAAACACACAGAACCAAAACAAAAAAACAGAAGCAGAGTTTTTGGGCGAGGTGAAGTGAGGGATTTTATTTATTTTTTTTTAACTCTCTTTTTCATCAAAAACTTTGGACCTCCAGGGTGCTTTAAAAGAAGAAACCAAAGCAAAACAGACTTAAGAGAAGTTTATAGAATAGTGTATCTAACAGAAAGGAACCCCTGTTCTGTAGTTGTGCTCTTTGCAAGCCTTAGATACCATCAAAAGCCAGATCCTTCTGGAATTTAGAATTTACATTTTTACAGCATGTAATTTAACTTCTAGCCGATCAAATTAGGCAAAAGGTTTGAAAGATCAGTCTACTACAGATTTTAGCTGTCTTTGGCCTTAATATGAATGTGCGGATGAGATGTCATGAGGAAAATCTTTAAAACACTTGCATTTTTGCAAGTGTTCCATTCCCTTTGGGGGTGTAATGTATTACTACTGCAAAGGAAACATAAGCCTTACAGCTTTCATATGCTTCACTGGAAAAAGTGTCTTCTCATCCATTTTTCACAGACTACAGTGTTTAACATTTAATTCTTAATAGAAACTGTAATTTAGAAAGGTTTACAGACTTGTAGCAGTCTGTGTATGTTGGTAAAAAGAAAATTGAATTTTATCTTCATTTTTCCACTCAGAGAGGATAAACAGTAAACAAAGTGTTGAGAATCTGGAAGACATGCTGTTGGTCAGCTGATGAGTGTTTGTTGGGAAACTGTATGACCATGACTTATGTTTAGATTTCTCCAGGACTTTTTCTGTAGTTTAAATGTTTGTTTATCTACAAGAACTGCAGAATAAATAAAAAAACATGGAGGGCAAGAGGTAAGCCACCTACTCTGGAATGTCCCCACATTTGTTGTTTGGGTTGTAAAACTGAGCTGCTGTTACCTAGTTTCAAGTATGTCATCTTGCCTTCTGTGTGAGTTTATAAGCATCCTTTCTGGAGCTGTCTGCAGACCATGCAGACTCATTTGCTTTTGAACAAATCTTCTCAGAAACTAAAATGTCTGTGTGCCAAATGAGATTTCATAGGTGGTGAGGAAAGTGTGTAGGTGAATTCTAGACCCCATTTGCCATGATGTGATATATTGTAAAATTTTGGTGACCTCCTAAGCTTCAGAAGAGTCGAGTAACTTTGTTATCACAAAAAAAAGTGTCTTTAAGTATGAGAATTCACAGCATGTTCCAGAGGTCATGGAGTGTTCCAGGTCAGTTTATGTTGTCCTATGCAGAATACCAGCTGTCCCTGATGAGCAGGTCTGGGAAACTGTTTGATGGTAGCTATTAGCAAATATTAACAAGCACAATAGTATTGCAGAATTTCTGCCCTTCTTTGGAGATTGTGCGTTTCATATCCCCTCTGAAGACTGGAAGTCCGAGCCAACATCTGTCGCTCATGACTACCAGGCATTAGGATATTCCAGGGAGAAATAACTGAGTTGTGAATACAAGAATGAAAATGGAACTGTGTAGAACATAATGTCTGACTGTTCGGTAGTTGTAATTAGCTGGGGTACCTGCCTAGGAAAAGGGAGACCTTGGTTTCCAGCCCCTTTTCCTAGGTGTAGCTGTGGCTTTTATTCTCTCACATTCTAACATAATCCTGCAGAGCAGAGACAGAGCTTAGGGCTCCCAACGAACAACTGGCAGCTTCTGCAGCTTCTTTCCAATGCTGCCTCATTCTGTGAACAATTCTCAAGTTGTTCTCTTGGACAAAGATGCCTAAATTATGTTCCTGCCTCCCTTCCTCGACCTTTGCATCTCTCTAGTCCCACTCTGTAGGATATCCTGCATGTTCCAGAGAAAACCATAGGTGATTTTACTTGCTTTTTGCCCACCCAGGCTTAACTTTTCCTCAAATACATTTACTAGAGGATAGTCACAGATTTCCATTTTGTTGTAAAATAAAGCCAGATAAGGTGTTCCAAATCCAGCAAGACTCCAAAGAACATGTATTTTGACAGCTTCTACCAAAATGACTTATGAAGGCTACACTACTGGCAACTATGGCTTTCCCAAAATAGACCTCCACTGCAGTACAACATTACGGTGGAAAAGTAAGCTACTGTGCAGTTGTCTTTTTCCCCCGTTCCTTTTCCTCTTGTTCTTTGATGCCAAAGTTGATACAGATAAATAACCTTCTTGCTTTGATTATGAAAATAAATATTAAAATTATTAAAATGCATTCTAAACTTGAAAATGAAGGCCTCTTATGCCAGACATAGCCCAATATGAACCTGTAACCTTACTGCTTTTTTTCCTTATGGAAGGTGCAGGGCTGTTTGTTCTGTTACACGTGATGGTTTTCCAGAGCTAAAATTAACATTAGGATGGGCTTCAAAAATTAGCTGGAAGCTATTTTTGTGCCGTCCTTGGAAGTTGAGTACTTGGTCTTTTGTGTTGAGCAGTGAAAGAAGATAAATCACTCTCATGAATACTGATCTGGGTTATTTCTATAGTGTGTTCCACTGCAGCAAGCAGTAATGTGCATGTCACGAGCACTTTCTTTACATCTCTGTGTTGGTTTTTTTTTGGGGGGGGACCATAAATGGGGCTGTGTTGGCTGTGTCTGGGTGATCCCCATGTCACCCTACCGTGGTTGTGCTGTGTGCTCATGAAGCCAGAAGAGGGAGCACAAACGAAGGCCTTGTTTGCAGGATGTGATGGTTACATCCATGAGGCTGATCTGGAGCCATGGAAATACTGGGGTCACAGATGTGAAGTCAGTGTCTTACTCTGTTTAGACGTGTGTGCATAAAGAGTGGGAAATGGTGAGCCTGGTGTTTGCTTGAAGAGAGAGAGAGGGGCACGGTGCCACAGAAGAAGCAAAATTACTGGGAAAAACTGCATTTGGCATAACCCTTTTAAAGCAAAAGCAAATTATTATGTATTAAATGGTTTACTAAGCCTGTTATTTGAAGTTAAGTCCAGTGTATTTGGTTTATAAGATCACAAGTGTTTCTCATGAGTCAGAAATGATTTGTGTGTGGTTGTGCAAACCAGATACATTGGATGTGTGACACCTTTGTACTTTCTAGAACTTATTCAAATGTGATTTATTAAATATAACTGTTCGTTCTTATTGTAGGTCCTATAGCATGCTTGTAGGGACTTTTTTGGTTTTTTATAAGCATCCTGATTCTTAGGGTTGCTACCTTTCAAATATATATATATATGTACTTTTACAAATAGTGTATTTTCTTATGATAATATGCAAACATTGTGTGATGTGCACAGGTAGTATTTAAACTAATCACTAATAACAAACATGTGACAACACTGAGGTATTGATTAAACTTTGCAAACTGATCTCCATGATGTAGGCAAAGGGTATTTTGGTCACAAAGACCCATTGACAGATACGCAAAATTCTTCCTGCTCAAGTTAGGAGACCTTTTAAGAGTATAGTCTTTTCCCAAGTGTTTTTCTGAGACCTTTAACTTCGGCTGCATTAGCTTTTTCAAGGAGTGCAATACAGCTGAGTGATATCTTGAAAAGAATAATTAAAAGAAAAGCTGCAATCTTATTAGCCTTTTTTTTGGGGGGGGGGTGGGGGGTGTTGTTTTCCTATTTCTTGTTGGGGAAGATCTCCAATTTTCATGTCTACAGCTATTTGCTTTATTACCTTAGATGTGCTATTTCCAATGTTATGCTCATAGACTTAACAAGCTAATCCGGGAGACTAGAGCAGAACTGTCATTTTGAAGTTACTCAGCTGAAGGCTCTTTCAAATCAGTTTAGAAAGCTCCAAGACTATTTTTGTTCCCTTTTTAATTTTTAGAGAAGATGTGTTGACATGTTATGCTGTTAGTGGTCCCTAGAAGGGATGTTGTGGAAAGGTTGCCTCTCATAGGTCCACTGGAGGTTAGACCCCAAATGGACATGATTTACGTTTAGGAACTATGCCAGTTTGAAGGCAGACTGGGGATGACTTAAGGATGTCCATTTTCCTGAGACATTTTTCTTCAACTATATAATACTGAACTTGGTGTTAGTGCTTAGGTGAGGAAAGATGATCCATTAGACCTGTGGTCCATACCAACATTGTGGTATAGCAGAAAGGCACCATTAAATTAGGAGCACTAGAATAATTCTTGTCTCTTCATACAGTTTGCGTACTGTCACTCACAGAAGCTTCCAGGACTGCGGAGTATCGACATGTGCTGTGCTCTGTAAAAGCTGCGTTCCTCCAGCATCATCATCTCTTCTTCCTGTCTGCTTGGGTTGCCCTGTTAGAGATTAAGGAGGAGGTGGTTGAACCGTAAAAGTGAAGCCATTTCTGTTTGTTTGTTTGTTTTTCCTTTGAAGAGGACTGAGGCTATGAAAAATCTGTGGTGATGTATCAGTGGCCCCAGGAGGTATGATGGGCCACTGCTCCCTCAGCATTCCTGTATCTCATGGCCCTAGTCCTATGAGCACTTTGAGGTTCACACGTCAGGATGCATTTGACCCTCCCTATAGCAAGATAGTGCTGGGCTAATAAAAGGAAATGGTGGTGACACAGGTTAATTTCACATCCTTTAGGAAGTAAATGAAATATGTTATAAATCAGATTATTGTTACACTGGCTGTGCTCATGCTTTAGAATCATAGAATAGTTTGGGTTGGAAGGAACCTTTAAAGATTACCTAGTCCAACCCACCCTGCAATGAGCGGGAGCATCTTCAACTAGATCAGGTTGCTCAGGAATGTCTCCAGGGGTGGTTTTCAAGTTTGTGCAAGATGATGGTACCTTTGAAGCACTACCTTACAAGTAACTGTAGTCAGGTAATAAAATGGTTTGTTTATGAGAATTTATAGCTGTCAAGGTTGGTTGGACTAGAAGGGGTAATTGATGGGCTGCCAACTTTAGAGTGGGCTTTGGTTCCATCAGGTCACAATGCAATTGCAACTCCAAGTGCTTCTTGAAGCATCTTGGAGAAAAATCCTGGTGTTTCTCAAGCCAAAAGATTAAGAATGGTGCATGACAGAGGGATTAGATATTGTACACTCTTTTTTTTCTTTCCAGTGTTTTGGGAGAGAAGAGAGTTAGCCATCTTCTTGTTCTTAAGCTGTCCGAGTGAGTATCCTCTGAAGAGTAGTAGGTTGTGTGGATACTGTGACTATTCTTGCAGCTTTGGGTATAGGAGCGCATTCTGTGAACTTCTGTTGTCTCTGCTTGAATATATTGACTTGAAGGGGTTGTAGAAGCTGACTAGGCTGTAAACTGGGAACATACTGCCTGGATAGGGAAAAAGGTGTGCACTGTAATATCTGGGCAGTGTGTTCATGCTCTTTCCCATCTTTGGGATGATTTATTCTACTAGTCTGCTGGCAACCTTGTACCTCTTTGTTTCAATGGCCTCTATTGATCACCTCCTTTTTTAAATGGCAGGTTCTTCAGTTTTCTAAGGACCAGAATGTAGGTAAGTTCAGCTGTTCTAGAGTTGCTGCTTTTACACTTGATAAAACAGTTTTAACACAAAGTTGTTAAGTGGTTGCTTGACATCATCTTCCAGTTGCAGAAGAGCTGAAGAAAGCACTGCTACCTGTATGGCCCTGCAATGCTCGAGGTTGTTGGGCCCTTATAATCAGTGCCACTTGTGTGCCCTTTCCCTTTGTCCTCTGTAGGTCAAAATGATCTGGGTCATTTTACACCATTTGAAAAGTAAGTATTTTCTTACTTAATTACTACAGTGAACCAGCAGACTTGGAAGGATTTTCTAGAGAATGAGGATGCAGAGAGATGTGGTAAGATTTTGTAGACCTCATGTAGATCTTCTTTGTAAAGATGGATCTGGTAGGATCTTATAGGGAAGGAATGAGTTGGATTGTTGTTCTCCTCAGCTGGTGCATCTTGAAGCTGAAGAAGAGCTTTTATTTGCAGTCCCATGGCAGGCTAGGAAAGCAGCACTACTGTTTTATTAAAACAGTTTGCTTGAGAATTCGCAGCATTGCTTTATTTCATTCTCATCTTCACATAAGAACAGCTAAGCTTATGTGCTCACAATTGAAATTATGCATTTTCTCTGGCTCTGAGTTGGAAGTAGAATGTGTGCCTTAAGCATCCATTCTTTGCTTCTCAGTCTTATTTTTCAAGAATTAACACCACTTAAAAATGATTCAGATCCTGCCTGGAAAAATAGCTTTGTGTTCTGAAAAAGGCCACTGAAGATCTCGATGGAAGAGCAACAGGGAAAGAGTACTGAAGACCATAAAAAAAGCATTAATTTAGTGCACACAGAAGATCCTGTGGTTTTCTATGGATTAGTATTCTGAAGAGATAGAGGAAAATGACCAGTGGGAAGAAAAATGAAATCACTTCTCCTCAGAAAGAGTAGACCTGTTCTTGTCCTGCTTGTACTGACTGGTAGCAGTGCTTTAAAAGTGACTACTATAAATCACCTGAACTGCAATAGGTTATGCTAAATTGTTCCAGCTTTTACTAACCTTTCTTGTGAGATCTTGCCTCAGAAGCATTCCTAGGCAGAGTACTGGTGAGATGTGCTGTTTGTACGCATTTTTACTATCACTTTAAAATAAATGTTGGCAAGCCCTGAAAGAAGACTAATTACAGCTTTGCAGTGGAAATCTTATTACGGTTGTGGATGACATTGCCTTTTGTTTTTGGAGCAAAAAATAGAAATTGGTGTGAAACTGTTAAGCAGGAAGCAGAGACTGCATTGTGGCAATGGCTCTTAAATTATTACTTTGAGAATGTCACTTGCTGGTGATTCAGGATACAGTGATGACAGGGGAGGGTTATTCCAGATGGATGCAAAAGATTAAACAGCATGCAGAAGAAATGAGAGAAATAAATGGATGTTGAGGAGAGAAATAGCAGGGACAGAATGAGTGTTTAAAGAGAATGAGATAAAAATCAACCCGTTTCTCAGTTTTGAGGCCAAGTTGGCACCCCCTTGACTCATTAAACAGTTCTTTTGAATCCAGAAATTGGTTCTACAAAATGTCATCTTATCAAACAGCATAGGGACCTTAAGAGAGGGGGTCAAGGCCAGCAAATTATAAGCAAAAGGTCTAGCTATTTTAGTTCTGCCTGTTTGGTGTATCTTTAAGTTGAAGATTTCATTAACCATTTTTGTGTTTGCTGACACTTGTATATATGCTGTATCTCTGTTCTTATTTGGCATCAAGCAGAAAGGTCATTTAATCTTAATGTATACAGAATCACAGGATGGTTGAGGCTGAGGGGGAACATCTGGAGCTCATCAGGTCCAACCCCCTTCTCAGAACAGGGTGAACAGACAGTAGGTTCTTCAGGACCATGTCCAGTTGGGTTTAAAATATCTCCAAGGTTAAAGACTCCACAACCTCTGTGGGCAACCTGAGCCAGTGCTCAACTGCCTGCATTGTAAGAAAATACTTGCTTTCTTCAAATGAAATTTCCTGTATTTAAATTTGTGCCCATTGCCCCTTGTCCTGTCACTGGCCACCACTGAGGAGAGCCTGGGTCTGTTTTCTTTACTCTCCCCGTAAGGCATTTATTCATGTGGATACGCCCCCTCAAGCCGCCTTCTCTCCAGGCTGAGCGGTCCCATCTCTCTTAGCCTCTCCTTGTTTGTCAGATGTGCTTAATCATCTTTGTGGCACTTTGCTGGACTTGCTCCAGTGTGCCCATATCTCTCTTGTGCTGGGGAGTGAAGAACTGGACCCAGCGCTTCAGATGTGTGTCACCAGGACCAGATGTCAGGGCAGGATCCCCTCCCTCAGCCTCCTGGTGTTGCTCTTCCTAATTTAGCCTCAATGTAGAAATTTTTGTAAACTGAAGTATTTTACGAGGCATGAAAGTGATTCTTGAGAGCTTTCACCTCGGAGTTGTCATGCCGTAAACCAGGCAGTGCGGTATGAGCCGGCCGTTTTCCTTGGGTTGCCGTTCTGCTCTTATGCCAAGGGTTGGCTCTTCATGTAGCTGCGAGGAAGAAGCAACTTGTGGTTTCAGCTTCTCCATGTGCTCAGCTGTCTACAGGGCAGCTGCAGTGCTGGGATCTGCTCTTTGGAAGAGGGTACAGGAGGATGCGAAGTGAGGAGGTGGCAGGAATCTGGATGAGGTGGAGCATTGGCACAGCAGAGCACAGGTGGCACTGCTGTAGAGGAAAGGGAGGATTTGCCTGACTTTACTATTTAAAATTCCAGTGGCCTGGGAACTTATATCAAACAGTGCTGGCCTGCCTGTGAATGAATTTTTACTTATCTTAAAGTAAGAAAAGAATTGAAAAATGCTTATTCAAAGTAATACATGTTTGTGATTTACAGCAGTATCAAAGGCTGTACCCTAAGACATAGCCTAAGGGTGTCTCTCTGGGCCAGAGCAGTCCATTAACTCACAATATATTTGCTATAGGCTTTTTTAGTAATAATTTTTTATTTTGTTTTCTTTTTGTTTGTTTTTTTTTGGTTCTCATGACCAATATCCTTTCCCTCTTAACTCCCATCTTCATTAGGACTTAACAATGTATTTTTGTCATTATTTTGATATTTCTTTTATCAGTCCAGGTTCTGTTCCTTTGCTTTAAGCCAATCCCAGCAAAAAATATCCCCCAGTGAAATAGTTCAGGGATTTACAGGAGTTATCACTCAGATTTGCTTAGAATTTGGAGCTGGGTAAGAAGTTTGTCCAAAAATTTGTATTTATATCTGGAAGAGAAAGATGTTTTTGTCACCGTCTTTCTGGTTTACCAAGGGATCTAGGTGTCTGAGAGATGTCAGCTGGTTACATTATGTCGTTGGTGATTTAAAGCAGGGAAAGAAATATTACTATTAATGAGTTAGTGAAGATTAATATTGGAAGCAAGTGGTGGAACTTTTTTTTAATAAATCAGTATAAATTCTATAGGAACTATTAAACTTGTAAAATGTTGGCTCACTACATCCTGAAAGATACCACCTTTCAAAGGATGGTATTTAGGAAATCCAACGTATTTCAGTGGAAATTTAAGAAAAGCAGTTTATTGAGGTATGTGCATTTTGATAAAAATAGGTTTTACTTTTCTCATTGTAATATGCCTCTTTTTTTCTTATGCTGATATTGGCAATTTGAGAAATAACTAGGAATTTCAGGAGAAAGCCTTTGATATTTAAGCTCCATCATACAATACTTAAACAACTTTGTCAGTCTATCAGTTGTAAGATTTGTTCTCTGGCTCACAGTTAAAATGAGTTAATGAAATATGAATATTTTGTTTTGCTACAGTTGAGGTTCTTATAAATTATATCAGCATCTTGAAGTATTAGGATTGATTTTACATTTAAAATTAAGGTGCCACCTTAGCATAGGAAAAACCTGACAGAAAACTTGTAAAGCGATAGATCTTATAGCCTTGTTGAGGGTCAGTAAAAAGTGCAGTTACTAAGTTGCTAGAAGTGAACACAAATATATTAAGAATGTGATATGATGCATGGTTTGTGCAAAAGGTTTTTTCTAATAATGTTAGGAACATTTGTATCTAACACAAGAAACTCAAACTGATACAAAATGGAAGATCTCATCCTGGTACATAAGGACGCTGCAGCCTCTTCTTTTACCCAAAGTCAGGAAGCATTTGACAAAGGTCTTAAAAGTCCAGAGAGAGTATAAAATATCTAGCACTTCTTTTCATAACTTAATTTCATCGTGTTATGTCCTCACATCTTCAATTTTTGACTCCTTATTTTCAAAGGATTATTTTAAAAAAAGGAACAAAAAGCTTTTTAAAGAATATTGTTTTTCAATAAGAACAGAATAGACTTGGTGGGGAAACCTGGAAGTGCTGTATGATAAGAATGTTATTTTCTTTTTTTCCTAGCTCATAAAACATTTTTCTGCAGTGCTCAGTGAAAACTAGAATTACTCTGAGGATTGAGCAACTTCTGCATATGTTATGACAACATTGGCAAATAACAATGCAGAGGGAAATGTTGATGGAGCAACTTTTTCTTTATTGCACAGATTTTTTTTAATTTTTTTTCCCCATGACACTACTGTATTTGTATGTGTGCAGGTAGGATAGTGCTCTGACAAAGATCACTTGCTCAGTATTTCATTTTACCCATGCCATCTCTGGTTCAGATTATCCACGTCCTTGTCCATGTTCTGCAGTATGTGTAGAATTGCTTGTTTTTTCAAAGCTGTTGTGTCACACTCTAATCACTGTACCTGTATACTTAAAACTAATGAATTTATTTTACACTTCTGCTACAAGATTGGCCCACTTTTTATTATGTTTACAGAAGGAGAATTGAAGTATGAAATTATTAGGGCTAAACCAGTTGAACATCTAGGTCTTCATGTGCAATATGGGACACGTAGATCTGATTTTTTCATGGACAAACTTGTTGTGTGGTTTGGGTTTTTTTGTTTGTTTCCCTGCCTGCCCCCCCACCCAGGTCTAGTCTGCAATTTATTTGAAAAATATTTATTTTCCTTTCTCTTAGGCAAATGCCAGAATCCTCCTTTATGCCAGAGCTGGCTTTCTGCCAGTGATGGGCCAACTTTCCTTTATGTGATCAGCACATTGTTACCTCTGTAGTAGTTCCAACTGCTTAGCACTTCTGAAAAAAAAGCTTCAATTCAGCACCTGCAAAGGACAAGCCTCACAGCTGTAGTTTGTAGACAGTTTGGCTTAAGTGTTTTGGGAAATCCTGTGTAATAGTCCTGCTTATTCTGTAGACCTAGATTTTTTTGGTGGTTGTTGTTGTTTTTTTGTTTTTTTTTGGTTTTTTTAACTGCTCTGTCTAGGAAATGACGGCATTTCGTATTTTTGTGGCTGTACACTTATTTTATATATATTCCTTTTTCTGGGTAGTTGGTTTATTTATGTTATTAAACACATCATCAGTTATATGGTATTAACAGTAATCTTTTCATATGTCATATATTGAATTTTAAGAGCCAAATTTTCAGCAGTTGGCTGTTACCTTCTGTATCTATGATTGAGACAAAAAACGCAGGAGCTGTTCACAATTGCATATTTCGACTTCAGGCTTCTCCCGGCTTTGCTTTATTTCCAGCTTCTACCACTACTAGAGTTCTTCCGTCCCATCCTCCTCCTTCAGCAGGTATCTGTTTCCCTGGTGCTTCCATGTGATTTTTCTCTAACCCCCGTTTGTGTTGGCTGCCTCTGCCGTTTCGCCTCATCCCTGCCTGCTGGCCGCTGTTGCAGCACTGCATCCTCTGTTCTCGTGCCATCCACTGCGATGGCTCCCGGTCAAGATGATGAGCAACAATGAGAGAAATCCCGCTCAGCTGCTTCAGTGTAGAGGTGCAGCACCCTCAGCATCTCTCTGGGGCTAGCACACACTTTCTTCAATGAATACGTGGACGGCATGTAAGGATGGGTGTGAGAGTTCCCTTTGTTTGAGAGAACAGTACTGCAGGCCTCCCCAAAAGGGTGCCTATCAGTAAGATGCTTCACTGCCAACTCTTTTTTTTTTTTATATTTAAAAAAAAGGCTGCTAACTTAATTACTTTTTCAGGAGAACAGCAGCCACACTGTTTCAGATCAAGGAGACTGGTTAGCCTAGTTAACAAAACTGTATTTACCTTAGATAGGATTAAAAGTCTCTGAACTGTGTGCAGAGACATGCTGAAGTACTTACTGGGGTGGGGCGGGGGGGATGGGAAAGCATGAAAGTATTTCTTGCTTCTGAAAATCCGCCTTGGAAGAGAAGGGGTATGGTGAGGATGGAGAGAAGCCTGTCATACTTTGACGTATGTGTGATGGAAATCTACAATAAAATACAGAGTCCGTTGCACGGACCCGCTCTGCTTCTTTTTTTTTATTCCTTTCTGAGAAGCAAATATTTGAATAATGCTGAGGGCTGGCAGTTACTGGCCCAACTGTAGTGATGTGGCTGATGAAAGAAATAAGATTATTCTGCTGCCCTTTCAGTCCATCTCTTGTTTTCTGTTTCCATGGTTATCTCAGATTCAGAGGGGGGGGGTAACATAGAGTTAGAATTTTCCAATGTATGAATAACTATACCAGAACATTCCTGTTAAGCTCAACAGCCAATTCCTTCTTTTTTAAGGAGTCTGCATCTGTATCTTCAATACCAAAGTATTAGCAGTTGATCTACTGTGATTCATTATTCCTACTGTTTTGCAGTATAAAGTAATACGATTTAATAGCACACTATTATCAATTATGTGAAAATATAAATCCAATACAGAAGTTACTGGTAGCATTCTGTATAGAGCAAAACTTAATTAAGGTATTTGGCTTTGACATCAGTTGGTCATGGTACTTAATTGTGGCCATCACTATATTTCCTTTCACTGTACCTATTATTGGGCAAATATTGCAGCACATACAATGATTGTTGTCTTGTCAAACATTTAAAATCTTGTTGAAAAGGAAAACACTAATTACTCAGTTTTATTCACAGAATCAAGTTTTTTATTTTATTACATAAGTATCCACGGATCTCAGGGTATGTTCTGTGACCTTTTGGCATTATTTGTCTTGTCTCTTGTATGCAGTAGAGCTTGTGTGCTTTAATCTGTGTTTGCTGAGAAGCTGCCAAATTGCCTCTTCTCTTCTGTGCCAATCTATCCTTTTTTTTATGTGTGTGTAATCCATGTTCTGATTGATGTATTAAAGGTTTTCTAGAAAAAAATGTGAACCATCTGTACCAGTATTTGCTTATGAATCGTATTTTATGGTATACTTGTTGAATATATGTTAAGACTTCATAAACACTCAGCTGCTGTATATGAGAATATATACTTAACTGAGTGTTTAAATGTACTTGAGCATGTTAGGATGGATGAGATGTGGTGCCTTTTTCATGTGTGTGTTCCCTTGGTTTCTTAATGTGAGGCTTTCAGATCCGACTACGTAAAGCGTTGACAAATTGACGGAGATTAAATAAATCTGATTTATTCAATTTTCTTCTGTGTTTAAGTAGGTCTGAAGGATTAGGACAACAAGGAAGTTGCTCGTGGTACAGAAAGAAGTCTTTTGAAACACTGAAATAACTAACTGTTGCTGATACAAGATCTGATTCTGCAGCAGAGAATTGTATGAAAAAAACAAACAAGCCAGTGACTTCAGCATCACTAGGGCTTGCGTGAATGAAGTCAGTGCCAAGATTTCTTGATGAAACAGTGCACCCAAATTGTACTTTCAGATCTTAAATACTGATGCAAAATCAGAAGTTCACAATTAAAAAAAATCAACAGGAAACAGATTTCTTTCCACAATTACATCAGTAGCAGTTTCAAAACTGTTGTGCTGCTTAAGGTTGTACACTCTGCTGTTTCTCCCCATATGAACACTAGTGGCAAAAAAATGGCAGTTTTATCCTGAGTTTATGAAACACTTACCTAGGCAATTTTGAAGCCAGTATTGCTGGAGTATAGCTGTCTAGCTCAGGAAGGAAAGCAAGCAAGACAGACTTGGTGGAAGACCTCACGTGGAACAATGATACATTAGTTTATGCTGAATTATTTCAAAGTGCAGCCTGGTTGCTAGTCAAGACTTTGCTTCAGACTTTTCTGAGAGGCAAAATGTTTTATTCTTTGTTAAAATATAAGCAAAATGTGTGTTTTAAGAACTACTGAAATTAGCAAAAATACGTACTTTGCATATACATGTATGTGTATGATTTCCACTTTTTCCCTTATTTAAAATATATTTAGAGAGTCTTCCTCGTTGGTGTTGTTTGTTATGCTAGAAGCCTCAAGTAGAATCACAGCCCCCTTTTTAATCATGCTGCTCAAATAAATTTGTATTTATAATGAGCCAAAAATAACTCAGTAGACTAAAATATTGATACGAAAAACTGCATGTAGTTGGGAACAACATTACTTTTTCCCTAGAATCTTTGTGTCTCTGGTCTCCTGTAGCGTGCTCCTTTTCTGTCATTACTTTCTTGACCTCTGATTTTGTACAGGTTGTATGAGGATGTCCTCCAGTTAGGTGAAGTCTGTTCATGAAAACGTGATGATGTTTTGGTCCTATACACTGCTGTGGGTAAGGCACTAGGATTCAAGAAAGATGTGGGCCAGTTGGTTTAGGGGAAGGAAACAGATAATAAGACTTCTAAGAAAAGTGGCCCTTTGCGAATTCTGAAGGAATCGTGCTTATTTATTGATGGGAGAAACACATTTTCAAATATGTAGAAAGCTGATGCCAGAATAGAAGCAATAATCTGCTTTCTAATCAGTGTGGAGGACAAGAAGCTTAAACTAGAAGAAAGTGGGTTAGATATTAAGAAAAAAAAAAAAGGCAAATAGAAAAGACAAAAAACTGTCAAGTGGCAGGAATAGCAAGTTCTGGAGTAGGTTGCCTAGAGACTCTGAGAAACAGATTGGAGAAGTCTCTGTTTGGATTGCCTTGGAATAGGACTTGGGCTGTCTGACCTCTTCAGGTTCTCTTTGTGCTCTTTCTCTCTCTCTCTCTTCACACACACCCCCCCCCCCCCCCCCAGGTTAGAATCTGCATTCCTTAAGGATTCGTACCCTCTCTAAGTCCAAATTTAGTATGAATATATGATACTCAAAAGTTCCCAGTTCTTTATTTGCAATGAAATTTTTGCAGGCTAGTAAGCCCTGTCATCCCATGGCTGTTCTTATTTTGGTATTTACACTCTCCAAATTGGGATCATTTTTGTGCTATTTCTGCTTCTGTATGCTGGAGGAGTAGCTGTTTACCTAATGGGATGGTTTCCTACAAAGCAATCAAGAAACAATTGTGTTTCAGAGGCCAGTTCTGCTTCTTCGCTTAATCTCTTTTCAGATGCACCCTGAGAATACAGGTGGTGTTAAGAAGGAGATGAATATCTGGAAAATGCCAATTTAGGGGCATAAGATGCATTTATATTCAGTCTGGGAATATACTTGCTGCCTATGAGTCAGCAGTGTCAAACAACTATGCAGCTGAAGAGAAAATGGTAAAATAAAAAGGACAGAAGTGACAAAATGAGTACAAATTATGTAATCAATGTTTCTCGTTTTATCAAAATAGTTATTTCAAACCTTACTGAGGTTTGCCAGCCAGCAGGAACATTTTGAAGTATTATATTAATGAGCATTCATTGAATGTTGTTAGTTTTCATATAACATTACATTTCAGTAAGGCTATATTAATATCTAGGTGACATTTACCACAGCTACTAAGTAGTAGAAGTACTAAAAAAGGTTAAATATGGATTTTAAGGTATGCATGAAAAGAAAAACCTTTTTATTGTATGAAATGAGATTATATCAGTGAAATACGTTGTTACAGATGGAGATCCTTTGGTCCTATCTACTATAGAAGGGCTGGGTGACTTACAGATATGGGGTATCTGTAATAGATCTACAGGATCCTATGTAGTTTATTACTGCTAATTTATTTATCTTGGTATGATTCACACATCCTAGCAATTTTAAGGTCTTGCAGGATTGTTACACCATCTGGGTTAAACTCTTTATAATATAGGCTCTTTCTAACTTCATACAGCTACCCCTGCATTAAGCTAGTATTTACCATAGAGTGCACCTTCTAGAGGTGTTTGGTCTTCATTTACAGATGTGGAAGGACAAAGAAGCCACATTTTGCTCCAACTTCGTCAGTAGTTAATGATCCTCATTGTTGAAAAATATAAATAAGATCTATTTCTAATATGAATTTGTCTGTCTTCAATTTCCAGGCATTGCCTCTGATTTCTGCTTCAGAGCTCCAATACAACAAAATCAATACTCTTGCTATTTTCCTGTTGATTTATCAAAGGATTGTTCTGTGCCTCTTCATCCTAGGAGCACAGATTCAGCTACTTGCTTGCTGGGAATGTTTTAAATGTTCCTCTTCAGAACATGCATAGAGTTCCACAGAAGAGTTTAGAATATTTTATGTCCAGCTACAAACTTTATGGAATAAATTATTTTTGCCTGAATAAACTCAAGTCATTAAATGATTACTTTGAGTGCTAACCTTGCCAGACAGATTTTTTCAGATTTTCTTTCTGTATTTGTTAACAGGTCAGTGGTGAAAATTCTGAATATGATTGGATCTGCACCTTGAGTGAAAATATACTTTCATAATGGCAGCTATTTCTATGAGTTTATATGCTCAAGAGGGTCTGCGTAGTGCTTTTTAATCAAACTGTTGAAAGTGAAACTTCTATGATCTCCCTCCCATACTTCTTTTTTTTTAGAAAGAAAATAACAGATGATTGTTTGAGTGAGCTTGTCTTCCATAATACGTCTTTGACTTTCCGGAAGCCTTTCATGCAATTTCATGAAGTAGAAGGGAATATAATGGGCTCAGTGCCCAAGGGCCTGGGCTTTTTTGTGTTTAAAAAATACATATTTGTAAATTGCTGCTAGTTGTGGTTCTCCTGTATTTGCTGGCATTAGCCATACCATGAGTGCTGATGACCAGAAGATCAGCTTCCAGTTCTGCAATTAGTTAACGTTTACTGTCACAATGAAACGCCAGGCAGAGACCTGCGATGCTGGATGCAGCAATGTTTGTATTTAAAAAGCGATGTTGATCTGTTTTCATGACTTCTAATGATGTCTTCACTGCTGATTACTGGAGATCTCCTGCAGCTATCTTCCAAACTAAAGTTCCCTCTGATCAGTTTTTATTTCCAGATTTTATTTGTGTATTATGCTATTTTTAGTTTGACTTAGTTATGTACAGCATGTCCCTGTTGGTAACAAGCATGATGATGTTTTTAGGTTCAGAGTTATTGAAAACTTCAACAGTTGAGAGAGGAGACAATCATATTTTGGAGTTGCGTCATCTGATGACCGTTGCTATAAATCTGTTTGGTCACCTGTATCATACTTAAATGCGATTTACACTGATTTTTATGACAATTAGATGCTTCAATACTTGGGGAAGATGGTGGTCCTTGTGTACTGTATCTTCGCTTTTAGCATATTTCTAAGTAAAGATTTATTGCATGTTTCGTGAGATGGAATCTGCGTTATCACTGTATTTCTTGATTATAAAGAAGGAGGAAATTTGTAATGTTCTAATCTGATCTCTATAAAACATTCAGAATACTTCCCTGCATTACTGCATGCGTCAAAGCTCGTATTTAAGAAAGCTGTCTAAAGCTGCTTTTGAAAATTGACCTGTGATTGTTGCAGTGGCTAACTGCCCTCGCTTTAAAAACAAAAAAACCCCAAATATTTTATCTTCTAAATTTGTCCAACTTCAACTTCTACCTGTTAGGTCTTGTTCAACCTTTGGCTGCTCCATTGAAGTGGTTGTTTAGAAGCTTTTGCTCACATAGGTATACAGTCAGGAACTGAGCTATTGATAACTTCCATCTTGGTATAATAAATAAAATTAGCGTTCTGACTTAGTAGTTAAGAAATGTTATTTTTAGTCTTAGTAATTCTTGAAGTTCTTTTTTGACATTTTATCATTTGGAACTGTGGCTGTTGGTAGGGACATATGATCTGTCATACTAGTGCCAAATAGAGCCATACAGTGATCTCTATTTTTAGCCCTTTTTCTCTCTAGACATCTAGTAAGTTATGGTAGTCTTCATGCCTATCTGATTACACAACATAATACCATAATCCCCTGTAATCTCAATACTTTCATGTAAAATTTCCTTTTATCTATTTCTAAATAGGTAGCTTTTCATTATCTTTGTTACTTGTGTTGATGTCCTTCAAATGAGTGATCACAATTTGTCCGTTGGTGGCATATTCTCTTCTTGTTTACCATTTCTCTTGGTCCCTCTGCCAGCTGTGGCTTGTATCAGCAGCATTTATTTGTCTTCTGGGTCATCGGTAAACTGTTAAATAGCAAACAGCCAAGAACTGTCCTCGGTGGGTTCTACTTAGGTACGATTTTATGTAATATAATGGCTTTTTCAAAATTCGTTTCATGTTTGCAAATGGTTTGGATACTTAAATCAAAACGATGAGTGGACAAACCATTTGTCTCTGAAAATGTCAGATATACTGCGTCAACACTCTTTTCACATTTAGAATTACTATTTTATTTTATTTATTTTATTTTATTTGCTGTGGGCTTCCTGTATACATACAGCAGTTATAATGCTGACAGGCACATATTAAGATTCATTCATGTAAATAATTATTTAAGAATTTAGTAACTTAACATTTGAAACTGCTGTCTCAACACTACGATTAATGAAGAAGTCCTCATTCCAGTGATACTCAGAGCAAAATTTCCACTAACTTCTGTGGGGTACATATTTTACATACATGGGCTTATGTATGCGGAGACTACATAAATATATCATTTAGAAACATTTACTTAATTTACAATAATTCCTATGGATTTATTATTGATATAAGTAATAATTTTTGAAATGTCATAATTGCTATTTGTAAGTCACTGCTATTAATTTCCTAGTTCTGTTGGAAAAAACGTTACCTTCCTACACTTACAAAGAACCTAAATAAATACAAAACGAGAGATTTCACATATCTTCTGTTCCTCATGTTTAATGTTTTTTACCTGTTTTAGAGTTTACTTGTAATTGTTCTCCACATTAATATTTCACTACTAATTGCTTTTGTAGTGGAAGTCACTTGTATGCTTCCATTTGGATTGATGCTGACTACTGCGGTGGGTTTATTGTACGGAAGGTAGAAGTTTATGTCATGCCACTCTCCGTTAAATGCCTCTACTGGCAGGAAAGAGGTGGAATAGGAAAACACATTTAATTAACCCCAAACCTAATTTTTTCCCTTGGTGGTGCAACTTTGGCCATCCCTGTCTTTGGGATGCCATCGGTTCCATTTGCGCCTACAGCTCAGCTTGTACACTTGTGTATTTTGTGCTCTTCTGTAACATCCAAATGTAAAGTAATGCATTATCAACATGCAGCAGCACATGAATATTAAGAAGCTGGAAGCACAAGTGAACATCAGTATAAAATGAAGGCCACCAGAAATGTTTAGCTCACTAGTTTTCGTTTTCTTTATCCTTTCTTTTCAGTTGGTCCCACTATTAAGTGTATTGAAATGTGTTACCAAATTTAGCATTTAATTTATATGGAAGTCTGTTTGCCTCAGGATTCAGCTGCAGCTTGCTACTGGAGATGCGGGGTCTGAATGCCTGTATATGGGTCATTCGTAAGTATTCTGAAAAAGCCCAGGGAATGAGAAAGCTTTGCTATTGTCTCAGAATAACTTTTATGCTATGGGTCCTCCTCCAGCCCCCATTAACTGTGGATATTTTGGTCACTCTGTTGTTGTTGTTGTGTGTGGTGTGTTGTTTTGTTTTTTTTTTTCCCCCTAAAAAAAACACTTTTGTGCTATCCGTATCTATAATATCTGGATGATGAAAAAAATTCTTCTAGTTTAAATTCTAGTTTAAAGCAAAAGGTCTGGTACATGCAATGAGATATTGTTAATAAATTTTATGAGATAGCTGAGTTAGCCAGTTATTTATAGATGCTGGCATTAGAATAGTGTTTAAAGGAACAATGTTTAAAATCTTATTTCTCAGATAATTATAGTAATGTATTTCCAAAGCTCAGGCTCTGTGCATAGTATGCACACAATATTAGACCATAATATTTATTATGTTTTGGTACGTAGCAGCAAAAGATAACACAGGGAACGTGACTCTAGGGCGGTTTTCAGTGCTGTGCCAAGGTAGGCAATCCAGACATGGGCACAGTGACTTCTCTCCAGGCTCTGCTGGACTCTGTACATCTGCAAACCCTGTGTGTCTTTTCGGGGCCTCAGGAGGGGTATGTGTATTTATTTATTTTATTTTTTTTTTTTAAATTCTGTTTGTAAATTCCTTCTGAGTTCAGCTGATGAAATTGGTTACACTGCCACGGTGCCAGGAAGGCTCTCAGGGTTACACAGGTATAGGGGAGGCCGTGTTCTAGCTTGCTGTGTTTGTGTGGTGATATGGAAGGAGAGGACCCAGGCTGACTTTTGGATTAGTTATGTGTTTGTGGGAGCAGACTTTTAGAGGGGAAAAAAAAAAAAAAAAGATGCTTTGCAGAAAATCTCTTTATACACTTTGGGTCAGTGAGGCAGTAGAACCCCCAATACCATTACATCTTCTAAAAATACCATTACATCTTCTGAAAATAATTTATCAGAAATAAGTTGAATCTCTCATATGGTTTCAGTATTCTGGGTGCTAAGGTGTTCTGCTATCATGTTTAAAAAGGAGAACACAAAACAGTTTTGTAGAGGTGTGACAGAGGTGCAGGATACCAGTCCTATGTGACGTAGAAGTTGATTTAATTTTATTAATGTAAGGGAAAGCACATTTAAATGGACTGTTTGGATTCTTTGTCTTGGTTTTTGATTTTTATAAGATTGGTTAAAAATTAAGGACAACAGATAACTCAAACTCCCTTGGGTTGATGCCTTTTTCAGAAGGTATCACCCGTTAGCTAGGAGGCATAGGAGTGTGTCCATGCTTACCTCCTAGAATGCTAAAGATGAGTTCACTTAAATGGGAGGTGAGCAAGCTAAGTGGCTCTTGGTGTAGCGGGGGTTTGTGTGCCCCTAGAGGATGGTGACCTGTCTTGAGAGGGTGACTGTTCAGTCCAGGCAATCTTGCCTCTTGGAGAAGGCAAGTGTCACCAGCTGGCTCTTCTGTTGTCCTCCAAACTATAGGAAGTTGGTAGCAAGTTCAGCTCAAGCTGTGGTTCACAGTTCTTTCCTCTGAACAGCAGAGAGGGAAGGGGGATTGGGAACTATCACCATATGCTATTTGGAAGACGTGTTTTAAATTTCTGAGCAATAATTTAAATCTTCCTGAAGCCAAGTGTAGAAGTTCAGAGTTATGTGATTTTCTTTTTATAAAAGTTCCTTGTTTTGTCCTTTCCCCTTCCTCCTTGCAAACAAAATGGAGAATTATGAACATGAAATAAATGTGCTTTGGGAAATGGAAAGCAGGAGAAGTAGATAGAAAGCTGTTTTGGAAAAAAATCAGTATTATAACTGAAACATTAGAGTAAACTGTTAACTTGTTTTTGCAAAACATTGTCTTGAAGTTGGCCGCCTATCCAAGAGTGAAACTACCCTTTCTAGGTAGCAAGTCATCTATTAAGACAGACTTAAATGACATACTGCTTTTAACTGATAATTGGGTAAGCAGTTATTGTTTATCTCAGGATTTAAATAAGATTTATATTCCATGTTATCACTAGTAAATATATATTAAGGAGACATTTGTTTTGATGGTGTGTAATGCAGTGATTTGCTTGGTATCCTTCCTCTGTTACTGCTTCTTTTACCCGTTCTTTTACTAAATTACAATCCCTCAGGTTTTGTTACTTCTTTCAGGATCATGAAACGCACAAAAAACTCCAAACAAACAAACAAAACCCCAAAAACAAAGCCCAGAAGAACACCCAAACAAGTTTGTATTCAAATAAATATTAGAAGCAAAGACATAAATTCAAACTCTTTAAAAATGAAAAAATGTTGAAGTGGTGAAAGTGCATGAGTGTAAGAGCACTAATGTACCCGAGAGAAGGCAAGACAGGAGGGGCTATTTAAAAGAAATGAAGAGTTATTATGCTCATGTTAATTCAGATTTGTCTAATGCTGGGAGTGTAACAAAACAAAACTTAACTCTGGAAAGCTTGTTTGCTAGAAGAAGCCTTTGCTACTAAAGGCAGTAGCAGAGGAGAACTTGAACAAGTACATTAAAGATGAGCCGGATCAGGGATGTCAAACTCACATCAGCCTGGTGGCTGCCTTCAAAGGGCCAAATGTAATTTTAGGACTGTATAAATGTAGGAGAGGTTACTGAGCTAGAGAATGTGCAGATTTAGCCAGGTACACTCATCTCAATACAAGGATTGTATAAAGGAGAGGAAGATACCTTTGTCTCTTTGCCCAGGGGAATTGAATCTTTAACGCAAACTGTTCTTGCAAAGCTGTTGTTGTTGTTGTTATTGCTATTATTAATAATAACAATAAGTCATCAGTCAGATGCATAAAAAATTTCCCATCTGTCTTGCAGCCTGTGTCAATACTTTGAACATTTACCACAACTAGGATGTTTTTCACTTTTTACCACTTTCCATTCTAAAACCTAAATTTTGTGCACCTTTTAGCTTTACCTACTACAGCTGCACTATATGGTAAGTAATACATTTGAGAGCTTTCAAAGCTTGGCCCTAGTAAATTCGGTCTCATCTTTGACAAGCCTAGAAGTTTGAACACCCCACCTGTCTGTGATCAGGGGGTGCTGGGTGTTTCTTGTACACGCGTCTGTGTAAAGTTGTGGATTCTTTGACCTCAATAATACTCTTGAGCCAACTGGCTGTGCAAGAAATTATGAGATGCTGTATGGATGTTTCTCTGAGGAAATGCATCGCCTCACTTGTGACTGTATTAATTCTTTTTTATATGAATAGCATCAGAAGTTTTAGTAAAAAATAGCCAATTTAATTTGCTCATTGATGCACCTTTAGACAGATGGCTTTGCTCTTCTTTTTACCAATACATTTTAGGAACTGTAAGACCTCATGATTAATTATTATCAGAAGAAATTTAGTGTAGTTATATCTGTAGATAAATCCTGAAATGTTTGACCTCTGAATGTGAACTTTTTTCCTGGTACTTACGTTATGGTGTGGCAGTAGAGGATCTTTTTTTTTTGAGCATAAGTAGTTTTCTGTAGTGACTTCCATTTCATAATGAATATTTGTGGTTTTTTGTGTTTTTTTTTTTTGCTATTCGGATTGATGTGAGGGTACTGAATATATATATCTGATACTTTTGAGAGTAGCTTTGTTTTCTGTATTGTTTGGAACATAATTCAAAACATTCTCATATCGTGGGCCTTGTGTTTGTGCTCATTTGCTGTCATGTTTCTAAACAATTAGTGAACTTACAGAATTTATGACAAAATTCTTCTACATTTCTGGAAAAAAAAAAAGCCAGTATAAAGTTTGCCAAAGCTGATTATTGCAAGATGAAAGTGAAATTTCAGGTTTCGTTGTTTTTTCTGAGTCTAAATGAAAAGTTGGGTGTCTTAGTTGTGTAAGGGAATGATAACAATAACTATTCCATATATTAGCCAACCCCCCAAAAAGTGCTAGTGCGTAACCGTAGCAAAAGGAAAATGCTGGTTAATGCAAGGCCTAATTCTATTCCCACTGTGCTAAATTTCTAAGACATATTTTTTTAGAAACTGAGGGAAATCAGTATAAATTTTTCTTTTCTATGGCATGTGTGCATGAAATAAAAAAATAATAATAATACTTCTTTCATGTTAAATATTTCATGTTACATTCAAAGTTGGCAGAATAAAAGGGTGAGATCTCTACAAAGAGGATGAGTACATTCACAGCAAGAAGTGAGCTACATGAATAGCAGATCACTAACATTTTTTATTTAAAATAACATAGGGCTCTTGTATAACCTTTTTTGTATGTTTACATGGTTTATCTTCCTGAAGACAGAAGTGGAGTATGATTTTGTTTTCCTCCTATAAACTTGCACATGATACAGCAGAAGACATTTTCAGATAAGTTGTTACTGCTTTTGCTTTCATCAAAGTGATATCTACAGATGTTGCCTCGAAGGCTTATGGAATTTGTAATGTGTGTCAGAAATAGGGCAGTAACCACCTTTTTATATATAAATATATGTAAAATTATATGTGCAATTTCATAGAAATCAAAGTACAAATAATTGAGCTGAGTATTGTTTCAAGTATTTTTAATAATGTAATTATTAAGCATTTCACGAAACTGCATAGAATTTAGATATTAACTGCCAGATGAGAAGATCTTAAAGTCGCCAGATGGTATACAGGTTTAGAATAACATATACCTTCTGCACCTGCAGAGCAATCAGACTGTCTTGACATAAAGGTACAATTATCTTTAGGAGATGTTTGAATTAACTTGTACAGTGTTACTAGCCTTGAAGGGAGGTTATGTTGGGTAAAACTCTGCACCTTGTCTTTTTTCAGATTAGGAGATAACTCTGCTTTTCTACCAATACACATCTACTGAAATCCCTTCCCCCCCTCCTTCTAAAATAATGTTTCCAAGCTGACTAGAGAATTTTGAGTGCTCAACTTGCATTAAGTTCTGATTTTTCAGAAGGAATAGCTGCTCCTTATCTTCTGAAAATTGAGCTTGGAATTGATGAAAGTTGAGTACCTGGATTTTTTTTTAAGTCTTTTACCTTGACCATCAATGTATAAAAACCAAAACATTTCTACACCAAGATTTAGTACTCCCAAATTAATTAATTTCTTAAAAGGACAATCCAGGTGTATCTACTATCTGTTCAGGAATTGATGGATTACGAAAGAAAAAACACGGTCATCGTAAAGTAGGCACCGGGCAGTGTTCAGTGTGAACACTTCTCCATATCCAGTTGTGTCTGGGCTGATTGCCTGGCTTGCTTCACCTCCCCAATGCTCCGCATAGGACCTGTTGTGTGAAAATGAGCCATGCATCATTTGGTTTGTCTAAACCTATGGGTGCTTCCTGATCTCAAAAGATGGCTGTGGTGCTTTGCGAGCCTCTTGCCTGGAGCCATTTAGTGTCACAAGAGCAAGACTAGGACAGTATTTAGAGACTCTTTTACACCATAAAGAAGATTCAGAAGTCCTCTGGAAACATCACAGTCTTAGACCTTATATAACATAGAAATTGTTCTGACTCTTACTTTTATTGATTGAGGGCTCTTGGAAGCCTTGGAGAGTAAGCTGGAGCCCTTCAATGAAAAACCAGTGTGGAACTTTGGTCAGCATGGTGATGTCTGCTTAGCAAAACATCACATAGTAGGTGAAGGCCAGACGTGTATTCTTCTCTTCCGCCACCCCTGTCTTTTGATGGCAGGCTCAAGTGGCTGCCGGGGGCACGGGGACGAGTTGGCTTGGGGAGTGGGCTGTGCTGCCAGATCACAGCCTGCTCAGCAGCAGCAGATGCTCAACCTTTTGCTCCTTAGTGCAATTGTGTGAATTTGGTCCTGCTGGCCCTGCCACAGCTTGCCTGCCCTCAACACATCACCTTCCTGTGGAAAGTCCAGTGCATGCGCCAGTGCCCCGCACAGGGTCTGGAGTCTTGGGAAATCGTAGAGTCATAGAATATCAGGTTGGAAGGGACCACGAGGATCATCTAGTCCAACCTTTCTTGGGAGATCACAGTCTAGACAAGCTGGCCCAGCACTCTATCCAGTTGAATCTTAAAAGTGTCCGATGTTGGGGAATCCAGCACTTCCCTGGGGTGATCATTCCAGTAGCTGATGGTTCTTATTGTGAAAAATATTCCTCTTGTGTCCAATTCGATTCTCCCCAGGACTAACTTGTTCCCATTACCCCTCATCTTTTCCATGTGACCCTTCGTAAAAAGGGAGTCACCATCTTCTTTGTAGCCGCACTTTAAATACTGCAACATGGTGATGAGGTCTTCTCTAAGCCTTGTTTTCTCAAGGCTGAACAAGCCCAGTTCTTTCAGCCTTTCCTCATATGGTGGCTTCCCACTCCTTTGGTCATCTTTGTGGCCCTTCTCTGGACCTTCTCCAGCCTGTTCACCATCTTTTTTTGTATAGCAGGGACCAAAAACCAACACAGTATTCCAGGTGCAGCCCAATAAGAGCTGAGTGAAGTGGAGTAATGACTTCTTTGGCTCTGCAGGTGATGCCCTTGCTAATGCAGCCCAGCATCCTGTTGTCCTTCTTTGCCAGAAGAAAGCAGAGATGGGCGTGGGAACAAACCCTAGCTCCTGTGTCGGGAGTTCACGTCAGCAGTGGTTACCAGCCGTCCCTACGTGACCTGCCGTTTCCAGGAATGCAGCTGAGACTGCCTCTTCTGCAGCTCTGTGTACCTGTGCCATGCCTTATCAACACACAGCCCAAGCGTGCACTAGTATGACAAAATAACGTGCATGAGTTGCTCTGGGTTGACCTTAACTGGTAGGGAAGTTAAACCTTATAGAGATGCTTATTCCCTTTCAACATTAGGTGGAGCAAAGAGCTGTTCTCCCCCTCTAAGCCTCAGAGCTGAGAGGTCTTTGCTTAAGCTCCTCCTGGGAGTGAATGAAGCCTCATGACTTCCAAGAGCTTCAGTTCAGAAAAATAAAGTGCCCAAAGCACAATCTCAGTGTGTTTTACCATCTATTTAAAGCTGCAGAACTAAGTATGTAGTAAATGAATGGCAACTGTAGTGAAGCAGCTTTTATGCACAAGCTCAGCCTTTCATGCATGATTTCTACTTTAACCGTCTTGACTTGCCTGAAAAGTTCAGCCAAAATGGTTGAAGGGATAAATAATCAAACACATTTTTTAATAAGTGACCTTTTGCCATCAAGATGTGAGTATAACTGATGCCAAAGACTTAAGTTATTAGCTTACTACATTGAGAAATGTAGTTCCTATGATTTGCAGATCATTATCGATTGGAACATCTTTACATGCTGTGAAGCAATAATTGATATCTTGTTTTGTGTGATAACCCCTTTTAAAAATGTACTTATTTGTCCACTAACTCTTGCAGTTCTTTGTTTGGATGTTTGTAAGGAAGGAGGGAATGAACATGGAAGGAGCTGTGTGGGATTTTTATTTTATGTTTTTTTTTTTTCCCATGAAGCTTGAGTTGCATCTGGTAGGCACAAAATTGCTTATGCTTTTGGTTTGGGAATGAGAACCAAGTTTGGTACCTGGCTCCTGGTGAAGCCTTTTCACTCCTGGTAACTGTCAGTGTGTGGTTAGCTCCTTCCAGTGCTTGTTTTTTCCTGTTTGCATGTTTGTTTGGATTTTGTTTTTCCTATGCTGAGCAAATGCTCGACCTTGAATATTTGATTCTGCAAATAGTTACTGATTTGAAAAGCCATTGGCTTTTTTTTTTTTACAGCAGGACTGCTGTAAAACTGACTTGAGGTATTCAGTGACTAATGGTCCAGTATAAATTTTGCTGCGTTCAGCTTGTCATACATTATTTGCAAATGCGTAGTCATGCTGTATTGTAATAGTTTGCAAGCATATTTTTCTATTCATGTTACACGGCATTTACTGAGATGGCATTACATCAGATGTTCTAAATTCTTGATGAGCTCAAAGGTTTATGCTTCTTAGCAAAACCTTAGATACAATTCTAAGATGACCTGCCTTAATTTGTAGGTTACTGTTCTTGACTATGTAGTTAATTCAGTAAGAAAGGGCATAATTACTGACAGTTTTGTTTGGAGTAAAAAAGAGATGAGTTGTCTTTTCAGTCTTAATGGTGATTGAACCTCTTTAGGGTCATCAGATGTCTGTGGCAAGGTGGAATCTTGTTCTCCAGAGGAGATGAAGCTGCTTGATGAGCTTGCTGCTAATGCACGAAGCTCTGCAAATTTGTACAAAGCAATTGCAGGAGAGAGGGTCTTTGGAGAATGAAACAAACATATTATGATGGGATTTTGTGAATAATTCAGTGCTTGGACATAATCTAGTTCATTATTGCATTGACTGTAAGTACTGTAGAAAAATCACTTCAGACTTCCCAAAAGTGTTACAATCTGTGGATAGCTCTTTTAAATAGAGCCTTCCATTGCAAACTCAGATTTTATAATAAGTGATTTATCATTCTGCTGAGGTTATTAGAGCAGCAACTCCTCCAGCTTTTCACAATACCAAGCATTTAAAGAACATTCAGGTTATTGGTGTATTCATAGGGAAGAGTCAGTTTCTTATGCTTCACTGTAGTGAATATTCAATCTAGTCTTTCCTTCTCGTTGTCCTCTCTTGGAGACTAGCATGTGGTTTATTTCAATTCAAAGTCTTTGTGGATCACATCTATGTTTGTAGCTGGCCTCTTATAAGTACCGGGAACACCTGTTTGGTGATGCAAACAGAATATTATACATAGTATAGTTATATTATGTGAAACAGTTCATAGAAAATTATTGAGCGTGGTTTTGATCTGGTCTCTTTATAAACAAAACCCATTATCTACTACTAAAAACTGAAAGAAATAAAACATTGAAGGAGATGAGCAAACAGAATCATGCTTTGGGAGAGAGGGTGAAAATTAACATGAAGGTATTTGAACAACTTGATCTGGATTCATGAAAGTTTTTAGAGTGACTGAAACTGCATGTTTCTTCCAATGTATTTGTCAAATAGTAAAAAGACTTTTCTATCATTAAAAATAACTCTGTTCCCAAGGCAGCTGATAACTCTTTGCTCTGTGGGAATAAGCCTGAGAATGCCAAAAAGACTTCACATGGTATCTCTGTTTAAAATACAAGCATTCCTTTTAAAACTCGCATGTTTTACTTGTACAGAGATGTTAGTTTCCATTCATATTTTGCTTATATTTATCTAATAAAAGCACTACTACATCCACAAACTGTCTATGCCGTATGTACATTCTGTGCACCTGTTGAACTGAAAGAAGTGGAAATTTTGAAGACTGACACACTTATGGTAATGTAAGAGGGCCCTTGTGAAAGGGATAACCTGTTACGAAAGATTATTAGACCATTTGGTATAAGTAGCTGTGATGCAGGGAGCTGTGGAACTGCTGGGGTAAAGGCTTCTGAGACGATGTTTGCTTGCGAAAGGCTTCCAGTAGCCAGTGGCCCTGTGGGGTCTGCGGAGTGAGGCTTGCCAGTAAGTACATGCACATGGTCACTGTGAGGATGCAGTGTCTCCAGGAAAGCCAAATCAGCTTCATTTTTTCCATAGGAGGAGATGTTCAGATGGCAGAGAATGGTTTTTGAACTGTCAGGGGGCAGCCAGTGGATTTAGTGTTGATTTTGATTTTAGGTAAAAGCTAATCTCATTGTTGCTTGTGACTGAACAGTAAAATGATTGTGAAATGTTCAGCTGTTTAATGGGAATTTTCTGGCTGCATTCAAAAACTGAATTTATTTTCATATTGTGCATTTATCTGTATGTTTTCTGTATTATAAATTGGAAAAAATACTTAGCCCTGTAATTTTGTCATTTGTTCTGTACAAACCCTCCACCCCCGACTTCTGCCGAACATTCTGGTAGTATAAAAAAACCACTAAGCATGATTATTTTTTCCTGATAATTCCAAAATTAAACAGTTCTTTTCATTTGCATCCAGCACCATTATAAGTACCTTCAGTTGCTTTAATGCTATAACCTGAAAAATCCATAAATTGTAAGTAACAGCACACAAGGACTACATCTCTTCTGTGTTTCTGCTATCTTTAATAAGGCAATGTGGCTGAAAGAATGGAGGCAGTGTCAGGTGAGATGTCTAGAATCTCTCTTGACCCCTGTTAATGAGAGCAGTGGAATAGCTGCACTGATTTTATCCCCTATTAGAAGCTGTGTCTTTCTGGTTTTAGAATACGTAGAGATTATGTACATTGTGAATACTACTGTAAAGGGATGAACATAGCTGTGATGAGAACGATAAGCTTGATTAACTTTTATTAAAATTGCCTTTTTACCTCACTTGATGCTTAATTTGGGTCCTATTGGAAATCTTCATGCCAGAAGCTGCCAATATATGTACAGGGTGTTTCAAAAAGATGGACCCAATTTCAAACTGAAATTACTTTGAAATTGAGTCCATCTTTTTGAAACACCCTGTGTTTCCAGTAGGGTCTGATAGATCTCAGTATTTTGTGATCCTTTGTTTTTAAGAACTAATCTATAGGATATATGCATTTTATCCCCATGAACTGAATCTCTAGTTTGCACAGATAAAGCTACAAAAAATCCTGCTCCTTGAAGTGAAGCAAAGTGAACATAAAAAGCCTGCTTATCTGCTTATCAAAATACTTATTTTGATTTATCTTAAAAAAATTAATATATGGTTACATATATAAGGAATTAATATTTATTGGTTAACTGTGTGAGCTTTTGTGTACACTTTTCTGAAAGGACCTCCACAGGGTGAATGGCTTTTATCCACAAGTAGTAGAACAGTTGCGTTGTGTTTTTTAATCAAATGGATCTCTAAGCTATTGCTAATGACTTGAACACAAGGTAGGTCTTAAAATCAAAACCTCAGCATTTCCTTATGCTTTCAGGCTTTGGTACGTGACTGAGAGGAAACAGGAGCCATTCCTTTGTGCTGGTATTGGAATGAATTAATGTAAAGTGTGCCGTACAATTAAAATTATCTTTTAGCTTGCCACCTTTTCCTTTGCCTCCCTTGATATTTCATATGAGAACTGTTGCTTACAGCTGGGCAGAGAGGTGCAAAGGAAGGAGGAAGACTGCTAATGGAACACAAACATAGGTTTACTCTGTAGTTGACCTGAATTTTAGCATGTTTTTTCAGTGTTCTTGTCCTCTCACCTCTATTCCTAGTGACTTTGCGTTATGGTAAATTGTATAATATACATAATATCTGCAGAGAAGGTGTTAGCTCCTAAATTACTGGAAACAGAGAGAAGCCTCTGGGGTTGTAGTGTGGCTGGAGTAGCTATGGAGTATGCAGGAGCTACAAAACAAAATGGGGAGTTTGTTCTCCAAGAAGCAAAATGGTTTGGGTTTTTTGTTTGTTTATTTGTTTTTCTAACATATCTCTCATCATGGAGAGAGGGCAAAAAACCCCCAACTTCCAAACATCTGAAATTGCTAGTAGGTGCCATTTGTCAGCTTGTTGTTTAAGGTACTAGAGGAAGACTGAGCTTTTAGGTGGGGGGAGAGGGAAGGTCTTGACACTGAAACTGGAAAAAAACATTAATATGGTGACATAAGTGACCTGCAGTGCATTCCTTTCATAATATCTTCAATACCTATGCGATGTAGTCAATGGAAGCAGCAATAGAACAGACGTAGCCATCCCCTATAGATCTAAAAACCTGTAGGAGATTTTTATTGCTGGCCCCAAAAGTAAGTCCTGGAGCACTGCTGGAAATTGCTGTAGAGATGCCTAATCAAATAAATCCTTCTGAGCCACAAAATGCTTGGAGACATTGGGATTTTTTTGTTGTTGCTGTTGTTGCTTTCTTTCTGAGGGCTTTAAGTGCAGCTGTACCTTTGCAAAACAGCCATGAGCGCCTTCCAGACCTGACACAGTTGTGCTCTTTAGGACAAGCTAATCCTGGAAACAGAAAAAGCGAGTAGGCTCCTTGCAACAGGATGGACGCGAATGGCCGGGCTGGAGCCGGGGAGCAGCTCAACCCCATGCCCTGCACTGGAGCCTTCATCACGCGGTGAGGGAGCAGGAGCTGGAGCGCTGCCAGCCAAGGCTCTTTGGAGAGAACAATGGCCTTGTGAACACGCAGGGGCACCATAGAGGAGTTTGTTTTTCTTTTTTTTTTTCCCCTTTACCTTGTTGAACCTTTACCTCCCTTGAACTCTCTCTGTAGGTCAGCATCTGGCGCAGCCGCAGCGATGCAAGATGTTGGCTATGTGCTGGTCTCCAAAGGAAAGCGTGAGGGAGGCAACAGGGCTGGTTATGATCTGTGTGTAATGCTGGTTTATTTATAATATTCCACTTTGAAGGTCTGGACACATTTACAGGCTGCATTAACAATGTGTGAACAAAATGCACTGGGGAAAGTTTGTTTTTCCTTGGTCCAGTTGTAGCAAGAGCAGTCTAAAGAGAATGGGAGAGTGATGAAATGAAGTCGAGGGAGCTCAGGGTCAGAGCAGTTAAGCTGTGGGGGCCATGAGCTGGTGCCCATGCCTTGGGTTCAAAACGACCATGTCCTTTGTGATGATTTCGCTTTGCCCTGCTGAGCATGTATGCTATATTTATGCACACAGAAGCACGCCTTGTAGTTTTTGGGTCTTTTTCATGACGATTAATGACGGTACATCAGATAAGGTGAACTTTAGGGTTCCTCCTGAGGTTTCTAAGTGCTCCCTTAGGAATTTTTATGTAAGATTTCTGTTCAAGGTGTCTTTTCCATGATATGAGGATCAGTGTCTTAAGTTTGTTTCTATAATAGTAAATGTAAAGCTTTATCTTCTACCTGAAACTTATGATGGGCGTTCCTTTTAAGGACATAATGATCTCTAGGTTGTTAATTCTTCAAGTGCAAGTTATGTTGAGGATATTTAGAATTTCTTCAAGAAAGAAAAGGAGTAAGCTTTGGCTTACAAAGTCATCCTTGTTGACAAAGTCTTCTTATCATATCCTTTATCCCACCTCCACTTGTATAGCCAGCCTTGTTATTTCTCGTTTCTTGGCTTGATGAGTTCCAGATTCATTATTTGTGCAGCTCAGGGCTGGCACACTTCCAGTGCCATTAAGACGGTTAGTTGTAGACTTGCAAGCACAAAACTTTCTGCTCAGAGGACGATCTTGCATTTAGTTTACTCTTACTTTCTGTAAATCAAATCCTTCATGAGATGCATTTGTAAGATGAATAGAGTGTCTTCTCTGCTATTTTTGCATGTTTATTAATTTTGTGCTTGTTTTCATCGCTTCTCATCTCTTAATTTCTTAAATGCTTCAGCCCTCAACAGCAAGAGCATGGATTTTTCTTAATTCTCCTTTAAAAAAAAATAAAAAAGGAGGCAGTCAGTTACTGGTGAGGCGAGGAAGGTCTTGATTCCAGCTGTGACCTTGGAAGGTGAAGAACAATGACTGATATCTGTGCCAGAAGTGGTGTACATGAACCTTGCATAGTACAGAGAAGCCAAGGCCAGTCCTATGTGATCAGCTGTCAGGGTAGCTATGACAATAGTAATTCTGGTAGTGTGTGTGGTTTTTTTGTAGTTGTTTTTTTTTGTTTGTGTTTTTTTTGTTGTTGTTGTTTTGGATTTTTTTAGGGCATTAATGTCTAAGAAACATCAGTAATCACCCCTTCTTTCAATTTTTCATAGTCTGTGTGATGAATCATGAGAATCGTATGTCACTGAACATGCAGAAACTCTGATTTTTAGTTGTGAAATCTGGCAGTCGAGTAGTCAGTCTAGATTTGTCTGCAAATCGTGATCATGACTAAAATTAACTTCTGTGAAGTAATGAAATAGACTGAAATCTAGCATAAGGTAGAAGTAATAAGCTGAACAGCAGATCTGTCATCCACAAACAGTGATTTGTGTGAGGTCTTTACATGCTGGGGAGAAAAACGTTGCAATATTTTTTAAAATCTCTTAGTGTCCAGTTGTTATTTCCTCTCAAGAAACTGCAAACCTTTTTTTTTTTTTTTTTTTTTTTTTTAA
>VWYH01003124.1:222018-325958 GCA_013399365.1 Pampusana beccarii | reverse complement strand
TTTTTTTTTTTTTTTTTCCTTTTACAACAAAGTTACAACATTAGTTTCCCTGTCAGAAAGTATCATGTGATCTGCATGTTTAGGCCTGATCCCTATATGTTCGAGAAATAGGAATTGCTCCTATCTCAGATATTAAATAAATCTCACTTTTTTTTCCAATTATAAAGCTCGGGAAATTTAAAAAAAAAAAAAAAGAGACCATAGTATGCCTGTTTTTTTGTAATCTTAAACTTTTAAGATAAATGCCCAATTATAATCAGATCTACAATAACAACTCTGACTTGAAAATACTTTTGAATCTTAATTTCTTCTGTTCTTTCCACCAAGGTTTTTTTAATTACAAAATGAATGGCTTTTATTTTCTTCTTTTCATTTTGCACATCCCTGTAGTATTCATTTGGTTGATTAGTAAATCAGCTCAACTCCAGTATCATAGGAAAAATATCTAAGCTGAGAAATAAAACCACGGTTTTTCTCTCAAGTAAAACAAAACCGTCACATTTCACATTTACTCCTTTGTCTGAGGCTTGCCAGATGTCATGCAGAGCTTAGGAAAAAATATGCAAAGAATAAAATGCACACTGATATACCTGGGGAACTAAATAATTGCTTCATGTTGTTATGACTGTTTATTTAATCAATATTTTTGTCTCGGTGATTTTCTTGATATTATTTTGATGGATGCTCACTAGATTCCAATGACAGCCAGCAGTTACTTTTCCCAGAAGAACTGACCAGCTCAAGAGCTCTTCTTTGGCAAGGTAGGGGGAAAAAAAAATAAAAATCAAATAATTGACTCCAGCAAGCCAGTTGGCTTCATCACAGACTGTTAATAAAAATTCCAAATATAATTCTCTGCTGTTGTTGTGAACTGTTGCTTCTGTACATCAGATTTCACCCTAACTGTCCCAATTCAAAGTTGGAGGCACTGGTAGCCATCATTAAAATATAAATGGCTGCTGTAGTCCTGAGTATTTATTTTCTTCAGTTTAGTACTTTGTGGTGCAGCTAGGTAGGTATAATGGATTAATTAAATAATCACCTTTTCCTGGACACCTTCTTGTAAGGTGTCTGCAGAGGGGTGTGGTTTGTTTTTTTTTTTTTTGTTTAGGGAGGATGTGCGCATGCACACAGAATCCTAAATACAGTCTTGAAGAAAAGTGTCATGTGTCTAGTGTGAGTCGGACTATGGTTAAGTCTGTAAAAACTTATTTCATAATCTCGGTTTAGATATTAAGTTTATTTTTTTGAGTCTTTTTTTTTTTTTTCCCCTCCTCCCCCGTTTAACATAAACACGTATGTTGGAAAATGTGCTTTTATTTCTCTGAGTTACTCTCTGTGATCAACAGTCTTCCCTTGGGAAAACAGGCTGTGTAGCAATGACTTCTCTACAGGAATGCATTTTAATACGCTGTTAATGAATAGTTTTATATAGAAACTTAGGAACAGAAATTTATTAGTTTCTTCCCGTGATAATTATGGAGAGAGATACTTCTAATCTCGTTTCCTGTTACATGAATATAATACCTTCACTGTTTCCTCCAGAAGTTGTTACCCTTCACATTACTGATCTAATTATACATCACAGTTATGTACAGTTGTGTGTTTTGCTGTATTTTGGTGTCTTGAACCAAGGATTGTTACAAAATACAGAAGACAAAATTGTTTTCACAGGGCAATGCTTTTAAAATCCGTAAATTCAAATTATAAAGCCTGAGAACTCTGTGAAATTTTCAAAAGTAAGTGTGATGGTAGGAATATAAGCAAAAATTTAGGAAAAGGGAAATATCTTAAATAGTGTGGGACCATTGAAAAGAGGGGTATAAAAGCATTTACAAAATGAGCATAATCCCTTTTATGACATGGAGGACCTCAAATCAAATGATAATTTCTTAAAGCTTTAAATATGTGTACCAAATTACTTGCTGTTAGGCCATTTATCTTAGGTAGGGTCTTATGAGATATGAAGTGTTAGCTTGAAGTCTGCTGAAACAGGTGACAAATCCCAAGTGATGGGACACCAGTCAATTGTGGTACAAGGTCAGAGCAGAAGGCTGCCGGAGTTTTGGAATGCAAATGTATTGTTCAAATAGTGTTTCCATCACATGAACATGCTTGCTTTCTTCTGGAGGTCCCAAGAATTTCGCTTGAAAAATAATGTTAAGGGAAGGAAAAGGATTCTCCTTCACTGTTAAAAATATTTGGAAACTATTTTTCAGTCTTTCTTCCTAGCTGTTTGCACAGATTCATCATCTTGAGTACCTGTCCCATGCTCTCTCAGCCTTCAAGTACAAATAATGCAGTGCTTCCCAGGTAGTGAATTAATTTTCTGTTCTTGGTCCTTGGCTTTTTTATTTTTAATGCTTCTAGCTATCTTGTGTCAAATAATAGATCTACTTCTTTTGCCCATGATAGCCTTCTATGCTGTAGATTGGGCTCTTTTCCTGTTTCTTCTTATTGCCACTTGTGCCACCCGTGTCTCGTGCATCATGGGTTTACGTGGGCAGAGGAAGGGACAAAGCAGGATTCCATAGTACAATAAGAAATTAGAATATTTTTATGTTTAGTAAAAAGCAAACATCCTGGGAGCAGTGAGGTGTAACAAGATGATTGTTTTATAGATTTTGTAAGAGTAGTTTGATTTGATAATACGAGTTAGCAGTCTTTGATCTAAAACATTCCAAAATAAAAGGTTTGAGAACTGCCAAGCTTCAAATGAACAGTCGGGACTCAGGGAAAGATGGGAGGGATATTTATAAGAAATAGAATGAAAAATATATTTTAATAATAGCAGGCTAAGTTCATTTGCAGTTTTGTTTGGTGAACTACTTGTACCGTGGTTGATACTGTTTAATGAAATGTGACAAGACAGAATAGGAATGAAGAAGACCTGATGAGGTGAGAATGCTTGTATTACATTGTGCCACTGCAGGGATTTACACGGGGAGGCTAAAACTGGGTTGAATACAACAGAAGTATATTTGCATCTTGTTTAAGACTGTAGTATAGCTTCCTCAGGTGATTAGAAAGCATTTTTACGTATAATATGAAATATTCTAATTGTAGCTGTGTTTTCCACAAGGCGAATGTACACTTCCTAAAGTATAGGGTCAGATGTCAAGAGATCTAAATTAATGTTGTTTAAGTACCAATTTACTTTGTGATTGTTGAGATGCTCAACCATTTGGTACTCTCCCCATCTGTACAAGGAAAAATAAGCCAAAATACTTGATTACCTTATAGTACGGTGCTGAGTAAAGTACTGTAAAATGAAAAAAAAATATTGAAGAAAAAGCATGTGTTCTGTAATGAGAGCTTTTTGAACATATTGTTAACATCCTGCAGAAAGCCTTGGCAGTTTTCTAAGTGCCAGCTAGTTATTAGAGGAAGAGAGGGATCTCCTTTTGTGTGTGCACTTTCAGCATAAAAGACCCACATTTTAACAGTGAAGAAGAATCCTTTTTCTTTCCTCAGCTTGCTTTGTTAAGCAAAATTCTTCAGACCTCTGAAAGCAAGCAAGAATGTTAATGTGGTAGCAACAGCATTTGGATAATACAATTACATCATCCTCCTGTATATCCTGCATGTTTATTTTATTTTTTTGTTCTTATAAAAATACATTATTTTTCATATATTAAAAAATAACAAATATATTTTATGTCTATTTTATACATATATATCAAAACTGTCCATAAAGACACCAATGGACAGTTAAAGCAGTGTTTAAAAGCTAGCTAGTGGTCCTTCTTTTTCTGTCAGAAGTCAGTCCCGCTTCTCAGACCTTGAATCCACCTAGAAGTCAATCTGGAGTACCCTGGAGGTTTTATATGGCAGTGCAGAGCGAAAAGGTTTTGAAATCCTTTCTTTGAATTGTGCTTTGCTTTTTGTGCAGAATTGGAGTGTTATGTCTATAGATTGCTTTGCAATGTTTTGTATATTGTGTTGTTTTTGTTTCTTTGCCTTCTTTTTTTCTTTCTTTAGGGTATGTTTTGTGTTTGTGTTGGTTTTGGTTGTGGAACAGCTGCAATATGTAATTTCCCCATCATCCAAAGAAACCAGAAGTCTGAAAAATATTAATGTATTAATTGTGCTGTGTCTTGCCATCTTCAAGTAACTTCCCCACCCCAAGTTAGTATTTAAAAATACAGAGTGGCTTCATAACTGGTAGGAAAGGCTTAAGCTTCAACTGCTCATTGACGTGATCTCGTCTGTGTAGAGGAAGAAGCAAATAGAATTTGCTTGCTTTGGAAATAAAGGGGGTCACATTCTCTTTGCTCCTTCTTACAACAGAACTGCTAGCAACAGTAATTACAGCCTTTTCTACTGGCTTCTAAGGAGATCCAGAAGAGAGAAGCAACACCAAGGTGAGGTTGTTACTTGGAATGAGGGATTTAACTACTAATTTCAGTATTATTTTTTTGGTTGAAGGAACTAGGAGGCACTAGCTTTGGTATTATTGACAGAATGTTCTTTGAGCTCTGAATGCTGTTATGAAACTTAGGCCTTATGAAAAGATCATAAGCTTTAGGGGCCAAGGCTAAACCAACTTGCTGGAACACAGGGGCGGCTGGTGCTGTATCCTTTGTTCTCTAAGCCTATTTTGTTACAAAAGCCCAGAGTGGCCTTTAAACAGTGTGATGTAAGTGAATGCTGTTGCCTCGCTTGACTCCATCACTGAGGTTTTTTTCCCCTCAAGTCCTTGCAATTTTCTGCATTTTCTGGCACGTCTGTGCTGGGTCCTTGTAAAATAATTAGTCTTAAATTTCAAAGTGTATGTATGAGCACCAAAGAAAAAAGTAATGCTTTCTGTCCTATCAGGGATTGTTCCTTACCTGCACTGGCCAAGGGCATCAGAAACTCCATACAGACTATCTGTATTTCATTGCTTTTACTCAAGACTGGCCTTACAAATAAGGAAGACAATGATGATCCAATCTACTTTAAACTTTATAAATGCAGATTTCTGGCTACATGACATCGTATCTGCCACGTCCTGTTGAGGAAAGCTGAATTAGCTATATGCCCCTTTGTTTCTCAAATGTAGACTTTTTGATATTTTCTCCTTTTTTCTTAGTGACCAACTTCATTCTCAAACTTCAGTGCTGTCATTTTTCCTTCTCCCAATAAGATAAAGCACCAATAGAGAATGTAGTCATTTATATATGCCCAATCTTCCTTTGCATATAAAAAATGATCTTCATACAATGGGAGCCATGAAGTGCATCACTTACTAAGAAGCTCTGGAGCTGGGACTCTTGCAAAGGACTAAGGCTATCACAGGGTCTTCCTCCCACAGCTGGTGGGCTGGGAAGGAGCTGAGTTCCCAGGGATGTGTAAAACTCTATCATTTTCACAAGTTCTTCCTTGCTTCCCCAAGTAAGAGGCTCTGTTTGCATCTGTGTTTGCCACCTGCACTGCAGGTTTAGGGCAACTTGCAACAGCTCATGACCACTCTAAGGGTGTGTTTATATATTTGTTATTCACAGAATGTTGCGTTTCAAAAAATGAATCTCTATAACAGAGCTTGAAACTGTCCAGTTATGTCTCCATAAGAAGACACAGCTAAAAACATGTATAAAATGTGTCTGTCAAAAAAATTTCTGTCTTACAATATTGGATTCTAGAGGAAATTCATATGGCTTGGCCATTAGCTATAAGGTACACTAATACAACAGAATTAAACCTAAGCAAACCCGTGGAGTCGGGTATACAAGAGAAAAAACCCTTTCAACAGCACTGCAATGCAGATGACAGTTTTTCTGAAAATATGAGTACAGAGGCTGTTGTGGTGATAATCATGTGTTGTCTACCTTCCTATCCAGTTACCTTCTTTTTTTCTCCGAGGACTCTGCATTTGTTGCTCCTCTTCATACTTTTGTTAACTCTTATGTGTAATTTTTGAAAGCATTTGGCCTCTTCAGCAAGCCATAGTGTGATTGGAGGAGGTTTGTTGAGATGTCTTGGTTGTTAGTCTGAATTTCATATACTATGAGAGTAACCTTAGGAGCTGTAAATAGTTGAGAGAGATTATGTTAAGAGACAGTCTGCATTTTTCTGGTAAGCATTTTGTGAGGTTATTCAGATAGTTATTTTTCAGGTAGTAAGTTAGAACCAAATCCTTATGTGTTTGCATTTGTTGTTGTCGTTTTGGTTTGGTTTGTTTTTTTTGTGTTTTTTTTTGTTTTAATAAAGGCTATGGTCAACTCTCTTTGCAGAAGTGTTACTGTCAATTCGCGTGACAGACTGGAAACATTAAAATGTATCAAGTTTGAAGTAATACCAAGTCATATGTGATGGTGATGAAAGGCGGTTAGTATTGTGGTAAATTCCTACCAATACACAGGGAAATCTGACCAGTGACTCCAGAATTGAGACTCCTTTTTCCTTTATGCAGTCGCTTTTTGACGGAGAGAAGGAAGGGAATGGGGAAAGAGAAAGAAAAGCCTGTGGACTGTAAAATCCATACAAAGAATTTTTATTTTTTTTTTCTAAAAAGCGTCATTCAGATAGTGGGAGTAAGAGGTATAAAAAGCCTTCATATCTGGCAACCATTTGATGAACAGGCTATCATTATTTCCGTTAAACTCTTGCAAATCTTCTGCTGGAAACTGAATGTGTAATTTTCAGCCTTTGGCAAAGAAGATGGCAGTACCCCTTTTGCTTTTCAATTCAAAGAGTGAATGTGGGCATTTGGAAACTTTTGCTGTATTACGTCAGTGCTCTGTTACGCTTTCCATACAGACTCTGTCCTTTCAAATTAGTTGAAAAAAATACTGGCATTGACTATTTAAAATAGAAAGCGAACCAGACAGAAAAATCCAATCCAAACCAAACAAAAAAATCCACCCAGAAACCAGAACAGATTCATACATGCAAGTGGTGAAACATGGGCTACAGGGTTGTTCTTCCCATGTTGGTGGTTTTTGTGTTGATGTGTGGAGATGTGCCTAAAAATGTCATCAACCTATGTGCAGCAATCAAGTTTGAATTTGTACCTCCTTGCATAGCAAATGGTCTTGGTTTTGGCAAGGGCGAAGATGACCTTTTTTTGATTACTATTTTTTATTACTTTTTTGATTATTTTTTTTATTTTGGTACTCCCATATTCTTTTCTTCTTTACACCTCCGTACATCTCCAGTATGTTGCTACTGTACTGCATCTTCTGAACCCAAGAAGTTGAATATCATCAGTAGGAAAATATGCGCATTGCTGAAGTGCGCAAAACTTCAACTTGTGTTGCAGACACAGTAGGCATGTGGGGCATGTATGATGATTCCTGTAGCATAAATCATTGTGAGCAAGATATAAATGTGGAGGCCAGCTTGTCTTTCAATGTGGTGCCTGCTCGGTAACACCTCCCCACCTCCCTGTAATCAGATGACTGCTAGTGTGGAGAATTGTCACCGCTTCAGGTCACATGAAGAGATTAGGAATTTATGGTTATAAACAAGCAGTGCTTTAAACACTTGCATCCTTAAATTGGCTTACAGAGATATATCCTTCCAGGAAATCACTCCTCTGTGGTCTGAACGTTTCATTTCTGGTGTTCAGTCAAACGTACTGTCGGTTCTCCACGCTGTTTTCAGTAGTTGCTCTTCGATATGCAGCCTAGCTTTGTGGACTGGGGCAGAAAATATGTGGTATTTGATGGTAGGGTTGCCTGCATGCTGAAGGTTGGCCTTTTCCTTACCAGTGGAAGTGTACCTGAATGGCTTAGTTCCTCCCTCAAGCCCTCGCAATGCACATGGTCATTACCTGAAATTTGGTTAAACAGCAGCAAAGGTGTGTTGATGTTGACATTTATTTCCTTGTTAGTGTCAGCACTAAGATCTCTCTTGTATTCAAATGTTGTAAGAGAACATCTTTTTTTGAGGGTTTTCTTTAGACATCCTAAATGATCGTTCATTTGTAGCTGAACTTTTCTCATTATGTGAAAGCAGTCATTTATAAAGACTTTGAGACCTTTCTCTTTCCCTCATTAATTCTAAATATTGCTGTAGGGTATTGAATGCTGTTCCTCTTACCTTAGTAAATATGTTTTGCAGAGGTTTCGATCAATCATCTCACTACTTGCTGGTTGTCCTCGAGCTGCTCACTGTGTTTTGGAAAACTCTCACTTCTGTGCCTATTTGTTTTGAAAACTAGAAATAAAGGCCACTTAAATTCCATTAGCAGTGTCCTATTTTGATCTCCATTTCCCTCTCGATATGTTTACTTTGACTGAGGATGTCTGAAAAAAAAAATTTTGTAATGTTTAACTCTTAAATTACTACTGCGCACAATGCAGATCTTTTCCAATTCACTGACCATCCTTGCGGGACATTTGTGCAGTGTTACCATGTGGCACTGGGCCCCAGCCTTATGCCTCCTTTATGCCTCCAGGATGTTTACCCTTAGTTTTTTTTTCTTTGTGGGTAATAGTACTATATTTCCAGACTGATATTCAGAAAAGCATGTGTTACTGAACAGTGCAGTAAATATGGTGAGAATTGCAAAAGTTCTTATTAAGCATGTGTTTTGGAACTTAATGATATCTGCAGTATGTTTTTCAGAGGGCCTCTGTTTGGATCTGATCATAATCTCTTGAAGAGGAGGATTCTTTTCTCGTAACCTTTTCTGTTCAGCAGTGTGGTGAATTATGTAAAAGTTTGGATAATGCTGCATTAAAAAAGTGCTGGTTTGTTATTATGCAGTTTTCTTTCCCTCTTAAGATTTGAGGAAGAGTTCTTCGTTGACTGAATGAGAGACATTCAGGCAACCATTGTTTGGACATGATTGTTTAGGGTTGTTTAAGGGTTATAGAAAGAAAAAAAAAAAAGAAAGCTGATTTGTATAACAGACTCTGCATTTAAAGGAATGTCAATTTTTAATAAAGGTTGCAGATCAGTCATTTAATGAAGTGCACAGTAAACTCGCTTAGCAGGGATTATATTAAAGCTGTATGTTGATACTTTTTCAAAGATTTACACCTAACTGTGTAGTAGCAAGAATATTGTGACTGGTACAAAATTTCTAAAATTAAAAAAAAGTAATAATACATTTATTTATTTGTAAGAAATTGGGATTTTCGGTTTTGGATTTTGGACATGCCTTTCCCCATCCCCCCCAGGATTCAAGCAGAAACCTGTCTTGACTGAACTGGCTAAGTAAAAAAATACATATCAGTAATTGTAGAGTTTGAGACTGTGTTGTCCCCCTGAGTGAGCATTTTTTTGCACAGCTAAAAGTTCGGAGAAGGACCAACGTAGTTTAGTATGAATATATAGTATATAAGAGCAATATATCCTATAAAAGAGCAATTAAGTAAAACTATAGTATGAAAGAGAAATCAGTAAATTTGCCTAGATGTCTCGACATACAATCAGGATACCAAATCAATTTTTCCTCAAAATGAAAGTTTTATGGGGGTTATAAACCAGTGTAGCTGTCATTTGGAAACAGTCTAGTAACTTTTGCAGTTTGAGTTTTACCTTAGTTTGACATGTGACAGCACTTGGTTTTTACTCTCACATGAACGCTCAGAGCAGGCTGATATCGTGGGGTTTGCGTGGTTCACTGCTGTTACTCGGTTTAGCGTGAGCAGAGAGAGAGCAAGGCGACTTTTTTTCTCGTGCCATGCACAACCCATCTTGCCGATGTCTCCCCATCTGCCCCCCTGCCACTCCAGGGACCGCGCAGCCATTGTCCCCTGGGTGCTGAGGAGGACAACGAGGAGCACAGGGGCCGTGGGTGTAGTGTAGCGAGCCCTGAACTGGCCTGCGTGGTCCCCTTTGGGGGGGACTTTTGACAAGCTTCCCAGTGCCAGGCAGCACCTGCAGTGGGGCTGGATAGAAAAAGCTGCTTGGTGACGTTTGGCAAGTGAGACCCAGGAGACTGTGCTGGTTTCTTGGTGAGGCACACTGGCTGTTCTGAGCTTTCTCCTGCTTCAGGGATCAAAGATTATTTGCGTCTTACTTGGCCGGCCTGCTTTTGTTAATGCCTTTTTATTAAGACTGAAATGGATTGTTTGCTATGCTAGATGTATTTGTAATTCAGAAAATGAAATATTTATATAAACCTTGTGTGCTAACATGATCTACGAACAACATGAACTGCTTTCATAGTGAAGTAGTTTTCCATCTTGTTTGTTTTTCTTCTAGGATGAGAATGCTTGTGAGAAATAACATCTCATTTCTTTAATTCACTTGGATGTAAATTATTTTGGAACAAGGAGGATAACAACAACCTGAGATTGCTTAAGAAAGGGAAAAACTGTGAAAGAAAAATTTTTTTAAGAAGAATTGGGTGGTTTAGTATGTTTTTCTAAAAATAAGTTAGTTAAAGTATGTCATTCTGTTCTATTTCAGTCACATTGGTTTGTTTCATAGATTTGTTTTTAGCCTCAGTTCCTTCAGGCAGAGAAATTTAAGAAACATGAGATCATTGCATCTCTGAAGGTAGGCTACTGTGAGCCTTACAGAGCCTTGCAAACTCAGTTGCCATAATGTCTATATCATCCAAAGGAAAACTTTTAGATGGTTCAATTAAAGCAGCCTGTGATATGGAATGTTGTTCTTGACTCTTTTAGGAAGTTAAAATGAAGGTGGAAAGATGTAGTGGCATGGGACAATAGGTTAAACCTTATATCTGCCAAAGAAAGGTTAGAACAGCCCCACTGATTTCAACATCCTCTTGGTATGCTTATACTCTGGGAGAAAATGTAAGAATAAAGCTAAATTAGCTACAAAACTTTATATTTGCTTTCATAAATTACAATCATAGAATCATAAAGCAGCCCAGGCTGAAGGGGCTGTGAAAGATGATCTGATCCAAACTTTTGTGGGAATAAGAGCCTGGATGAGATTAGTTAGCACCCTGACTAATTGTATGTTGAAAACCTCCAGTGATGAGGAGTCTACTACATCAATGAGGAGATTGTTCCAGTGAATGATAGTAGTCTATCTTATGTTGAGATTAAACTTCTCCTGGTGCAACTTGCACCTGTTGCCCCTTCTGTACGTGGCTCCTTGTGAAAAGAGAGCCTCTGTCCTCTTTGTAGCCTCCCTTTAAGTACTGGAATACTGTCATGAGGTCCTCCCTGAGCCTTCTCTTTTCCAGTGAGAAAAGGTCAAACTCCTTCAGTCTTTCCTCACAGGCCAGGAAAGACTTTTCCTTCTCTGGCCCTTTGGTTATCTTTGTGGTCCTTCTTTGGATCCTGTCCAGTCTGTCCACACTTTTCTTGAGCTATGGGGACCAGAACTGGACGTGGTACTCCACGTGTGGCCTCAGGAGTACTAAGTAGAGTGGGGTGATCACATCTCCGTCTCTGCTAGTAATGCCCCCGTGGATGCAGCCCAAGATCCAGTTTACCTTGGTTGCTGCAGCACTGCACTGCTGACTAATGTTCAGCTTGTTGTCCACCAGGACTCCCAAGTCCCTCTCAGGCTGCTTCCCAGCTGCACATATCCTAGCCTGTAATGTTATATTGTCCCAGGTGCAGGACTTTGCCTTTGTCTTTTAGACTTAGTACTGTTCCTGCTGGTCTGCTCTTCCAGCCTGTCCAGGTCTCTCTGTGAAATGGCTCTCCTTTCTGACAAGTCATCAGCAACCTTGGTGAGGGTGCTTTTATTCCCATCATCCAGATCATTTATGAAGATATTGAACAGCGTGGGGCCTGGTATTGATTCCCGGGGGACAACCTGTGACAGGCTGCCAGCCTGAGTAAAAACCATTGATCACCACCCTCTGAGTGTGACCTGTGAGCCAGTGTCCTACGTATCTCGCAGACCACCCATCCTGTTTGATTCTTACCAGTTTGTCCAGGAGAAGCCTGTGGGGAAACAGCATCGAACACTTTGCTGAAGTTCAGGTAAAAAACATCCACTGCTCTCCCTGTGTCAACAGAAGATGTTCTGTTGTAAGAAGGTGATCAGGTTAGTCGACGTGATTTGCCCTTGGTAAATCTATGCTGGCTTTTCCCAATCACCTGCTTTATTTGGTTTGTTACACCTAGTTGTTTTTTGAGCAGGGTGAAAGCACTCAGGTTACACAATTTTAACAGCAGATGAGATTAAGAAATGTTACTGCAGAAATTATGCTATGAAAGTTAAAATGGTTCGGTGTTGGTAAGGCTCTTTAACCTTCCCTGCAGTTCTTTTTTTCTTTTGAAGCATCCTTTATAAAAATAAAAATAAGCTTTACAGTCTGTGCTTGATACATCAAATAGACTGGCTAAACATGGAGTAATGCTGCGTGGCACCTGCTGAGCAGGGAATAATTATGTTTTAATGTATCACAGGAAAAAAATACCTAGATGTTTAAAGCAGAATATATGACATCTGTTCAGTAAGCAAAAGAAGAAATTAAGATATTTTAGAAAAATACCAAGGTGATAGCCAAAAAAATGGGGTTTTATTTATTGTAAAAAGCAATTGTCTGGCACACAAGATAATTTGGCATTCAAAACAGAGTTCTTTTAAGAGGAGCACGTACATAAGAAATAGCTGGATATTTTTAAGTCTCTTAATGCAAAGAGAAACTACTTAAAGATGAAAGCATGAACCAAATAACTGCCCATAGTGGATATAAGATTTTCTTCCTTCTTATGTGTTTTCATCTTGCAGAAATGAAATTCTTTTAAAAGTTACTATGCTTTAGTATAAATACAGTAATATATACTAGTCTATTAGCAGTTATATCTCTGTTTTTCTTCTTTATTGTCTACCAGGCCATTAGTGAGAATACTTTATAGTGGGTAGATGAGAGACTAAATAAACACAAACTGTAGTTCTCTTTTTTTGAGCAAGCTTATTTTCCTGGCAGACTTACTAGGTTCCATATGAGAGTGAAACAAACCTCATTGTTTTGCCTTTGTTTGAGACATAATTATTGTAGTATAATCAGTAACTTTTGAATAAAAGTGTTGTGCAGAGGAGTTTGTTTTTCAGGTAGAGGAAAATTGCAAAGCCTGTTTCCATGTATCAGATGAGTTCAAGAAGCTGAGTAGTTTTCTTTAACTTTTGAAGTGAAGCATATCCATGTGACCTACATAGGTGGTTATGAAGTTTATACAACTGGGTTTGTTGAAAATTGGTCTGGTGTCATAAGACCTTATTGTTTTTCTTTGGCAAGGAGGGAATTCTCTCCACACCCATTTTGCACATGATTTTATGTTCCACTGGCAATCTTGGTTTATTTTCTTTGAAGTGTACATACAGATGCCAATAATAAGTACAAACATGTAGTTGAAAATGTGCACTGATAACGTTTTGGATTTTGTTACCTTTGTTCAGAAGGTTGTTTAAAAAAAATTCTCAGCCTTGTGCTTTTTCTGTCTAGGGGAGCTACAGAAATTCTCTTTTCTTTATAAACCTTCAGTAACTGAATGGACAAAATACTTAACATTCTGCTGGTTACCTTCCCAGAGACTTTCGCTAGTGAGTAACTAGACTAGTAAGTGAAGCAACTGGGATTGGGAGATAAGAAATCCCAGAGTGGGTTAAATTGAGTCCTGTAATAGTGACTGAAGAAATAAAAATGACGGAATATTCTTAGTCTTTTAACTGTGGAAGGCTTCTGAGGGAGGGAGGAGGCAACGCTATCCTTGCTGCTGCTTCATTATAAACCTGCAACAGAAAGGCTAACTAATGTTCCTATGATTTTCAACAAGTTTTTGTGGCTACCTCAGTTTGTGGGAGTGATGGGAAGGATACCCAAGCCAGAGCAAGTGAAGTGTCTGGTCCATGTAGAAATTACCTCTGTGCTCTTGAAGATTAGTTCAAAAATCTCTTTCCTAACATTAAGAAAAATCAGCATCCATTTACTTCCATAAGCATGTATAATTTAATTTCCAATTATTGTAATGTTTTATGCGAAATGACTGATACTGTAGCTATAGAAATAGGAAGAAAACAAGCTTGTTAGGAATTGCAAATTTTCTAGAGCCTAGAATGAGTGATCCTTGCTTTCCCTCCAAGCTTCTGAAAAGGTCTGCAATGACTCTTCTTTGTGTGACAAAATTAATAATGGTCTCATAATTTAAACTTGAATGCAAAAAAATCTGAACTAAGTTGATACATTGGATCAAATTTTAATCCCTGTCCTTGCTTTGGTGCAGAAAGTAGGTACTTTAGTGTATGTATTTCTTCTGTGCAGTTAATGATAATCAAGCGTGCAAAGCTTGATATTCTGTTGGTGATAATGGGCTGCTTCCTTGAAAAGGTGAGGTGTGTGAAACCACAACCTGTCATACATTACAGAGAATAAATATGGGAGTGATTCTGTTCTTTGAAATGATGAGGAACTCTATGTTAATTCATTCTTACTGTTGTTTTAATTGAGCTTCATTTGATGGGTTTGCCCCTGCTTGAATATGAAAAGTAGCTTTGCATTCACACTGAATTTTGATTTACATGCTCCCTGTTGTGGCAGGTTCCCTTTAGATGGTATAAACCACATGGATTATGATGGATTGTTGCTTACTGTACAGTATTTTGGTGTATGCCAAGTCCTAAATGCTAAGTTACATTTTGAGCAAATACCTGAAATTCTTGTCAGATTACTGCTATTCTGATGGGGGAGTGCAGTGCTTTGCCTTTTTAATGGTACTCCTGTATTTACTCTTCTAAATCATTCCCTCTCTCTTTCATCATGTGCATGTGCTCTTCCAAATTAACTCAAGGGTACTTATGAGAACTTAATTATGAGATGAGTAAACTCAGAAGCACACACAACACTAGCATAAATGTCGGTTGCTAATAATGCTGCAATGGGCCTGTCCAGGCCTGGCTGAGCAGCGCTGCCCTTCCCTGCAAGCCCTTCACAGCCTGGGCTGCTCAAGCCTTCCTGACCAGATCAAGGTTGCTGCATTCCCTTGGCTTTGGGTGGGCTCCAGCACTCCTACCTCCTACGTCTCTTGGTCTCTGTTGTCCATCCAGGACACAGGACCTTACAGTGCAGGCAGTCAAGAGGACTTCTCTCACCTGTGCCCAGCTCTTCAGACTCTCCTTGTGCCAAAACATGTCCTTACCTGGAGCTCAAGCATTGTAGAAACAGACTGCTAACAGATGAGAAATTAGCATCTAGTCTGAGGTAGTTTGGCTAGTTTTGTGTAGTAATTGGTTGAGTGAGGTATGAGGAGAGGATGATATGTTGCTTTTTCTATGTCTTGTGCCCCATTTCTGTCTCACCCTTTATTATAAAATGGAGTGCAGGCACTTAGGTTAGGCAAAGTGAATCCCAGCCCTTTCATACTTCTGTGCTCCTTCAGGAGCGTGTGTTACCTTACGTAACAGTCAATCCTTTCCTTCAGTGGTGTCATAGAGATTCAGGTGCAGAGACAGTCATAAAATAGGAATGGGTATAGGACAAGGGTAAGTCTGAATATGTAATTTGACACACATACAAGATCCTTTCAGTGGTTTCCAGAAAAATGACTTACGCTTCAGAGGCATGATGTGAAACTTAGATAAATGCATTGCGTTCACCAATTCTGGCAGAGCTCATTCTTCACTAGCCTTTGGACTAACAAAACAGTCCCTGGATCTGCTTTTTGTCTGTGGTTGTTTTTCAGACTGAAATTGTATCATGTAGCTGGGGCTGTAGTTTTTGTTGTTGCTTGTTGTTTTTTAATCTTTTGTTTATAATAATTAATAGTCTGAAAGATGGCAGTTATCCAATGTTGGATTTGGGTGTTGGGTGAAGGGAAAACAAGAACAATCTTATTCTTAGCTCAGGATTTTCTCATCAACCACTGAAATACAGGATGAAAAGAACCAGATCTATATAAAATGGGCGGTGAATGTGGAGAATGTGCAAGGGGAGGAGAGGCGAAAGGAAACCTGGTGAAACAGTAAGGTCCTCAAGAAAAGGATTATGCTTGCCTGCTGTTCAGGCTTTCTGCCGCAGAAGGCCATGGGAGGTGGCTGAGCAGCTGCTCGGCAGTCTGGGGGCACGAGGCTGGGTAGCAGTTCTGTACAGAAATAGAGAGGTGTAGCTGATGCTTTTCACTTTGATGTGCTCTGTGAAACTGCTCTCCAGCAAAAGTTCTAAAAGAGGATAAATACATCATGTGTCACTGGAAGTGACAGCGTGCTTTTAGCATGAGCTGCAGAAGCTGTTATCTGAGGAAGAGAAACTTGCCAAGGTACCTGCTGTTTCTACCGCAGTCAGTTTATATATGAAATATTATATGATGTCATCATGGGAAGGGAGTCATCAGAGTCCAGGCTGGTGTTGACTGGAATGAGCAGTCATAGAGTCATTCAGGGTGGAGTGGGACCTCAGGAGGCCTCTAATTCAACCTCTTTCTCAAAGCAAGGTCAGTACTGAATTTGAAATGCTCCGGGCTCCGCTCCAATTTAGGTCTTTGGGCAACCTGTTCGAGTGCTTGACCAGCTTTGTAATGCATTTTTATTGTTTATATTTTTAAGGTTGTTGTAAGGGATAATGCTGCGGTATACCTCTAAATGTTGGCAATAACAGGCAGTCCATAGCAATAGCAGAGGAGTGTATGCAACTACTGTAGCTCCAACTATCTAGAAACAGGAGGCAGTTGACATAGTAAATTGTAAGATCCCCCTTGAGATTATGTTATGGAGCGATCTCACAAAAGAAAGGTCAATGTCTATACAACTCTGAAGTAAAAAGCTTGCCTCTGAACACTGACTTTCATGTGTAGAAAGATTTTGAGGTAACGGTGTCCTAGTAGAAAAGTGTAAGAAAAATATGAGATTTTGAAGGGTGGAAGCAGAGACCTTGAAAGTCAAATCGTGGCTGTTTAATGATAACTGGACTTGGTGCAGTGGCAGTTTTAATGAAGTTTTGCACCTTTTCCATTATATTTCTGAAAAGCAAGTGACCAGGAAGTAAATAGATCAGGTTTTATGTAGGGGTTGTAAAGTGGCATGAATGGTTTTTTTTACTCTAGTAGGCACTTCTCCTGCCATATCCTAGGATTCTGTTTTTTCCTTTCGTAACATTGGTGGCTCATAACTCAGTCCTGTGGTTTACTAGTAAGCAGAGCTACTTCATCCACTTTTTTTCGTAATAATTATTTTATGTTAATATACTTTTTTTTTCTAGTGGTTTTTAATTGTTAAGTTTCCATCTTATGCAATTCAGCTTTTTCTAGTTTTCAGTGTTACTTATTTCTTTGTGGATAATACTCTTGTCTTTTGATGGTACCTCCCAACTTGTTCCTGCAGATTTCAGTGGCACGCTAGTAGCATTGTTTGTGCTGGGTCATGCCTAATGGTTGCTTGTTTCCAAATTTGTGTGTTGTCGTCGTCAGCTTTAAGCTAAAATATTTTTCTGTGAGATGCAAACAAATTTTAAGTTTTCTTTCCTGATGGGTGTTCTGCATGTTGTCATAATAAGTAGGTAAGACATCCCCATGCTGAGGTCTGAATGGACTTGTCTGTGCTCTGGCCTGGTCTCCTGTTTGTATTCAGGTTAGTTTTACCTCTCTGTTGTTTGGAGGCCAGCCTCAATTCCAGGGCATGGAGAAGACTTTGACTTTTGCCCCTTCTTGGTACAATCTAAACATGTTCTTACCCAGGTATGGTGAGCTGGCTCAGCTGATACCATACATCCATTTATCCTTGAGCTGATGTCCTGTTACTCCAGGCTCCTCAAAAAAAAAAAATCTTAAGCCTCCTTTCTGTGGGGCAGACAGCTTTGGTAGCCCATGCCAGAGGCTTCGTATGGTGAGCAATACTAGTGCCCAGCCAGGTGGACCCTCAGCTTCGATCCATCCAGCTTGCGTTAATACAATGGCTGATTTAGAGGACAGGCTTGCTGAGTGCTTAAGCTTTAATGCTTGGTTTGGTGCTGGTAACCCTTTCTCAGCACAGAAATACTTAAGAAGAGAGGGATTTTAGCTTCAAAGAGTGTGGATTCCTCTCTTTCCTGCTAGGACACCTTCAGCTTAAAACATTGAGGTGCTTTCATGTGAATTTAACCAAGTGGTTTACTTGGTAAATTGTTTTGTGCACATGTGCCCGTGTTGTGTGGTACGTGGCACTCAGTGCATGCATGCTTGTGTCGTAAAAATCTGGTCCTGTATTTGATCTGTAGGGACTGCAGTGGGTGCTACCACCTGCTCGGCTCATGGGCCGTGGTTTGCTGCCAGCCTGGCGAGGAGCAGAGTGAGGGTGGGCACCTTCAGTGCTGGATGCTGATTTGGCACAAAACCCTGTGTCTGGAAAAGTGGTAACATCTGCCTTTTTTTTTTCCCCTACATATAATTTTCAGAGAAAAAAATATAAATATTCATTTAAATATGCATCTCAAAGGGTTGTGTAGAGAATCACAGCTGGCCTCATGCCTTCAGTAAAAAATAAAAGTGTATTGCCATTGGTTTATGTACATTCATCTTTTAGCTGACTTTGTTTAAAAAAAAAAAGGCCTTAATATGCAACCAATTGTGTAAATACTGTTTGAAATGTTGCTGTCATCAGTATATTTGCATATCATCTTTATTTATACTGTGTGGTTGCTGACAGCTTTGGTTTTTCTTTTGATAGCTCCAGTGGGTTAACTAAGGCATCATCATGTAACAAAGCCTTTCTTCTGTTTGACTGAACTCTTGCTCTGGCTCTTACTGTCAGGTACAGCACAGGGCAGGCAGAAGGAGGGAAAAGTCCGTGTCAGTGCTCTTCCTGTTCCTTTTGCTATTTCACATTCTAAATATTTATCTTGAAAAACAATGCTGCCTTTTGGCCTTTGTTTTTCCTCTTCTGAGTACTTCCAAGTGGTAGTGAGTTTCACGGGGTTTTTGTGGTGTTGTTTTGTTTGTTTGTGGGTTGTGTTTTTTGGTTGGGTTTTTTTAATTATTATTATTATTTTTGTGTGTGTTGTGTTGTGTTTTGGTTTTTAAACTATATGGTGACTTTTTCTAGTCTGAGACAGCATGGCTATAACTCTTGATTTAGAGAGCTCTATATTCTCAGTTCGTATTAACTTGCCTCTTAGCCTTCTTTTTTTGCAAGCTAATGACGTTATAGATTTTGGTGTGCTAACTGTAAAACATGCTTTTCAATCCCTTCAGTTGGCTCTTTTCTGAACCCTCTTCAATATGTGGGCAGCTGAACTGGATATTATTCTCTGCTACTCTCTCGGGGGAGCTGCCACAACAACAGAGGTCATACAGTCTCTCTAATATTCCAGTGTATAGATTCAAGATTAATTTTATTCCTTTCCCTGAAGATTTTCTTAGGAAGTTTGCTTAGTTTGTTAGCTCTTACAATTCCTAAATCTTGTTTAGAGGTTTTCCAGACTGAAGTTCAGCAAAGTGCAGCCTTCTTATTTTTTAAATTTTCAGTAAATCTGTGGCTCTTTACTTGACCCTTTGTGTTTACTGAAGTCAAATCACTGCCTTCAGTGTACCATAACACTGATTTTCTTGGCTTAATTGTTTATTACGTGGGTTTGTATCATCAGATGGCTAAGCAGTCATATTTTTTCCAAGTATATAAATGAAAACACTGGAGATTGTAGGATGTTGCTAGAAATATAGTCAAAGAAAGATTACATGTTGGTAATCTGCACTGGAGAACTATTATCAGTCAAATTTCTAATCTTGCAAACCAAAATTTGGAAATAGGTTGAAATAAAATCTTTCCTTAAATTCATATTGTATTAACTATATTCTCCTTGGCTATCTTATGAAAAACTCTTTGGTGCTAAGTGCTTTATCTGCTAATTTTTCTATATTAATACCAGGTTTTCACAATTAAAAAAAAAAAGGCAACTAAATGTAGAAAAGCACTACTTTTCCATTTGTATTTTCTCTGGTATTATTGTAGTGCCATCACTTATTAGTGAGTTGACGTAATAGCATTTTAGTTTTTGTAAAAAACACTCCCCCAATGTTTTTAGACGCACTAGCAATAGATTTTTCTTTTGGCCTCTTGAATACTTTTGAACTTAGAATTTTATGTTTTATATAACAGAAGGGCATGTTGATGAGGAATCTGTTTATAGATGTCATGCTTGACTGAGCACATAATGATTTTAAGCTTTGCAAAATTGGTCATTTTTAAAGGACCAAGAAAACTTTTTTTCCCCCCCAAGTCGAATTCTACTACAAATCCCTTTAAATTTAATGCATTTGCCTCTTGAAGTAGATTTTTTTTTAAAATGCTGTGGTTGATAAATTAACCCTTTATTTTGTTTGTTTTAAAATGGCCTCAGGTACTAGAACACAAGTCACTGTCCTTAAGTCCTCCCACTTTCAATTACCCAAAGATTCTGTAACTTTCGAGAAGAGTAATGATTAAACTGCCCTGTTGTTTAGTTTTTATTGTTTGCAATAAACATGAGATGCATTGAACTCTTACTGTGTAAGGTGTGCAGGTGTTTTGTTTCAGAGCTATTTATTACTGGGGAAAAGACAGTGGTATTTTGACAAAGTTCCCTACTTCTTGTGCACGGCTGATCCTTCATAATTAGGCAGTAGGTATTGACTTCACTTTCCAAATATGAATCTTCTTCAGAAAATTTATACTAAAGAATACCCAGTTCCAGTTCTATTTATGCGTTATGCAGCCCCTCAATATAGGGTTTTATGTAATATAATAATTTCTTCTTTATGAATCCTGTGAATACCTTTAATGGTATTTTTCTCTTCTTGGTAAGCACAACCAAGTTCCACATTGGGAGAATATGGTTGAGCAGGATTTTCCTTTCAGCAGCCCCTGCCTCTTGTCTTCCTCCTTTGGTTTACAGCATGAAACAGATATCGGAGAGCATGAAGCGGGTTTCAGGGTGGCACAGTTGGAGGTTTTTTGTTCATTCAGGAGGGTTTTGAATTTGTTTTGAGGTAGATGATGGAGCTCTGCTGTTAGATTCCCTAAGTATGGTCACTGAGAAGTGGACTGACCTTATTGATACTTCTTGGGTCTTAGCTTCAAGAAAGAAATAAGATCCCAGGGCTGCGTTAGATTTCAGACACTGAAGACCTTTGAGGTGATGCTCTGGTTAGCGCATTGTCCCCTCTCCAGCTGGAGTTAGGGTCTGACTTTCTCAGTGAGGCATTTCTTGCCATCATGTCTTGTTTGAAGGCATCTGTGGCCTCATACTTCCTTTTGGAATGGTCGTCTGAAGTGCATGGATGTCTTCTCCAGAAAGCTTAAAGCCTTGTGTTGTATTTTGTGGAGAATGTGCTGAATGTAAGGAAAGGCTGAATTTGGTTGCCACTCCTGTCATTTGACTATGTTAAAAGTCCATTTACAACAGGTACTGAATATGTCTTTTGGCAATTTCGGTAATTTTGAATCCTCAGAGGGTACAATTCTGTCTCACTGAGATAAGTGTGAGTTTTATATTGAGTGTGTCACCTTTGATCAGTGTGCATCATCATCGTAGCTTGGCCATATATAGCACATGAAGGCAGCAAGTGCGGCACCTCAGTTCCACAGAGACTGAGAGAGGAGATAGTTTGCTCAAGGTCACATTGCAAGCTGTTGGGCAAGAGAGAAAATAGCCCACAGGTTTTCTGCTCAGCCACGTTGCCTAACTTTGTTGAGAGCACTTTCATAGCAAGTGGCAAACAGGCAATTTGATGAGAGGCAAATAAATGCTCTCCTATGTTGTTTGACTTCTGAGTACTAGGGTGTCAGTTGTCAGTTCTGGTATATTGTTTAGCAAAACCTGATTATTTTTTTTTTACCCAAGCAGTGTGACTCCAGCACAACCAAAAAGCAGTAGAAAGCATCTTTGCATATGGAGTCCTAAAAATATAGATATTCTGGTACTGACATAACCTGAGGAATGACTGATAAACTGATAGTTTTCTTGAAATCCTGCTCATTCAGATTATCTGCAACCATTTTCCAATAACTTGAAGCTATGATAGACTGGTTAGGTTTAATAATGATTCTTTTATACTTGATAAAAGATCTGAAGTCCAAAGTGGTCCAGATAAACTTTTAATTAAAACAAAATTACAAATCTATTCTTCCAGAGTTACTTTTTGAAGCATCTTTTAAGCAGGGGCAAGCATAAAGGCAAGGGATTATGCTGGTGACTCTTGCAGCTTAATTTGAAGTCTATTTTGAAGAACTGAATGGTGTGATTGATACTGCAGGTAATATACTGAGCTATAATTCACTTTGTTGTATTTAAATAATGATTTCTGCTGTTTAAAAGGAGTTATTCACTTCATTAATCTACATGGATTGACTGTGATGTCATGGTTGTGAATGTAAGTTATGTATCACATAACTTATCACATGTCCAGTTCTAGGCCCCTCAGTTCAAGAAGGACAGGGAACTGCTGGAGAGAGTCCAGCATAGGGCAACAAAGATGATTAAGGGAGTGGAGCATCTCCCCTATGAGGAAAGGCTGAAAGAGCTGTGTCTCTTTAGTTTGGAGGAGACTGAGGGGTGACCTTATTAGTGTTTATAAATATATAAAGGGGGAGTGTCGTGAGGATGGAGCCAGGCTCTTCTCGGTGGCAAACAATGACAGGACAAGGGGTAATGGAATCAAGCTGGAACACAAGGGGTTCCACTTAAATATGAGAAGAAACTTCACACTGAGGGTGACAGAACACTGGAACAGGCTGCCCAGGGAGGTTGTGGAGTCTCCTTCACTGGAGACATTCAAAACCCACCTGGATGCCTTCTTGTGTAACCTCATCTAGGTGTTCCTGCTCTGGCAGGGGGATTGGACTGGATGATCTTTTGAGGTCCCTTCCAAACCCTAGCATACTGTGATACTGTGATCACATGTATCATTAGAAGCATTGTCATTTTTGTGGTGACAATAGGCATGACGATGAAGACTGAAGAGGTCAGGATGAAAAGCATAATGATGTCCCAAAAGACTGCTTGTGCATGGTGTGGGAGTGCTCTTCAACCAGACACCCTGTTGGCCCCATCATATTTATTATGATTTTTTTTCTTTCTCTCCTATCAAGTTCAGTCTCTCTGAACTGTTGGGGAAAAATTGCCTGCTGTGGTGATAATGAGGTCTTTTCTTATTACCCATGTCTTAAGGTAAATGATTTATGAACTCTGGAAGAAACGAAATGAGTTGTTTGATATAGGGGGCCTTTGTGAATGCAATCAAAAATACGAAGTCCGTGTCAAAGACCCCAAATGAAGTAGAATGTTTCTTTTAGTACTCTGTATTTGCTGTATCTGGGACCAGATGTAATGAGGCTGCTGTCACAGGAAAGTCACACGAAGAGCTTTCAAGTTGTGTAGTGTCAGCTTCGCATGTTACTTTTTTTTGATCTGATTAGTACTATCAGGAGGAGGCAATGGAAGGGAACTTGGAGTTCTGTGGAGGTCTGCATTCATAGTAGTTGGCCAAGGAAAAAAAATAAGTGTGGAAAACTGAATTCTGCTTTAAATTAAGGGACTCTCTAAGGTTGTCATGTAATTGCAAAGTGTAAACACCACACTAAAGTTCAAGCAGGGCTTTGTGAAGACATGCAAAGTAATTAATTTGTTCTATTCAGCTTTGGTAAGATGTTGTAGAAAAGACGTGGACCAATTTTGATACAGAAAGGAAACAAGTAAAACAAGCTGAGATCTGAGAAATATTACCTTAAACTGGAGATCGTAATAGAACACCAGAGTTATTAAGCCCGGAGGGGAGAAGACCAAGGAGGAACATAAGTCGTCAAATGTAGCAGCTCAGTGCTTCAAAGATGCATCTTTTGGTGAGAAGAACATTCCCTGCTGGAGTGTGGACAGGGAAGGGATTATTATCAGAGAAGCTGGACCTGTTGTGTGACAACAGGCAGAGACTTCAGGCACCTGCCCTCCAGGGAGGCCTCTTTGAGCTCAGGGTCTACAGGAGGGGTTCCTCACTCCTCTTACTGTGGTGCACATGTGCTGACCTTTCGATCTCACCTGCCTTCTGTGCAGCCAGCAGCTCTCGCTGGCCAGTTGTCCACCATGTGGGATTATGGAGCGGGAGGGAACCTGGGGTCTTCAGTTATTTGAAGATGACAGCTGTACCTGTCCTGACAGGTCGTGGTTTCAAGCCTCAGCCCCACCTCAGTGACTTGCTGTGGCAGGGCACAGGCAGCCATATGGCAGGACGGAGGTGGTGAAGGTGAGTAGCTTGCATGCAGAAGTGGAGCAGGTGTGGGAAGGCAGGTGGCACAAGACAAGGGATAACAGGATGGAGGACTAAGGAAAGATACCGATTTGGGAAAAAAGAGGAAGAGGAAATTGGGGCATGGTAGGAGTAGCTGAAATAAAATATTAATGTCCTGGTTAGAAATGATTTTAAAAGGAAGTTAAGAGAGGAGGTGACAAGTGCAGCTCTCCTGATAGAAAGAAGAAGGTGAATGAATCAGGGCTATCTAGACAAGGAGACTGGCATGCAAGAGACCTGACAGCTGGGAGCTATTATGGTGTCTGCTGGCTGGTCAGAGTGTAAGTGGATATGGAGCTTGCTTCTACAGCAGGGAAATCAGGACGATAATGGAGTTTGCATACACATCCTTTGACGGATTGTCTCACAAAATTGTTTGTACTTTATTTCATAGAGGCATTTGCTCAGATTGGAGCAGGTGATTAGGCCTATTGTTGACAGGTCTGTGAAAACATATGCCTTCTACTTTAATTTCTGCCTTGATATTGTTCACTCAGATTACCTGGAACTACTCTGAGTCCTTTTCTAATAGTCAGTGATTCATATGGATAAAATGGTTGGGGAAGGGAGACTACAAAAAACAGGTCAGTAACAGGCATTAGCAGTTGAGTATCTCTGTTCATCTACCTTCTCCCTTTAGGAGAAAAAAAGTACCAGCATGCCTCAAAGAACAAATGCTCGAAGTTAAATGTTTCTGGAGTGGGTATTTACTAAGCCAAATAAAGAGCAAAGGAAAGTGTAGAAGACACTTCTAGCACGGACATGTATTTTCTTGACCTTCATTAATGAAGTGGGAGTTTCTTGGCAACGTTTATCATTGTTTTATAAGTAATTAAAACTGTATTTAGCTCATGGAGAAAATGGCTAGTAAAGATCTCATGATGTTAAAGTGTTTTGTCTTCCTGTCAGAAGGCATAGTGTTTTGAAAAACCCACCCATCAATAATTTTTATGAGAAAAATGTCATGCTTTCCCTAGCTTTGGCTTCCGAAAATGAGTTATTCTAGGTCAAGGTCTGGAAAACTCAGATTGAGGGAAGGACTGTTTTTCATACTTGATGGTAGTCTCAGCTGTGTAATGTTGCCAGAGCTCAGCTGTTGCACAGGGCTGGTACAATGAGAAGCACGGTGCATCCCTGGCAGATGCAGAGGGCCCACAGTCCCTACTGAAGTAGCTTTCTTGTTGGATGCAAATGTGAATTTGGTTAGATGAGGCTCACTTCAGTATTCTGAAGTTGTGTCCTTGGTTTCAGTAGTAGTGTTAATAGGTCTGACACTGCTTTCCCGTGCAGACCACAAATCTTCTGCCTTTTAAAATTTCTGGGTGACCTGCTTTGCATTAGAGATCCAGATTAAGAAAAAGTCTCTTTTTGAGCAAATCCATCTCACCAATAAATTTACTCTTGCCTGAGGTAGCTTTTTTTTGTTGTTGTTGTTTTGTTTTTTGTTTGTTTTTTTGGTGGGATTATAAAAAAAGGCTCTCAACACAGAAATACTGTCTGAGTGCATATTGAATTTTCTCTTTACAGCGCTCACTGCATTGACTAATTGTATTGTACAGGCTGCCTATACCGTAGAGCAAGAAACATTTGAAGGGCAGAGGTTGTGGAAGTTCAATGAACAGTTGCTCAGCAGAGAAAGTGGGCAAAGTGATGGTAATGACAGCGAGATCTTCCTTGTGCTTTGCTTTATGGTGATGTGTGAAATATTCACCATTCAGTTTAAGGGAAGCAGAAGCTACTTGAAGGCAGATGATCTCCTCCTGCTGTTGTGATTATGCTGCTGTCCTTTCTTCTGGAAGGATTGCTCTTTCAACAGTTACTCTGCTGTTTAGCTGAATTTTCTTGTGGGTGATCAAAAGAATAATAAAAAGATTTGGCAGTGTAACTTGCATATGAATAATAATAGATAACTTACCTTCAAATAAACATTTATCAGATCTTTTGGAAAATAAGGTAAAGCAGAATTGATAACTCTCTTGATATTCTGTTCCTCCTTTTTTTTCTCCAAACTTGAAAAAAAATTCATATGTTGAAACTTCCATAAATCTTAGTGGAAAGTTCCCCTTGGGAATGATGGGTGTTTGCTGCATAACCCATCTGTATAGATTACCACAATATTTTGATCAAGAAAATTATTTTTTATTATATAATACATATTTAATAATAGATCAGAATAATATAATTATATATAAAATTAACTTTTTTTACTTTGTTATGTCTGGAGCACACTGTTTTGGCCAGCTATGAGATGACCCGTTTCAGCTTTCATATGATCTCTTCCTTTCTTTTATTAAATCAGTGTGGGATATGTGTCCATGTGTGTGAATGTTTTAGATGATTGACATTATTGTTTACCTGGGATTTGTTGCCATTTCAGAATGGAAGCATTCCATTTCATTTTCTTTAGAGTCTGTAAGATGTTTTGACTAACATTCCCACTCTGTGTCTTGTTTGTTTTTTTTTTTTTTGCATGTAGTTAGTATACAGAAGTATACAGGCAAGTTGTGTAAAACTGAAAAAAAACCACCCTTAAAGTCGTTAAGTGTTAATTGAGATGTTTGTAGCCCTACGGGTTTTACAACTTAACCTACGCTACTCTTCCCTTAATTTGAAACTGTTTTCTCCATCTAATGAAACATATTGCAGATTTGCGAGAAGTGCAGTATCGTGTATTTTTTTGATTCTCCCTTCATTTAAGAAAAAGGAAAGAAGAAAAATGATGAACCCAATAATGTAGAATTGAATGGAGAGTATTGACTGACAATTAGTATGCATCTGCCTCTAAATGTCAAGCTTACTCTTGTAACAAGCAACATTTAAAATGACTATAATAGTAAATTTGGAGGAAGATAATGCTTTAGTCTTTGTTCATTTATATTGTGCTTTGTAGAACTTCAGCTATAGCCATCCTGTCATTTTATATGCAGCCAGTTTGTCTGTAATTGTTTGTGTGAGGTGTTTTTTTGTTTGTTTGCTTTGGGTTTGTTTTGTTGTGTTTTTTTTTTTTCTAACACCCCAGAAATTATCAGAGGACTTGGGTTTGTTTGGTACCTTAAAGTTTATAAATTGCTGTCTTTCAAAATTGAAAGGTTTTGTAGGCAGACCACAATGATCCAAAGCATCCTATTTGCTGAAGTACAGGGCAGGTGAAGTAGAATGTAGCAAATTAGAGGTCCTAAATTCTGTGGAGCTACCTACTAAACATTGCATGGGTGAAGTATGTTTTTGCTTTCTTGTACAGCTGAGTTCTTGTATGTGGAAAATCCGCAGAACAGAAATCTGCAGGTGACATGAACTGAATTGGTTTCGCCAGCTGAAACAGTTCAGATACACTGATTCAGGTTTTATCTTTAGGAATAGCTGTTTGCTTGAGCAGAATGGATGGAAACCTGCACAACTGTTCAACAGGCTTTGTTAGAGTGTGTATTTAAGGTAATAAATGATATTATTTGTCATATGTTTGAGAAGAGGAATCCTCCAAGTGATGAAACTGTAAGTTAGTATGAGAAAAAAACAATATATGAAGAAATTAATAGGGCCTCTTACTTTTTGAAGGTTCTGGTCAGCTGCAATATGTGGTGTATGTGTGTGTGCTGGTTTGATACATTTTACAGATTGAACATCTGTGTTCTGTGTCTAATTGTGTGTGTATATATTTCTACCCTTTTAACCTACATTTGCATTTTTGTGTTGAAAGAATGAGATAAACATTGCTAATTGCTTGATACTTACGTCTGCTAAAAGACTTTCTTAAACTGTCAGCAGTGCAAACACATGAGGGCAAAGTTGAAATATTAAACTGCTGGAACAGATCTGACAGAAACCAAAGCTTTTTTCTGGTAAGAGTTTTTTTTACAACTTCAGATTAGATACAATGTGCCAAAATATAATCAGAAAAGTTTGGGAGCTCTCTCTTTTGTATGAGTGGATCTTTAACTCATTATTTATATTTTTCCTAGCAACATAAGTTATTATGGCGGTACACATTTTTCCTGAAATTTTAATTGCATAATCATCAATGAACTGGTTTGGTGAAGCACTTAAGAATAAGCTCAATTATAAGTGTGTGAATAGACACATTGTCATTAGTTTTGTTTTAAGACTATGCATTTGTTGTGTTCAGTAGTTTTGTTGAATTGGGTGCTTTCGCTTTCTTCATTGTTTTTTCTTCTGGGGAGAAAAGTTCATTGAAATTAACCTTTTTCTCTTTGGGACTGATTTTGTGTGGATTCTACTTATTTGCCTGTTTTTTTTAACAGTGGTGTCACCGAGCTGGTGGGGAGTGCAGAGGGGACAGACACTGTGCTCCTGAGCAAACAGGACATTTTTCAAAGCTGCACGTGCCGATTTGATACCACGCTTTTAGCATTAGAGGCAATTTAGCAAGATCTTATAAACAATTCTGTTGTGGGATAGATTTTTCAATTGCAAACACTTTGCCTCTAAAATCTCAAGAGGTTTTTTTGTGGTTTTTGTTATTTTCTAGCAAGCTCTCTTCAGTGATGTTAAATGAACCTTGTCAGGACAAGGGGCACCATTTTTAGTAAGCTCACAGTAACAGCAGTGGAGACTTGGTGGTCTGAAGCCAGTTCATGTCTCTGCTATTCTCAGCTGGAGAACAAAAATGTTTGGTAAAGCGAATACATCTTCAGGGTCAAAACGAGATTTTTAGTTTTGAATTAATCTTTGCTAGAGAAAGGGAGGCTTGGCTTTTGATCTTCCTAAAGGACCACTTTAGAAAGTGGAGAGCTTTGAATTCTGATGGGTGACTGAGTGTAGAAGAGGCACGATGAAGCTTATGGTCTAGAGATATCTAGTCATCTGAAAGGTCAGTTGAATTGAAGGTGGGAATAAATATTTTTCTGCTAATGCGTTTTTAAAACATATGGAACATCAGCAGACAGTGCTGGAGAAATGGATTGTAATGTCTCGAGCTGACTCTCTGATGGCTCTTTTGAAGACACAGAGGCAGGGAAAAAAAAACTGAGCTACTTGCCGTGTTCAGAAGAAAACTCGGAAGATTAGATGGTGGCAGGGAAATGGCATAAAAGCTGATTGCAGCAAAATGTTTTTCCAGCTCTTTCCTTTAGAAAACTGGAAATGTTGCCCGAGAAGTTTTGGCACATTTGCTGTTAGAGGTGTCGTTGAGATGATGAATTTACAGATGCTGTATGACAGGGTGCTAGCAGGTGAACAGCAACACCTAGACTGGACTGTTTGAGATGGAGAGTTTCATGTGGCATCTAGGACAGTGATCTCCCCACCATTTACAAGTTACATAGGATGTCAGATAGTCCTTTCATATTTGCTGTCGTGAGTTTTTAATGTCACTTCTGCATCTAAATTGTTTTCAGCCTATACTTCAGGTAAAAAAATGCTCTTTTATAATGAGTTTTAATTGTAAAACTTTGGCTTTAAATGTTTAGAGAGCATTATAAACCTAGCCCAGTGTAGAATCTTCCTGAGGATGAGAGCAAATTGTGTCATTTTCCACCTGGAGCACTCAGAGTTGAGAGGTGAAGCAAGCTGGCCAGTGTGATGGCTGTGTGAGAGAGGGAACAAAATAAGGAAAGGAGTGGATTTCCAGTTCCTTGTTGAAATTTTGCATCTAAAGCAGAACATGATATTCTTTTGCAGATAATAGTTTATAGCCTGTATCTTTTCAGTATCACACACATTCCTGTACTTCTCCTGGTTATGTTATTCCAGCTATCTGTTACCAGGTAGGCTGAAGAAAGTATTTGCCTTCTCTGTGCTCTCAAATTGGGTGTCGATCCATTGGGATAATTATACTCGAGTAGCTTTTATTGTTGTGCAGCTTCTTGTTTTGGCTATTTTTAAAGCCTGATACCTTGTTCTTTTTGCAGGCTTCACAAAAGAGACTGTTTCTTTGTGGTGCTGCTGGTCCTTGACAGATTGTGTATATGTTTGTGGCCAAGTTTAGCTGAGTGAAAACCTGGCCTACTTTCTGAAGATTCTTTTTTTCAGGCTGTAATAATCGTGGCAAATTTGGGAGCAGAGAGGATTGTTCGGGGTGCCTTATTTGCATGCCAGTATTTTAGAGTGCATTCACAGATCCTTGGTGGTTTTAAGCAGTGCTGGAGTGTATTGGGTGGTTTTGGTGCTGTACTTGAGGGTACTTCTTCAACCTCACCCGTGGCTTGGTGAGAGTGTGTATTATAAGCAAACTATGAAGGCCTTCCACTTAAGTTGTTGCAGTTCAGAAACCAATAAATCATTGGTTTTTACCGTGCTTCATTGCAGGGCAAAAAAGTAGAATGCTTTTGTTCGTAAGTTTTCAAATTCTTCTTTTAATGTTTCTTCTGCTCAAAAAAACAGAAACAATTTTATTTTGTCTTAAAGCATTTAAGAAATGCTTCTGCTTCAGATCGGATAGCTAAAAGACTAGAAATGAGTGCTAGATCCCTAATTTATGTGAGTTATCACAGTTTGAATAAAGTAAATTGAGTAATAACAGATTAGACTTAGAATCTTAATTACCCTGTGCTCTGTGCATTTTTTTAATAGTTACATGAAATCCAACATGTCTGTTTATTCCATTACCACTCTCAATATGTGGGGATGAATGAAATCTTTCAAACTCCTGCAAAGGATTCTTCTGGTGTTGAAAGCTTTCTAGCTTCATCTGTGATGGATAATGTTATTTGAAATACCTTATCCTGTAATATCTAATTGCAAATTTCAAAACTAACTGTGCAGTCCTGCTCTTATAAGGAACTAGGACAGACCTACTTTTTGTTTTTAAATGGTGCTGAAAGGCTTCTAAAGGTACTTCACACATCTTTAGGAGAATTTGAGAATTTCCAGGTACAGCTCATTTAAAACACTTTTTACCAAAAAAAACCCCCCAAACCCCAACAACAACAGCAACAAAAAACAACAACAAACAAACAAACAAAAAACCCCCATGTTTTAGTCTTTGTGTATCTTGTAAGGAAGATGTGATCTACCCAGACATAGTGTATGTCTTTTATAAGCTTTGATTGGATTATGAATTTGATGTTGGTTGTTAGTATAGATTTTCAAGCTGCACTGTAAGTTTTTTGCTTGTAAGTTACTAATGCTTTCGGAGTTGGCTATTTTACTATATTGACCATTAATTTAGGATTTTTCCTCTGTAATTATTTCTTTTTCTGCTTACATTCAGGGTTTTAATGTCAGGTACGTTAGATTAATTGTGTCAAACTATGCAGCGAAATAAAATAGTGGCACATCAGAAGAAATAACTTAGTTGGGATTTGATAAAAAAATTGATCTCAACTCATTTTATAGGTAAGTGTAGATGGACAGGATTATTGGCAATACGTGACTGTAGCTGTGAGTATGTAATATATGCTTGAGGCGGTAGCTGACAGCGTCCTAAGTTCTGGCTGCCATCTGGTACCTATTGTTGTTTGTCCCTACAGCTTCACCCTGTGCCCTGCAGCATCACTACAGCAGATCCAGCTCCTTGCGACATGCTTTCCTGCTACAGCACCACATCACAGGAGCATGCTACTGGGCCTGAAAGTTATTTTGGATTCAGTTAAATAAATAAGCATTCTAACATTCGCACTTGACAGCGATACCATTTTCTATGCCCAGGTATAGGAATTAGTGCGTGTTAGAAATCAGTTGTTTTCCCACACTATTTGCATCATATGTAGAATGCTGCTTTAACCAGGTATGTGGCCTAGTACATATTACATTAATATAAATCTCAAAAAGATAAAATGCACCAATCAGATCCACCTGAAAACTGTCATTATTTCTGCCTCAAGGCTTGTTGGAAAACAGGGTGGTTGGAGTAGCAGATGGGAACTTTTCATGGTTGGCATTGGTGTGCTGACTGAGTGTATTAGCTGTTCATAGTAGGAAGGAGCTTGACCTTCAAGGATGTGCAAACTCTTAGGACAGCGTCTGACAGATGTGTAAAAGATGCTGATTGACGTGAAGTGCAGCACGCCAGGCTGCTGCTTGATTGGGAGCTGTCTGAACTACTGCTAGGTCAACAGGGCACGTATTGTCCAACATGCAGTCAGTGTGCTCTAACACAGGAAAGGCGTTTCTGTAATCTTTATGAATAATATATAATTATAAAGATTTATAAAAAATATGCCTCGCTTACCGGTGTTTTGAGGAAACCAGTACTTTCAAAAGAAGAAAAAACACAAAAAATATTTATTGTGTACCAGTTGTGAGACAGTTGAATGTTATTCTTGGTTTTCTTGTTCTTGAAGTGTGAGCTGGTTTCATTAACGAGTTGTTTTTTGTCTTCTTTTTTTTTTTTTTTTGAGAAAAGCTGGAGAACCTTAATGTGTAAACAATGTGTTTAACAGGGCATATTTTTGATAGTTCCAGTCTTACTACTATGTCCTTAATTTGTGGAAGCTTGGATAGCCTTTATATCTCTGCTCCACCATGCCCTTACATGCAATTTGCTGTTTTTGGTTAATAGATCAGCTGATATTAAAAAAAAAATCATGGAACAACTGTATTGCAAAGTCCTGTTTTCCTCCTCATTTTTACTGTTTATGGATGACTTTCTGGTATTCTTAACATATGTGGTATTCACCTTTGCATAATGCCTGATATTTGGTGCATTTGTTAATAACAAGACTCTCTAATAATGTGGCTGTTTCTTATTACTATTCGTGTGAGTTTTAATCTTTGGTATTTTATTGTGTTGCTACTGCAGAGCAGCCCAGAACTTTGGCTTTTTTTACAGCTCTTTATTTCTTTTGGGAAAGAGAAGTGAGAAGGCTTTAGTGTACTTTTGACTTGAAATCTGTACAAAATACAGCTTTGAAGCAATAACTTCCTTGAATAGACTGCCTACTTGGTGATATGGGGTGGACCTGTCCTTTAATTACTGTTAATTTGCATGAAGCGTTGCTTATTTTGGGAGGCAGAAAGAGAACTGTAGCCTCCTTCTCGAAACTCGAAGGGATTTAAGTGTTGATGATTCGTATTCTTGCTCTGAGCCCATGTGCATTTACGTTACCTGTAAATTTTAGGATTAAAAAATATATATATATAAGATCTTGCCATCACTGGCTCTGCCATGGAAACCCTGTATTCTTAACTTTTGAAAACCACGACCTCGCAGGCTGGGTACAGATTTCCACAGGATTTTGCAAGCGATTGCGGGATATGCAGAAATCGGCTTGGGAAAGTGTTTGTCTTACATGGGAAGTCCCTTGTGTGAGAGAATTCAGTATCTTCAACTGCAGTTCCAGAAAGAAGGTCTAGAGCTCTTGTTTCATTAAATATGAATTATCAGTCTAAAACTGTTTGTTTCTTGTGTATCTGAAGACTGAGATACTATTCACTTGAAATTGCAGGTATACAAGATGGCTTATTATCTTTTTAACCTATATTAGCGTTGTTTTAAAGCATCGTACTAAACTATGTCTGGAAGTGTAACTGAATATGTATGTACTGAATGAAAATTAACAGTAGAGGATAATATCTCATTTTACCTGAACTAATGGTGAAACTTTTAATATTTTCAAAGTGTTGGAAATAGCATATGATGGTGTTACTTCATTCCCTGTTAAAAAAATTCTTTTTCTGTATCTGATATTACCTACAACTTTACTGTAATCTCTTTGCAACTCCTCTGAGGGTGATAGGGGAGAAGTTGAATGCTGCATGTATTTGATTTTAGCTTATTGACTCTGAGACAACTTCAGCTCCAGATCCAGGTACCTGCTGTTTGTGTCTCGTCTTAGGATGGATTATTCATTATCATATACATGAGCATTGCCAGTCTGACTAAATAATACTGATCTGTACTACAGTACTGGTGACTTTTCTATTTAGAAAGATGGCTGAAATTCTTCTGAAAAAGAAAGGGATAAACTGTGTGTGGAGGACAAGAGGCATTGTCAGATTTGCTTTTTTCTTTTCTTTTTTTTTTAAAAAATCAAAGACTTTTAAATCAAATTTTGTTATGTTCTGTTTTTATGTGCCTATCAGTGAAGTTACAATCTCTAATTATATTTATTGCTGATATATTTGTCTGGAGATGGCGCTTTTAATTTTTTTTTTTTTTTTTTTTCCTGAAGGTACTGTATGGACATTTAGCATGTAAGAAAACTATTTCAATTTCATACTCTCTTTTCACTGCAGTCAGCTCTGGTGGCCAACACTGCCCTTCTGAGGGTTCCCAGGTTTCTCTGGAGACAGTGTTGTTTTTCTCACAAATGTGTATCTCGGGAGCTAGGCAGTTATAATGGTGCATTTCAGAGATAGAGCCACACAGAGAGGGAGAAGTTTCAGAAAGAACATTTGCTTAATATGTGGACATGCACAGGGAGGTCTTTGATCCCAGAGTCTGGGAAGAAGAAACATTTGGACATGGTTAAATATAACCTCTTGGGGCCAAATTCTGCAGGCATAAAAATGTCTGCCTGTCTACTAACTTGTGTGGAAAAAACGTCAGTGTAGTTGGATCTTCTGTTGTTTCAGGTAATTCTAAAATATGTATTCATTGTAGATACTTCCTAAATACAAAGGACTTCTGCACCCCAATGTGTGTTATACTGAAGCTCTTTCTGCAGTCCTCAACAATAGAAATGAAAGACTACTTACTGCTGTATATTTTTCAGAAATGTAAGGGTTTTTTTCTCGCAAGCTATTATTCATTAAATTGCACTTAGTCCATATTCACTGATTTGTTGAGTATCTTTGAATTACTTTTTAGCCATAAGAAACAAAATAATATGTGTTGCTTTGTTCAGAAACACACTGCTGTTCTGAATCACCCAAAGCTGGAGCAGGGATTACCTAAAATTAAAGAAGAAAAGAGTGGGCAAAATGAGTCTAAGGTTTTGTTGCACTAAGCCCAGAGAAATCCCCCAAAGCAGGAAATTAAAGCTCAAATTTTAATACTTTTGTCAGCATGCAAATGGAAATACTACAACTAGTGTATTTTCACTGGGAAAAGAATGAAAGGTGCTGGTTCTAGGTCTTTTCAGGAATGTGCTTAACAGCAATTCATCTTTCTTCTCCAAATGTTAAGCAGTAAAAGCACTGCAAATGGTACAATCTTTCAGCGGACTTCAGAGCATGAAGATGAGGAGTTGTTTATGCTGACTAAAAAGCTTACGTTTAATGTATCTGTAAGAAATGGGGATATTGGTTTTTCTTATTCATCTTGGAGCAGACGATAGAATATTCTGGCTATTAGAAAGTGCTGTACCACAATGCTTATGAATCTGTACTGTCTGCAGTATTTTTCAGTAATGTGGAAAGAATTGCTGACCTTCACAATGAGAAATGACTTACATTAGTACAGGAATGTCTAGGCCCTCTTCTTCCAAAACCTGCAAATATTCTTGTAGGTTTTAAATATGATAGAGTGCTTTGTGGAAGTTAAGAAGTCATTACTGCTTTGGCAGTCTTGTGGTTTTGTTTTAAAGCTTCTTAAAATGCATAAAATTAAAATAGCATTTGAGAAATGCCACAAGCACTGCTTTTGTACGCAGAAACAGAGGAAGTAAAATTGATATGACAAAAGATGCACTGTGTATGAAATGCCACAGTATGGAGCATTTCAGGATATATGACAAAACAAGACACAAACGTAGATGATGGTGTAGATCATAAAAGCAAGCGAAGGGATGTAGTTTACTGAAGGTGACACAAAACCAGCCAGCACATCTGTGGAGAACATCCACGTGAGAAATGTTTTCCAGCTCACTGCTAGCCATGCTCGCAGAGGGTACTGACTCGTCTTAGCAGGGGTAGGTAACCTCAAATGTGTAATTGTATTCATTGGCTGACAGTTTGAGACAGAGGTTCTTGTGGTGGCAGTTCATGTAGGAGGAGGGTTTGCTTTGGGGGATAATACAGCTCTTTAGAATTTCTCATTTCACCAAGTCCCTGAAGTCTGGTAAGGGCAGAGGAAAGAGCATGCTGCTGTCTCTCCCTGTGCTGTTCTGTATTTTTTTTTAATTTTTTTTTTTTTTTTAATTTTTATTTTTTCTCCCTTTAAGGGAGAGTGCAAGTTGAAGGAGCACTAGACTAGTTGGCTTGACTTCCTTTGAGAAAAATACTGGAGGAAAAGAGTTACACACTTTGAAGGCTTCTGGAAGAAAACGGATCAAGAACAAAGCGCATTAAACTAAGTCAGTCTACTGCTATGTTTCGGAAGAAAATTAGATGCAGTAGATGTTTCCTTTCTTAACTCCCAGTATGGCTCTTGATATCATGTAATGAACATAGCAGGGAAACCTGGACTAGGGGACACAAAATAAAGCAGAATACATCTGGAAATCTTCCCTCCAGTTGTCACAAGCTCACTTGCAGACTGGAAGTTATGCAGAGGTCTGATGTTGCTCTGCATTCCTGTGAGCAGGCTGAGTGATGGAGTACATGTACTCTGTTACACTTGCAGGTGACATTTCATCCTTTAGGGCCTCTAAGAACAGGTTAGACAGTTGTCAGAATGATGTAGGCAGAACTGATGCTGCCTTGAGGAAATAGGTGCAGCCAGTAACCTTTTCCAGTTCCAGCCCAGTTCCCCATTGCTGCCTCGCTGCCTCGCTCCTGCCAGTTGTATGCCTGACAGTTTAGGGGTAGGGAAGAGACNGTCTTTTTTTTTTTTTTTTTTTTTTTTTTTAATATTCTGGTATTTCCAGGGAAGACGAAACTTCTTTTCCTTTATTTTTGCTTGTAAACAGAAGATTTTTTTTTTACACCAACCCTGACCCATTGGAACTTCACTGGAAGCACCTTAGCTCAGTCCTTCCCTTTCATCTGAGGTGGAGAATTGCTTTAGAAGGGCCTCTTGACTATCATGTGCGTTCTAACACTGAAGACAATTGCAACAGTTTTGTGTAAATTGATGTAGTACTGGGTTGCTGTGCTAAAATGCTGTGTTTTATATGCATGCACCATGAAAATGACTTAGTTGTGGTCTGGGGTAGGGTGCAGTACAGAAATATAATGAAAGAGTATAGATTTCATTGCCATTTGAATATGGTAAGGCTTGCTATAGGCCTGTTTTCTGACATCACCTAAAGAAGAAAACAGCGTTTTGACTGTGGGTCTGTCACCTCCAATAGAGTTGATTCTAGCTTCTTAAAAGGCCATAAATCCCCCACTAATCTCTTGGACATTGTCTGTCTTTTTAAATAACTGGAGTGTGACTTGTGTATCTTTCTTTAATTCTACAAATATTTTAGTCATCATTGTACATGGCAGTTCTTAGCTTGGAACCTGCCTTTCCCTGATGAGAGGTTTCTCCCAAAATACATACAAGCATATAACTGTTACCCTTCATAAGGTCCATAGTTCAGTTTTACTGAGTTCATTGGGTCATATATACCTGGATTACAAGATACGAGGTGACCTTTCTCCAACTCTAAAGAGATAAGGTTGGTGGCTTGCCACTGGCTTGGAGCCCTTCTTCCAAATGTGCTGTCCAGTTCCAAGCCAGATGCAGTCTTTTATTTATTGTCATATTTGAAGTGCAATAACCTTGTACCTGAGTGATACAGAAGTGTCCCTAATAATAATAATAAAATAATTACACATTCATTGAACTACTAGTGAAATGTTTCTTATTCCTAAATACAGCTCTGTGTTCTTTTCCATCTGAGTTTTCAGGCTTCATTGGAAGGCCATGTGGCATAAATAGACATAAATTATTTGGTATTAGGCTGATAACAAACTTCTTGGCATCCAAATATATCTCCTGTTCCACTCCAAACCATCCCATCTTATAGAAAAAGAATATCATGAGGAGTCTTTTATTTTTATTATGAAAATTTCTTATGAGAAAATTGGTGCAAAATATTCCTTTTTCACTATGGTAGTGTCTTTACTATATAGGCCAGAACATGTCTGCTGATTTTCTCACTTAAGAATTTAGGAAAAAAGCAATTAAAAACAGGTTTCAGCATTGCTCAGCAGAACTATAATGGTCTGATGCTATGATGAAGGTTCGTATTTTAAAAAAGATTCTAATTTACAGAGTCTAATAAATAATTACAGTTATGTTACAGCTGCCAACACAAATGAGCAAAGTACACTTTGCAGTTAAGAGTCCTTTTATACTATTTGTTCTGGAACTTGTTCACAATAATTTAATAATTCAATGTTGGTCTTACTAGCATGAATTGGATTGATGAGGGTCCATTACACTGTATTTTACGATCAAAAGCTGAGGAGAAGGTGTGCCTCTTTCTCTGTTATCCTATGTTCTGACACAATATCCACAACACTACTGTGCTAAGTATGGCAGAATATAGGTAAGCATAAAATACACAGTAAAAATCACAATTTCAACTGAAATGAAAAATGACTCTCTGATTTTCTTCTTTCACAATTTATACGTGGCTGTGTAACTTGGATAAACTGCTGATCTTCCAAGTAATACACCTTCTGAAATAATAGGATTCTCTGTCATTGTACAGTGTGACAATTGTTTAATCATTTTATAATTTCTTCTGTTTTCTGCTTAGTAGTAACTTGTCACTTGCACAGTGAATCTATCTGGGGCATGGAACTCCATTTTGATAGCCTATGTCCAATGCACAGAAGAAAAGGTCCTTGATCAGTTAAACCATTAAGGAGCTAGTTTGTGTTTAATAGCTAACATTTACATTATGAGTTAATGTAACATGTGCCCTTAAAGCTACAAAAGCAGGTCAGCTATGTCTATTATGCTGCTTTAATTGAAAGCAATGGGTGTTACTCACAGAGTGTTTCAAACTTGTACTTAATAAAAGTGAGAATACCTGGAACAAATTTTAAAGCTCAGTTTCAAAAAGCCACCTGTTCCCAGTAAACCTGAAACAGAAATACTTACTGATTACATAAGTATTGTTATTTTTTTAGGTTTATTAACTTTCAGAGACCTGAATACAGACGACCACAGTAAAATATTACTGCTTTTCTCCTAATGCACTTTGTAACTTTGTGTATTATTATGCTTTGTGAAGGTTTTACTGTCATCATTGTTGAGTTGATTGGGGTTGCTGGCTGAGTCATAAGGCACCATGTGATTGTGATATCTGCATTTCTTGCCTAAACTCCGCTGTTACTTCTATGAGTACAGTACTAACGCGTTTCCTTAAAAAAATGAACTAAAGGTGGCATGGACTGACTTAGTTTCTTAAGTTATCCATTGCCACTTGCTTCAGGCAAAAACTTGGTTTCACTCCTAACCCCTTTTTCCCCTCCTAAGCAGTATTTTTTCTTCCCCTTTGATTTCCCCTTAAGCAGTCTTTAAAGTAAATGAGGCTTTGTTTTACGAAAATGCTAACAAGCTCAAAGTCTCAGATGTATTATTTTCTTACTGTCCAGATCCTTGTCTCGTATACCGGAATAGTTGCTTTGCGATTCCAAAACATGAATGTCTTTTAGCCACGTAATGGAGCTAAGTGGAAGATGTGATGGGCTCTTTTATTATTGTTTTTTTAATCTCTATCAGTTCATTTCTGTGTGCCCAGTTTTACCTGGCAGGCAGGCTGCTGTCCTGGCAGCAAAGCCAGAAGGCAGCAGGGTGGGACAGGGGTCTCTGAGGGCTTGGCCTTGGCTTGGAGGGTGGTGGTGACCCTGTGGGAGAAGCTCCATCCCTGCAGCACTGGGGCTGAGCTGGACGAGAGCAGGGAGCTAAGCAGAGCCCGTTCCTGTTTTCGTAGAGATTTGGGTATGTTTATTTATTTAACATGCCAGTGTTGGGGAAAAAAATGCAAAGAAAACAACCCTCAGGTAGTTAGTGTGCAGTTCCTGTGTGTATCCCTACATGCTACATGATTCTTTCAAATAAGTGGAAGGGTATAAGATCAGTATCTAGACAGCTGACTTCTGTAATGCTTTCAAAATACTAAACCTCCTGATGCATCTCACACCTGCGACAACAGTTCTTTACTGATGTGGGAGAGTAAGTTACTTCTATTCAATTTAATTTTTTAATCCTCATTTTTCCTTTTTTTAAAAAACCCAGCAGTTACAATACGTACCTTGCACTTTTATTTTCTTCCTTCAGTGCTCACATCCTAGATGTGATTAGGGATTTATCATAATATTTTGAATAGGAAGTAGGATTAGGTAAGCGTTCCAGAAAGTGATTAGGAAGCAAATACTTAATGTGATATTGATCAGAGAAGGCTGTACTCTGCAACTGTCAAAATGTTTTCTGTATGGAAGCACACATCCATTGCAATTCTATTTTTCAACAGAAAGGCTAACTAAAGATGTTAAATTCAGAACTGAAAGAGAATGTCTTTATGAACAACACTTCGCTATAAAATAAAAACTATCTTTATTAGAAATACTGTCATAAATATAAATATGTTTCATAATATATTTTATGGATTATTTTTAGAGTTTTTTTTAAAGAAATATCTTTGTGATAGTCCTTTACATTCACCAAGTCCTTGAATGTTTAACAGAGTGTTTTTAGAGGTTTAGATCAATAAACATCTTTAGTGACTTGGTCTGTGTTAAAGACTGTTGAACAAAGAGAGTTAAAAAATGAGGTTCCTAAGAAAAATATTTAAAAATAACTTTTTTGTTGAGTATTTTCTGAGGTCAAAGGTGTGCCAGTGAAGAATGAGTGGTGATTTGTCTTTTTGAAGGCTGCATTAAAACTGCAGTTGTTTTCAGAGCTTTTCTTTCTTATATTTTAAAAATGGTTTCAGAGATGACTTATGACTAAAGCAGAGACATTTTTACTGGTGCTGGGTGAAGGTGTGTGATCTGTCCATGATGGTGTTTGATGTTCCATAGTCACCTGCATGTTGATGTGAAGAAGCAACTGAACAATTGTAAAGGCTATCTCATCTTTGCAGAAGTGGAGAATAATTTTGCCTGTTGAAATAACTGATGAAAAGATAATTTTTTTAACTTACAAAGCAAAGTTTTTGATTTTTGGCAGCAATGCCAAATAATTTTCCTCAGTGATGGATAATTTCTTTAAACCAAATCGAATTATAACATTTAACTTTTAATGGTAGTGTACTTATTTGCACGCAAAGGAGGTATCAGTTGATATAGAATTTATTCAGATAAATGGACTATGGCTTTTTATGTGATTATTGAATGAACTTCATTATAAATAAATCAAAATGTATAATCGAAGTAAGTATGCCAGATTTTTTTGGGGGGGGGCGTGGGGACAGGAGGGGCTGGAATGCCAAACTCTAAGGGTTTTAAAGTTAAGGATTTTTCCAAACGCAAGCACATATTGATTATGATCCAGTTGGTCTTCTGTGAGTCTAATTTATTAAGTTTTCAAGGGACTGGAGCTGGAAGCTTCTAGTAACAAAGATATTTGTAGATCTACTGACATTCCAGACCTCTGGGGCTGGGCACCATGCTGGAGGGTGGGCTACCATGGTGTGTTTAAAAAGGTGATGCTCAGCCCCTCACAGCTCCAGCAAGGTTTGTCTCTTTTCTTCACCTTGCCTGGTGGTCATGGTGCCCTTCCCTAATACCCCTCTTCTCCACATGCTTTCATTTCTGCAGATGTTAAGTGTTTTTTCCTGTAAAAAGTGATGGAAACTACAGATGAGTTAAATATGTTTAGTGATACAGAAGTTCTGCGAAGATCTGGGAACAGATGTCAAACCAGGAACCGGGTTTTGCAGTGAAAAGAAGTTGTTCTCATGGGTGGAGGAGATTTGTTCCCTCAAGGCATTTGTGCCCTTCCCCTTTCTCGCCAGCTGGGGCCGGGATGCATGAAATCAGCCAGAAAAATTTCATTTAACAAGGTGGAAGTGCCTGGTGACTTCCTGCTGAATTCTCATGACCTAAGTAAATTAATTGCTGATTGAAATACATTATGAAAATAAAATCTAATGTAATAGAAGACTAAACCATAGTCCTTAAAGATAAGGAACTTAGCCTTATGTCACATAGTACTTGATATAGCAATAAAATACTTGAGACAAAGTAATAGGATATTACTTAGCTAAATAATTATATAAAATAATGGGCACTGACAAGCAAGGCTTCTGGAGGACTGTTCTGTTACATGTCTGCATCTAAAGGGCTCTTAAATATGTTGTTTAAATCATTGCAAAGAAGAGAGAAAAATCAGAAATTACTGTGGAAAGGAAAACAGAAATAAGTATCTTGAGATGGTGTGGATACAGTCTGGGGTTTTGTAAGAGGAAATAATCAGTATTAGAAGTACCGGAGAGACTGGCAGTGAATTAAAGGCTTAAGCAAGAATTGCCTAATGCGGGATTTCTTTTATAAATCTGAGAATTAAATGTTAGATATGTAAGCATTTTCTGACGATCTTTTATTTAAGGGAAAACCATTTGGAATTCACAATTCTATAGGTTTTTATGTGAAATCTTATTTTAGATTTGGTAGCTATAGTGATGGATTTGGATTTAACATAGCTTTAGGACAAATGTGTGAAATAAGTCCACCTCAAAAAATATGTCTTCCTGTGTCCTTGTGACATGAAATTCCTGTACTTTTGTGGCTTGACTTGGACTGACTTGATCTGTTCTGTTTAGAAAAGGAGATGTGCTAAAAAAATAAAGTGTTGGTCCAGCTGAATGGTTAATTCTCTATTTATTGTAGACACTTTTGTAAAATTATTCCTTCAGTGTCCTAGAGTTAGGTTCCTGGAAGCTTCCTGGTGATTTTGCTCATATATGAAGAAAACCTTAGCTTTTATAGTTTTGTGGCTCATTTGAGCTACTAGAGGCATGGTAACAAGTGTGTGCTTCATCATTTTGCTCAACCTTTTATGTAGTAGCATTCAATCAGACTCCTCTATTTCAATGTCTCAATCAGTTGACGATTATGATAACTGTATGGCTGATGAATGTTGTAACAGGTACATTGATGAGAGTGATTTAATGTTGTTTCTTCTATCTGAACCTTTCCTACAACACTGAGGCAATAGCTTTCAGTTTTTTTCCTGTGAAAATTTCATCCTGTGAGAATATTGTCAAAATGTTAGAGAGAAGGAATATTATGCTTTCCCTGCCTCCTATGTGTTGTGAAAGGTTGGATATGCTGGATGAACTACACTGGATTAATGCTTGTTTATTTTCATGATTTTCTACATCTCTAGTCTTCATGGCCATTTTTAGATGATGGCAACCTATGAAATCAATCATCAAAATCTGAAGCATGGATTGTGATGGATTCTGTCCTTGCAGTGCTCCAGTATGCGCTGCCTTGAATTCAGTATTGTGTGAGCAGATGGTTACAAGTTACCTTTCTGGTACTGTCTTAATAGCACAAAATTCTTGTATTATTAAAAAAAAAAAAGTTTTAAAAAAAAAAGTAGTATTTTTCAGATTTGTCTCCATTCAGCTGCCCCAGCTGTTTTCTTGTTTCCGTTCATGAGTTGGCTTAGAGAGAAGGAGCGGCAGGGAGAAGTGCTTTTCTCTGCAGAGCAGACTGCAGACCGAGGAGCAACACAGTGGCAAGCGTGGTGCCCATGTGCACAATTCCTCTTGACATTAATGGCCATTATGAATATAAAGTGAGGCTAGCATGCAGTGATTACACATGAGGAGCCAAATTATTATTGTTAATGATGATGTGTATATGTTTCAGTGAAGGCTGGATTGCTTCCAGTGGGTTTTGTTTTCAATTCCTTTGTTCACTGTGAGGTACTTCTGGCTCCTGAGTTCTTGTTTTAAATAGAACTCTCCTCTTCTGCAGTCTGTGAAACATTATTCCTGGTTTCTCTCTGTTGATTTATGCACTTTTATTTCTGCTGTTCTTTTTTTTTTTTTTTTTTTCTTTTTGTATTTGTTTTGTTCTTCAACTGTCAAAACAAGTATCGTATTTTCACGTATATAACTTAGATTATATATAACCTATGTGAACTATAAGGGAAGGCTGTACATTGAGGGAGAGGTTGGCAAGTAATAGTGGATCAAAAGCAAAGGAACTGGGATTTTAGAGGAGGGAGGGAAGATGAGGAAAAGCATTCCTGCTTCTGGGGCTGAGTGTGCCCGGGCGGTTGGGAAGGTGTGACCATGGCGAAGGGGCTGTGCTGGGAGGGGTGCGTCTGGGAGGAAGGATTTTGGGCTATCATTCAGGTAGCGGTGGTAGTGGTGTCCATGCACACTTGTGCTGGATCCACTGGCTGCAGCAAAGGAGAATCTCTTGTGAGCAGTGAGACTTGGTTGCCAGTTCTGTTTCACTGGTTTATGGTGTGCTTGCATCGTATGTATATTGTGGTTTAGATGTATATTGCTGATGAGAGAGAAATGGCCAAGCTATTTCTTGTCCTCCTCCTTAGCTCCCAGCTGTGTTTCCTTGCACCAGTTTGTTGGTTTGGTGGAAAGCTTCCCTATCTCCCACCCTCCCTGACCCCATGCAGCCCATGTTGACACCCTGACCTTCCTTCATTCAGCTGCGGCATGGCCAAATGATTGTGAAATGCAGCGCAAGGGGGGTGCTGCCCGAAGGGACTGGTCCCTTTTGGTGGCTTCCTGACTTGGATGAAACAAAGCACTCAAGACTGTGCCTCAGCCTCCGACTCAGGTACAACCCACTGCTGTGTCTGAGCTTATGGCAAGGAAGGGCATTCAGTAATCAGGTGGGATCTCAGATGAGGAGGGGAAGTTTGCCTGATGTCTATCAGAAACGTTTGTGAAGTGGGTATAATCGTCTCTATTCCTCTACACCTAGGAAAGCTCCTCAGGTTACTCAGGAGAACAGTTGGCAAGCATGATTCACTGATGGGTGACAGGCCTTATTTATGCACTTCCTACTCTTCAGTGTCTCTCTCTGAACTTCTGTATTTGGCAGTCCATCCAGAGATACCTTCTGGGATGCTTCCCACCCCATCTTCTAATGATGCCAGTGGTGAAACCGCATGACAAGTGATATTTGGATGTTAGCTTGTTCATGGCAAAGAATATGAGTAGCCAAGCTTAAAACACCTGCCATTAAAAAAAATAGAATAATGTCTGAGTGTTTCATGTGGAGACAAAGATTTACCTGTTACACTAAATGAGTCTTCATTTGCTGCAGAAAACTGAAACAAACAAAAAAAATAGATAAAGAAAAGTTTTGGTGGTTCTGATCAGTCTTCCTCATGGACAGAGTCCTGATTTGCAAATTGCCACAGAAATGAAATTTGTTGCAAGTGCTGTTGGTGAACCCAAATGGTGTGTATTGTTCAACTTGTTAAGAGGAGCTTTCAAAGAAGAAAACAACCAGAATACTCTATCAGTAGGAAAAAATACTGTGAAATTAGTCCTATGTCCCAGGAAGTCTTCATAAAATATATCCTTCCTGTTTAACCAGGTAAGAGAAATAGGAGCTGGGAATTTTGAACAGAAGAGGCATTTTGATATTTTATTATTTTATTATTACTTGTTTGTTTAACAAACAAATCAAAAGCAGAACCGTGTAGTGAGTTAAACTGAAAACTTAATCTCAGCATTAGACATGTCAGTAAACCCGGGGGGATTTTCTCCACAAGACATTTCAGAGCAACTCCACTAAGTTAATTTCATTTCTTTCTGCTTTTTCAAAGTGCTTCGCTTGGAAATCAAGTGAAGTTTAACTCAGGAAACTCTAGTTTTGTATAGTCATCACTATCAAGTGTGGATGGTACTTACCAAAAGATTTTTATTACAACTTTAATAATTTCAAGCTATGTTTTTGTTTTCTTTACTGTCTTCAGACTGAGAAGTTTTTAGTGGCCTCCAGGCAACTGCTTAATTTACCTAATGCACATTATGGTATTGAAAAGCTATCTCCGTCTCTGTGAAAGGAGGTACAGATTTAAGGCTAGGAATAGCTGGCATAGCAGTTGGTTTCTGCTGATGCTTTATTTTGGCAACCACCAGCTTTCTGATAAGATTTAATATTTGCAGCTGTTCTTAATAGGGCATTAGTTTATTAGCCTTCAGTAAAGATTTCCTTTCTTTAGTCACAGTAGGAGGAGAGAAATGTTACATTGGGCTTATTTGTTCTTTTACTTATTTTTTGGTTGTGCCAAAAGATGTATGTGCAGTGCAGGAGGGAAGGATATTGCAAATAGGACTGGGTGGGAAAGGATAGAGACTACACAACTCAAAGAAGAACATCCAGATTTGGTCCATGGGGCAGAGGGAGATAATTATGACAGGAAGAGAGAGGTGTGAGACAGGGAAAGTAGGTTGGATTAGGAGCTCCTTTGGGGTAAGGAGAAGCAGAAGGTTGCATGCATCTGCTCATCATGCATACAGTTTGGCTTTTACTCATGTATCTTAAGGTTTCATTTTGACACAGATTTGGGTTCACTTTCAAAATGCTAAGTAACTTTAAAATGAATCCTGAATCTCTAAATCTGCAGTGCAGACCTCTTAGGGCATGAGGAAAAGAAGCAATTTTGATTATCTTGGGGAGCCAAGTGATAGAAAGAAGCTTGATACATTTGTTTGTGTTAAAACTGGTAGGCAATAGGACAGTAGGGGAGAATGGGAGCCAAGTTCAGCCTTCAGACCTGGGAGGTGAGAGCTGTCTGTAGATCAGTGATAAAACAGCCAAAAAAGAATTACCTTGCATGATCAGTCCAAGAGTCCGTTAATTTATTGGCTTGGCAACAGTTGCATAGATCTGCTGCATGGGTGGGTGAAAATTGCTTTAGTTTATAGGGAAGGACAAGAAATCATTGCTGTAGGTAAAAGGCAAACGGAAACCTAGAAACCCAGTCAAAGCTCTGTTAAAAAGAGACAGAAGTATAGATCTTTCTGCCTTGTTTCTGGGGGAGAGATGAGATGTGATCTAGTTGGAATGATGACATATAATTAAAATTGGCCATTCATGGGGTGCAAAGGTATGTGTGTGTTTGGGACTTTTTTTGTTGTTGGTTTGGTTTTGTTTTTTTCTTTTTTTTTTCTCTTTTTTTTTTTTTTTCCTGTAGATTATTCAGGCCAAGTCATCGAAACCTTCTTGTGAAGCTCTCCAGTACTTGCAGTATTTGGATTCAAATTAGTGCTGGTTGCAGTTCTCTTAATTTTCAGTCAAAAGTTATGATAATGACATTCAAAAGGGAGGGGAAGAGATATAGGATAATATCACACAGTTATGCAGTGAAGATACTTGGCTGCTTTTTTTCTTTTCTTCTAGTTGCTTTAATAATTTATTCACTCAATGTTGTGAGTCTGGGATTGAGGAACAAATTATTGGCAGCTACAGAGCTTGACCCCACTTCTGAGTCACTGTCTCAGAGGAATGAGCACTCTTTTTGTTCCCAAGTGACCATTTGGACACCAAATTAACATCTCTTGCTTGGTGTAATTGCAAGAGTGCCCTAAGGAAATGACACTATATCTTTACCAAACAATAACAGAGCTGGTATATGATAAATGATGGAGATGCTATGTCTACCCATGCTCACAGTATTAACATGCCAAGCCATGTTTGGACTTAAATAATTGCTCTTATGTTTTATCTTAGCTGTGTAGTTATGGTCTTAGAGAATTAGTAAGGTAATAGAAAAACCCACCAATTTACTGTGTTTCAGGAATTATGCTTGACTAATCTAAATCCAGTGCTACTAAGCAGGCAGGGGGCAAATGCTGGTTCACTCACCTCACATGCTCCGAGTAGCGAGTCAAAGGATCCATCTTCCACACACCCCAGGTGCCCCTGTCCCAAGTCTCCCAGCTGTGCTTGATCCTGCTTTTTGCTTGCTTTTTTTCTTTTTTTTTTTTTAAATTAGCAAAGCCTAGTTCAAAAATCCTGAAGAAGCCCCCTTGACGAAGCAAAGTCTGAAGCTGGGTTCAGAGGGGATCCTCCAGATGGAAGAAGATAGGTCACCATTCCCGTGTCTTGGACACAAGGGACACGTATTTGTGGAGTTAGTGTTGTCTTGGGACAGCTGTTAAAATCAGGCTGGAGAAGGTTTCCTACCACTGTTTTACATGCCTGCAAGTGATCAGGAGTTTGCTTTGGCTTGTGTAATTTTTAGGTCCTGACTGTTTTATTTTCTGTATTTTTGCTTGAAGGATAACATCAAGATTGAAACTTCTGTTACTAATAAGTGTACATATACTTAATGCAGGCCCAGTGCTTCGACAGGGGAAAAAAATCCCCAAACCAGATGCTGGTGTTACTTGGACACTTGAATCGCATCAAATCATTCGTTAGCCTGTAGGTACATTGTTCCCAATCACTTACAGATTCTTTTCAGTTAGAAAGTGATAAGATAATCTTTCTTTAATTAAGGTGACATTATAAATTAACCTGTCAATAAATGGCATTAACATTTTCAGCAGTGCAGTTACAAGTGGATGAATTTGTAGCACTGTTCTTTAGCCAAAAGAGAAATACTGGATCCATTGCACACTTGCTAAATACTGATGAGTAATTTATTTAATGAATTTTGCCTTCCTTTGTTCAGAATTACTCTGATTTTTGGGGCCTTGTTTTTATCGATGTGTTACCCAGGTTGCTAACTCCTTTGCTGTATTTTGGACTAGGTAAGTACCTTATCTGTTAACTTCCCTGGTCTGGCTGAGAAAAAAAATTGTATTATAGGTTTTGGTGGCAATGCATATTGGTAATTAGTTTTTAAATTCAGTTTCTGTGGAAGCTTAACATGTGTGCTCTACTGTAAATCTAATTGCATAAATGATCATGAAAGTGAATGTGCAGTGGCTCACACATCAAAGTGAATTAAAAATATGTCAAACTACAGAAATATTTTATACCATATCTGGTTGGATTCAGCTTATTATTCTCTTTTACAAGATTAATAGGACTTACGGAAGAAAAGTGAACTGTCTCCAAAACCATTACTGGAAGAAAATTGGCTTTCAGTGCACATTTGGTGTAAAGAAATATGTGATAAAATTGTTTCCAGAATTCATAAATGCTTGTATTAGAGGAGTCAAAGCTATGGGTCCAGCTGTTTATTACTGAACTGTTGATTGCTGAAGCAGCTCTGTGCAGAAGATACTCTGCATATATAGTATCTTTTGACCAGATTTAAAAATAAAACAAACACTATGAAGTACTCTGGTGTACCATGCTGTGGTGAAAATGAAAATCAGAGTCTGTGGAAGGGGTAGTGGGGGAGCTGTATTGGGATGGGTCTTTTGCTGGAAGTGTTGCCGAGAAGTGAAGAGCAATCCTGAGGTGTATGTGGAGCTGGTGAGTGTCGTGGCTGCTCTTGTTCATGGGCTGCTGCTGCATTTTAAGCTCATGTGCTCCTGCTGCTGGCTTGTCCCATACGCTGCAGTAATCTGGTTTGCAGGAAGACGCTTGACATTTCAAGATTTGTCTTGTGCTTATTTTTCTCTTTGTCATCTTCTGACATTTGCACACGATTTAAAATTGTGATAGCACTGTCCTTATGTCTTACTCCATCATCCGCTTCTTGAAGGCTACTAAATCTGCTTCTGTGGGAAGAGATTTTCTTGTGTCTTTTTTCTCTTGCCCTGTAGCAGGCAGTATAGTTTGGAGATTGTCGCTGAGGTCTGAGGAGATATTTTTCATTTCTAAATGTGAAAGAGAGAGGCACGTGAAGGAGCTCATATGTAGACTTGGACAGAGGTAGGAGAAAAAGGGCTTTGGTACTCATTGCTGGACCTCTGCTGGGAGCAGTTGTGGGACCAAGGTCAAAATATTTCAAGTGCAAATGGAGTTTGCTTAGTCCCTGAACACAGATTGTTTGGCTTACCTGGTCTGTTACAGGCAATACCTTTTAACTGGTCTTTAAAGTCAGTTGGTGCGATAATTTTTATGGCACACTGGCTTTTACTGAAAGTCTCTGTCCTGTCGGAAACCAAGACCCAGGTCCTGAACATATGTGCTTTGAGCAGTAGTCAATTATTTGATAGCTGGCTTTTCTCCTGCTTACTATTTCCATGACGTTATATGTGATGTTACCCACAGGCATATTGGGATGCTGAAGTGGATTTTTTTTTTTAATTACTATTTACGATTGATTTCAGAGGGCATGAAGGCATGTGAGGATCTAATAGTGAAGGTAAACAACAAAAAAAAAAAGAAAACAAAGCACCAAAAAAAGCCGAGGCACGAGACACTGAACAGTGATTCAGTTGCATTTATTCTCCCTTCGCAAAATATAATAATTACTTTTTAATTCCTATTTCCTGTCTGAATTAATTGCATTTTGTACTCAAATATGTGTTCTTCTGAATTATTGTCTTCTTAATGGAATTCCTGTTTAACTGCATTTTTTCTCCTGTGCCCTTCATAATAACAAAAATGTTTGTATTTATCTCCTATTCCCTACTTTTTATATATTCCCCCACAGTTCATACCTTTCAGCAGTGCTTTGAGCTTCCACTTTTTTTTTTGCTTGAATTCGTTACATGTACCAAAGGCTGTTGATTTTGTCAGCTGGCAGTTTCACCTATTTTAAGGAAGACTAGGCAAATTCTGTGTTGCTGTACGATGCTGTAGCAGTGAGAGCAGGAGATCTAATATTGCTCAGGGACTTCCGAAGGATCTGTAGCCTAGAGGGAAACGTGGAGAATATGTGGATTAAATAAAAGAAATATTTATTTTTTTACATTTCTAGCAGTGCTGTAACTCGCCAGGAGGCAAGAAAAGAAGTTGATTTTCCTTCAGCCTCTTGCAGAGGCTGTGGATACACTTTGTTTAGGTTGTTGAATTAAAGGTTGGCTGGTATGGGGTTTCATCCTAAATGGAGGAAGCTGCTCTCAGCTCAAAAAAACAGAGAGCAGGCTGTCTTCTCAGGGAGATACAAGGAAAACACTTTGCTAGATTTTTTGCTCAGAAGGGAGCAAACCTGCTTGCCCAGTGCTGTGTTAGTCTGAGCATCAGAAAATGCTTTACTTGAGAGAGTGATCTTCTCTCCCTCTCTGGCCAAAAAATATTCTTATCAATTTAAATTCGCACCATTTTAGGAACTCACTCTTGGTTTTGGCACTTGCAAATTAATGCTAAACTATTTTCTTGGTAGCATGCGTAGTTTTGCATGCTCTGTGGAGGGGTAGCTGTGTGGTGGTCTGTCGTCATCCCCTTCCTCATCTGTCTTTTGGTATTGACAGGGCAATTGTAGGAGTCTCCATTTCTTCTGATTTTATTTTTCAAGTGTTCAACTTATCTAGGGATTTCGATCTTGAACACCAAAATCTTTTCAGCAGAAGAGCTTGGATGTACTCTGTACTGTGTAAGCGTAAATGAAGGCCTGTGGCTTTGGTGGATGGATGCATTTTTGGCCATTCACAATTGATTTAGCTGCCAGCCTGGAGCTGCTAAATGAAGAAAGAGAGACAGCGTTAACAGGCAAGCATCTATTCTGAGCTTGCTTGGTATGCCAGACAACCAAAATTTTGTGAAGCTGCATAACGCTTGCGTTGTGATTAGTTGCATCACTTACTCATGTTCTGCAAAATAAACACATTTAGATGTCCGACCATGGCAAGCATTTCAAGAAGTAATGATCTTTGAGCAGCAGCAAAGACATAATTAAGCTGAATATTAAAAAGAGCTTCACAGCTGTGAGTACAGTTAATCAATGAAATGGACTCTGGGAAGAGCCAGGGATGTGCCACATCAGCTTTCAATCCTATATTTTTGAGTCCTAAAATAATGTAATTAATACCCTACTGAAGGTGGTTGAGACCAGCCTTCTGAACGTTGATGTGGACAGTAACCATCCATTAATGCAGAGCCTCTGAAGCCTTTTGGGGAGCTGCTGTGCTGTAACCCTGCTGGGGATGGGAACACGGTGGGTTAATTCACAAGATGAAATGCTTTTATGCCATTTATAGGAAGAGGTATTGCTGATAGGAAGTTGGTGATAGTGTGTTCAGCAGTAGACAAAGTGCATGGTAACATGGCAGTCACAGTACAAGTCCTTGGGCTCTTTCTTAATAAGAGGAAATGTAATTTTCCACAAGAAGACGTTTTATGCTACTGTGTTTCAGCTATGAATGCCTTGGTCTTCAGAGCACTCACCGTGACCCCATTCCGTTTCAGCCATAGTTACATACCTTAATTGCTTGATCTCCTGGTTTTACAGACACTGGTCTTGTAGCAGCAGCCTGATCAAACTCTGAGGTTTCACTTTCTACACGGTGGTTAAGCTGATGGAACCAGCCACATACAGGCTGTCGTCATCTGAGCTGGTCTGCTAATTTGGGGTTGCCGGAAAGGGACAGGAGATGTCCAACAGACATCCAATTGTGCTTGCTTCAGCAGCACATAAACTAAAATTGGAACCATATGGAGAAGATCAGCATGGCCCCTGCACAAAGATGACATGCAAATTCATGAAATATTCCATATTGTAGGGAAGTGGTCACGGCACCAAGCCTGTCACAGTTCAAAGAGCATCTGGATGATGCTCTTAATCATGTGGTTTAGTGTTAGTCCAATGAGGAACAGGCATTTGGACTTCGTGGTCCTTATGGATCCCTTCCAACTTAAGATATTCTATGGTTCTTATGAACAGCAGGGAAAGGGAAAAGAGAAGAATGTCAAGTTGGCAGAGAGTGAAGTATAAGCAAACTGGAAAGTAAAATGGAAAAGAAGAAATCACATGGCAAAAGGAGAGGTTGGAAATACTAGCAGAGGTGGTGGAGTAACACAAATGAAAAAAGAAACTGAAGGTGAAGAAGAATGCAAATGAGTGAAAATTAGAGAACCAAATTGGGGGAGGAGGAGGGGAAGAAGTCTGTGATTTAATAGTGGTACACTGTTAAAAAAAAAAAAAAAAAGTAGCAGAGATAAAGAGCATCTATCTAAAATAGTTGTGTAAAAACTGTACTGCCTTTTGCAGAAGTACTTTCCAAGATCATCTCTTTGGGGAAGTCTTTGTGTTAGTCCTTTCTCTTTACACTTGGTAGAGCGCTCACCTAGTTTAGCGCTGGTTTGATGATCTAGTAACAAATTTCCATGTGTACAATGGATACTTTGAGTATTCCTCTGCAGCATGAGAATTTGTTGGTTGTTCCCTCTCATCCCGCCCCCTGCCCTCCTCCTCTTCCCCTGGCTATAGATTTTGTCAAGGTGTCTTATGAACCATCAGTACATTTATTTTTGAAGTTGAGTTTGCTTCCTTGTTAACTGTGTGGCAACTATAGGCAGTCAACACTCTCTTTTGAGTTTCTGCAGACGGGCGTGCAGCTCTTGCTGTGTTGGGTGGAATCCTTGGTTGGTGCAAGTAGGAAAGTGGAACTTTATTCACTTACACGTGACCCGGAATGAAACTGGGCCATGGCTGGGGCCTTCTGCAGAGGACAAGCACAGAGATTGTGGCAGGGATTGAAAGTCCTGAAATGGTTTAGTCCCTGATTTACTTCCATTTTAGAATGAATAGCACAGAAGAGGACTTACGTAGAGATTTTAACTCGTTTGGTTCAAATGGGGTGAGTGAAGCTTGGCGTAATAGAACAACTACTCTATTGTGCACATGGGTGGTGCTTCCAGTTCGAGGTCTCTGAGTACTGCCTCCTTGCTGCACCTCTTTGCTAGTTATGAGTAAAGGTAAAGCAGCTGAAAAAAGGATTTTCCTCAGCAGGCAAAATAGAAAAGTCTCGATCTGAACACAAAACACCTATTACGTTTCCTGGAATTATTCAGCAAGGGACATACTAGAAAGAGGGTACCTTCTCGGCTCAGAATAAAGCTGAACAAATCAAATATTTAACTAGGAGGTAGTTTACATTCCTTCAGCTCTTAGATTCTTCCCTCTTACACAGGTCTCATATCTATAATGTTAATTAAGTTGTAGTGCAGTCAGTAGTCTTCAGCAGATCTAATTTCCATCAAATGGAATGTATGCACTTCAATCTATCTTCTACTTCAGATAGGGAAGACAGGAATATTTTTCTTGCCGAGGATTTTTGTTTTGTTTTTCTTTTATTGGTGGGTTTCTTGTTGGTGTGTGGGGTTTTTTTGTTGTGTATTTTTTTTTCTTTTTGTTTTTTTTCTTCCTGTTCATTTGAGGGGAAGAGGGTGTTTGATAAATGGATGCCTTAAGCTTTTACCTAACCCGCATATTTGAAGGTGCGATAATTAACTTGCAGTCTGTTTTGAATAGGAACAAATAGGGAACTGGCTCATCCTGAAAACCACTAATAGCTGATTAAATGTTGAACGAGCAAAAATCTGAATGTTCCTCTGCTGTCTAGAAATGCCTTGATGCTGTTTCCACACTAGATAGGCATTTCCATAAAAGAGCATGGAGGTACAGCGCACATGGAATCAGCAATTCTGCCTATATGGAAGGTTTTTTAAAATTCTTCATTGCAAGTGTGAACAGCAATCAGCAATCAGCACAACAGGGGAAAAAAAGATATCAAATGAAAGTGCAGGACTAGTTCAGCAAACACTTATGCACGTGACTGTCTTAGGTGTAACTTGTGAAACATATGAGCCTTTGCCAACAAGAGCATGTATTGCATAAAATGTCAGCATGAAGCTAGAAGGTACAAAAATCAGATCTTGGTTCACGCAAGAATAGTTGATAGCTTTTGATCTGAAAATGTTATATTTATGTTTATAATTTACAATTAGTATAATTCTCTGGAGATCATTACTTTGTCGGAACTTAAGTTTCCAAAATTGTGTCCTTAAATTTACTATTTTTCTGTAATACAGTTGCCATGTCATTGCCTTCCTCTGGAGATGCTCTTATGGCAGATTCCATTGGAGATTAAACAGAAGGAAATGAGGTTCTTTCTCTTTATTTCCAAAAATGGTGGATTGCCATCTTTACATGTTGTTACTTCCTTTCTCCACTAAAAAGATAAGCAGATAATAGAATAGTGTCAGCAACAGTAAACAGAATAGAAAGACTTGGAAAAAAAATTCCGTAGTATTTTCTTTTCAGCATCTTACTACACTGCTGAATGTTTTCAAAAACAAAATTGGTTGGAGTTGTATGTCTTCCTGCTCTTTCTAAATTGCCACCAGTCTTTAAGGATCACCAAGAATTTAAGCAGAATAATTTTGTCACACTGGGAATACCACCAGTTTGGCCTCTCAGCCCATAAAGCCCCGACAATTTGTGTGATAAGTCCTAAACACAACATACCCTTTTGTGTTGCATCTGTAAAGAAAATCTCATTTCCAGCAGTGTGAGACCTTTCTGAAACTCCAGTTGTACTTTGTGGGGTTACATTGGGGGGGATCCCTTCCTTGGGGTGCTGAACAATAGCTGAGATTGATCCAGGGAAATCAGTGGAGATGTGTGGTGTATCCCACCCGCCCCTGAGCCAGTCAGATGCTCTAGAAAATTCCTGGGGTCAATCCTGCTGCATAAGTGGTGATGAAGAGATGGTGTTTTAGTAAGCATGTAGTGATAGAATAAGAAATATGCTGTTAAGAGGAGCTGCGAGCGGTGGAGGAACCACGCAGACTCTCAATATGAGGGATAATGCATGATTCTCCTTTATTAGCCCAGATAGCACATATTTATACAGTTCAGATAATTAATTATGCCTACTAGTCACTACATGATTGGCTTAAGCTCTAANAGGAGCGAATATTAAGTATATAGTGAAAAGAATAAAGAGAAACAAATAAATGGAAAAAGCAAGGAAGATACAGAAGCTATCAAGATGACATTTTTAAAGCTTCATTTTATTGAACTTTTATTGTTTTAACAAAGATAATAGTGAAAGGTTTTGTCATAGATAGTGCTTTTCTGGAACTCAATATTTCTAAGAGATTTTCCATTTTGAATGGCAGCATCTCTGTCCCATTACTTGTAACATGCATTTCCATTATGACTAGGAAACTGTATTTTTAAAATAATAATTTTTCCTTCTTGCTGTCCTGGAATGGAAGATCTTTGCAGCAGAGTCTACTTTCCTACCAGTGTAGAAGGCGATTACTGTGTGGAGAATGCTCCTGAAATATAAATAATGTATCGATAGAACTGTAGAACCATGTACGTGGAGGACTAGAAAAACTGAATGTTTGCCAGGCTCTTTTATTATTTATCAAAGCTGGTGAAATCTAGTTGTCACAGCCCAAGATACTCAAGGATCTCAGTAAAAGCCATTCTTTCTGTAAGTCATGTTTCTTTAACCAAAAATAACAGTTGCACTAGTAATGTTCTTTAAAGGGTTGCAGGCTCTAGGAAGTTGGTTATGGTTTTGTAGTTTGTTTTTTGTTTCTTATTTATTTGAGGTTTTAAAAACAGATTATAACCGACAATTTTTTTGCTGACAGGTTCAGAAATTATAAGTTTTTGTCATATGGAGCTCTGATACAATGGACAAAACAACTATTTTTAATTAAGAACTTGTTTGTATTTTTTAATTAAACTACTAGGCTTTCCTCTTAGGAACCATACAGCTAGTTTATAAAATGAACTTACCTTTAGGCACATTTGAAAATCCAAACCCTTAATGCTTTTGGAAGCCAAAATAGTTTTCAAATTGGTTGTTAATAACCAGAAAGTTACCTGTATGTAATATTAGCAGAATATATATATATATATTTAATGTCAGTATCACATATGAGTGCTTGGAGTGGCAGGGTTGGTTATTTTTTAAATAGCCCCAATTGGGTTATAATGCATGTGTGATATATAGTGTTCCTATAGGGTACTAAACGTAAATAGAAGTTTACAGATAGCATCTGGCCATAAAAGAAGTGGAATGGTTGCAGGCATGTCGACACATGCTAGTGAGAAGAAAGAGAGCCCGGTAATAAAATCTCATTGGGGATGCAGAGAGTACGTTTCGGCATTAGGCATTCTCCTCAGGTTTCACATAAATGCATCCTCCTCTCCTGAGAGGATGAACAGCATTTGCACCGGCTCATTCAAATTGAATGTTGGTAAAAGAAGAGTCTTGAGCAAACACTGAACAGTCTGGCGTTTTTTAAAGACAGAAGGAAGGTTAAGCTGTCTGCTGTTTAAACTGCTGTTTATTGGATGTTTATTTGCTGACCGTGTGTACTGGAGGTGGTGAAGGCATCATTGGCAAGATTTCGGATGGCTGCATAGCACAGGTCAGGATTGTATTAAACTAAGGCTGCTTTTACAATAAAGTTTAGATCTTCATAAGTGACTTAGTTTGTTTTTATATCTGAGGATAGTTAGATTGTATTTTACTGGGAGGTAAAAGAGGGTAGGATGTGCCTGCTCTGTATCCTTTTCTGTTCTCCCTGACAGCACTGCAGCTTTAACTTCACTTAGAGCTATAGTAAATAAGAAACTTCACTAGATACGGCATTTACTAACCGGAACAGTTATTAAAAATATTTAAAGATAGACTTGACTACCAATACTTTGTTTCTGTTATTTTTGTACTATTTTGAAAATAACGCAGAGCTCACTGTTCCCGAACTTGCTGATTTTCTCCTTAATGCACTGAGTGGCTGTGTGGAGGAGAGTCAGAGTCACTCTTTTGGGTGAAGCACAGCGTCATCTTGCAGTGCCTGAGGCGTATTTTAAAAGCATCACTAGTTAATTGTAGGAAGAAAAGGTAAGGCTATATGTGCACGCTAGATTAAATCTTGCATTGCTCTCACAGTGAAGAGATTTATAAGAACCGAGGAATTTCTGATGTTATTCTAAATTATTTGCCTGTTTAACTCTCCCACCCTGCAACAGACGCATATGACCACCACCTATGTGTGTAGCTGAGTACCAGACATGAATGCCTTCACTGTTTCAACAAAGCCTTTGTTTAATGGTGTCATAAACATTAGGGAAAGTCTTGTGTTATAAACACTCCTGAAGTGATTTTCCTTCTCTTTCTGTGCATCCACTCTCTGTTGTTTTTTTGTTGGTTTTTTGTTTGTTTGGTTGGCTCTAGGTTTTTTTATATTATTTATTTATTTTTTAAAAAAAATTTTGAAAGCATCCTTTCCAATGCTTTAATACTGATACGTGGTTTTTTGGTTATTATTATTTCCTCATTTATTTTTCCCTGTCTTTCCCAGAGACAGGATAAAATGTCTTGCAAGACAACTGCTGCGGTGAAACTTTGTGTTCCTGTGTGAAGTCTTGCTTGTTTAGTGAAAGTAGTCTGCAATAGTTGCTCAAGGGACCTGTCACTCTGAGAAAACGTTCAAAATAAGAGTGAATTGCCAAAAAAGTATGTGTTGGTATGTGTGTATTTCATTTATGTACATAAATACCTGCTATAGGCATGGTATCTAGAGCTGGTTTTGATATGTCTATGCAAAACAGACATATAGTTGTTGTGTAAGCAGCACTGTCTTCAGATGTCTTAGACAGTCTTCCATGGATGTTCTGGATCGGAGATTCCTACAGGAATAACAGGAACTTGCATGCAGCTCATCTTGGGGTTGACTGGCTCTGTTTGGATGGTTTACTGTAGAGATGCTGTAAGCAGTGACATGTTCCTTGGGAACTTTGATTGCATTAGTGGTGTCGGGTGAATGGCAGAAACCAGGTGGTCCTGCTGTAATTAATGATAGTAAAGTATGCATTGGTAAATAAACTTATGAAGTTTACGTAGTATTTCAGCACTAGAATGTGGTTTTGCTTTGTTGGGTTTTTCTTGTGGTAGGAAAAATAGTCTTGCACTGGTCTGTGTGTGTGTACCGTATGGATTGGGTGACACTGGAAATCAGAGTAAATCTGGAAGCACAAGGCCGTAAAATGTGCTCCAGAGCTAGATAAATGCTTTCTGCAAGTTTCGCAGGTATCTGTTAAATAGGTTTCCAGAAGGCGTGACTTGGCTGCATGTTTGCATGGAAGTGTTAAGTGAGCAGCACATCATTTATTCAGTCTAACAAAGATTTGTTCCAAGACTCTCCCCTACCACTTCTGTTGCAGCAGCTCGTTGTGAAAACCCTGGATGTCATGTTCAGTTCACAGTGAAAGAGGCTGCTGTGGAAAAAGGCATGACAGAAAACCTACCGAATTATTGTAGTCCAAGGCATTGCTGTGTTGCCCTCCTATTTTTCAGATACTCTGGATTTGGCTGTATTTGTTGCTTGGTACCGTGGGGAATGACAGGCAACTGTAATGTGACAGTGTTTGAGGGGGAGGGGGGAAATTGATGCAAGTCAAGATTTTCACCACTTTCAGTGCTGGTTGAAAGGCTGAAAGACTCTAGTGGTTTCCTAGGCTGGACAGCCCTCTTCCTATCCTATACACACAGTGGGTTTTTGTTTCATTCTGTTTTATGCTGTTAAATTTATGTCAGTTTGTGGGGCATGTGTGGTTTTCTTTGGCTGTTGTTGGGTTTTATTTTTTTAATCAACCTATTTTGTACTCTTCTTTGAAAACTGGGAGTAGACTCCCAGTATTGTCTTAAATATGAATTAACTTTCAGTACCAGAAGATAGCTTCTTGCTCTTCTGAAATATGATGATTAATGCTTTTGTTTACTTCTGAGTGGTATGTTGTTTTTCATGTCACCGCTGAAGTCCTGTTCCTTTTCTAAAATGGGTGTTCTTGGCTTTACACAGGCAAATGTTTTGTTTTTGCTTGCGGAACTGCCTTAGCTTCTTGTCCAGAATCCAAACAGAGAATGGAGTTTAAAATTTGAGTCAATCTTGGAACAATATTTGACAATTAAATCTTAACACTGATTTTCAGTAAGTTAGAGTTATTCCTTTCTTCTGACTACCTACAAGAAAGGTGAAGGTGATGACAGCCCATTTTCCTGTATGTACATAGAGTGCTTTCAATAGCCTTAATTAGCTGTTTCTTCTGGTAAACTCAGTAGCCTCTAATTCTGAAATAATTAAAAAATAAACAGTCAGCAGCTCTGTTTCCACTGTTGAACATTGTAAATATTTGTATTCTAGGAAAGGTGTCACTCAGTTCTCAATCAATATTTACAGTATTCAGCATTCTCAGAGAACACATAGACTTATCTGCAGGTATATTATAACATACATGCCACCTGTGAGTGAGTACTGCCTTTCACTTGTGGGTAAAGAAATGTTAAAGGGGCTGCATGGTTGTCCCCACGTAGTTTCAGGATAGTGATAGAAGAGTTAACCATTTATAGACAAGACCTAAACTTGTACTTTAGATGAGATGGAAAGAAAATCAGAGTTAACACTGGTTTGGGAAGGGTTCAGAATTATCTTTTGGAAAATGTAACTTCGCTGCTGATGCCCATGAAATGGTCCATTTATAGTATTGTGCAAGTTTATTTGTTGGTGTTTGTATGCTTAGGCTGTAAATGTGAATACCATGTCTGCTTCCGGTGGATGCCCACTGAATGCAAAGGCAGACTATGAAGAAAAGAGTGCTCTTATGCTAAATTTAGCTGTCTGCTTACTCATTTTGCAGATTGGGAAAAAAAAATAATCTCAGTTTTCAGAAGCTCTAGTTCAGGGAAGGTACAGGTATCTCTAGAAAAATAATAGGAAGCGGTAACTTACAAAATATTCTTCACATACACTATTTTTCCTAGTTGCAATTGAATTCAAAAAGGAAAATATTCCAAATTGAGGTAATATCTGGGGTATTTGAAGTTGCTTTTTCAGTTCAAGCCCTAATAATTTGGGAAGGTTTTCGTCATTTTTCTACGCACATGACAGCTGCATAGAAGGGAGAGTCTCAAAGTGGTGCTCACGCTCTGAGGAGTGAGCCCAGCCTTTTCTCTTTCTGGTGTCTGTTCCATCAGCTTGGAGGTGGCCATGAGCTGCCTTTTTGCCCAGCTGTTCTAGTGGGAACAGTCTCTCTCCAGGGGAAGAGAGGATTTTTTTAGGGAAGGAGAGGTAGCTCCATGTCTGAGGACAACTGCTTCTGTGGAGGAGCCTCAGTGTTTGATGAAGAGTTTTCCTTTCAGATCCTGAAGAACAATTTTGAATTGTAATTTCCTTGGAATTTAGAGTGTTACTATTACTCTATGAAGAAGGAACAAGGTCCTTGAATTGCTGCAGTCATATTAGACTACTGGATTGTATATTGGGTTGAGTATCTGCAATATATGTGAGTTAAACTTCATTAAAGAGGATGCTGCAGCTGTTGGAAAATGCTGTGAATGAAATTAAAAGGTAATTATGACTCAATATTATTTTATATTGTTTCTAATAAATGGGAAGTTTATTTGCCAGTGGAAAGAGTTGAAGTTCATGCTTTATGTTTATCAAAGGGATAAAGTTAAAAGTGTTGTGGAAAGTAGCAACAGTCCAATGAAGTCCTTGCTACAGATCAGGTTGTCTTGTATCATGTTTTTCTTGGCCTTTGGAAATCCTTCTGCAGTCACATTTTTTGATTTTTTTGGTTAGACTTTTTTCCACTCAATATTTTAAGATGCAGAAAATGTAAATGTCAGTTCCATATTAAGGATTAGCTTTGGGCTTGGAGAAGAAAGCATACATTTAATTGAAAGGTCATAAATAAGTGCTTTTCTTGTGTGTGTTTGTGCATATACTTTTAAAAAATCTGTTTGTAGAGAAATAAATCTTTAGTTTCTAAAGAAGATCTGGATAAACTAATTACACTTCTTAACCATTTTAACTGCAGTCTGTGGGATTCTCCAGTTTTCAGTTTCTCAGAACCTGAGAAAACTGTTTCACAATTTTAGGAGCTTGCTAGATTGCTTCAGAAGCAAAAAAGAGATGCCATATTCAGTGCTAACTGAAAATAGATTTCTAATAATTTTATCACATGATATCAAATACTTAATAAAAATAAGAGGAGAATAAAAGAAAGCAATGTTTGTTGCAGGAGAGAGAGCACTTCATGAAAAGTTTGTGAGTTTGTGGCTGTTTATGGTGCTATATCTTAGAACAAGTTTGATTTTTCAGTACCAGTGGGGCTATATAATGTAAAATGCCTACCCTCTGAAAAAAGGGAGTTTATTCAGGCCCAAAAATGTGTTATAAAACAGGTACTGGGTGTTTTTGTTTGCTTGGGTTTTTTGTGTTTTTGTTTTTGTTTTTGTTTGTTTGTTTTTTCTCTCACTTGCAATTTTTGATCACCTCACATTACAGGGTTTTTTGTTGTTGTTGTGTTGTTTGTTTCAAGTAAACAAATGAACCAAAAATCCCAAGCTTATATAAGTGAAAGGTATTGAACAATCCAAGAACTGTAATTTGAACGATGCATCAAAAGCTTGTAAATAGTTGACTGCCTTCTAATTTTCATGTTAAAAATGTGTATAAGTACTGCTAAAGCACATAGATGTAGGTCTATGCAATGGAAGGGTTTGCAGAAGCCCAGGCTGAGTTGCCTGAGGTGCCAGAGGTACCGTCCAAGACCCACCTGAAAAAAATGTTGCATAGGAACTCTGCATTCAAACAGTTGCTATTCAGACTCATTGAAACACAAGGGGTTTTAGTAGCAGGCTGTACCATATTTGTGTAGCCTGGTTTCATGTACTTTTGAATGAAGATTTAAATATAGAAATCAGCCAAGTGATGATTTTTAAGCTGTAAAATGTATATATTGTTTACAGAAGTGGTGAGCTAATGCAAAAAAACCCAACCAACCAACCAAAAAAAAAACAGACAAAAAAAGAAAACAAGAAAAAAAAACTCCACAAAATTTTTGTGGGGTGAGGATGATTTAGATTTTGCAAAGTATTTTGTGTATGATGTGCTCTAGATTAGCTGTAATTAAAAGTATACTGTGAGGTTAATGAGTGAAAATGTTATGTATCTTGGTTGTCTGCCTTCTCACATTTTTCACAGCTTTTTCATACACTGTTTCCGGGTGCAGTCTCTTTCCACAGATTCATACTTTTTTAGTGGTAGGTGGAAATTTTCCTCTAATAAATGATGTATTGCTTGTATTTTAATATTTTTTTAAAGAAATTTAAAAACAGTTTATAGTTTAAGCAGGACATAGTGTTGTGGTTTTTTATTCCTCTGTCTTGGTAACTATGAAATTATACTGAGTGGGTGCTATACTCAGAAAACAAATGCTGAACATAATTCTATTTTGAATTAAAGCGGCAACGTGCTAGTGTATATGCCATTATTGATACTCTTGTGGGCCTTGTGAAGCACATATATCAATGTTCTGGACTGCAAGCCCCTTTTCTGCAATACTAGAAAGCAGTAATGGGGAATATATGCAAATCATGAAGTGGTAACTAGTTTTACTTAGTCTTGTAGCAATGCCTATTATAAATAGGTAGCTCTTAGACCAAATAAATCACTGTTCTGCAAGGTAAAATTTGTGAAAGATTCAAGATGTTTTCTTTTTTGCTGAAAATCTATTTAAACCATTTATTTGAGCAAGTCTGCAAAACTATTTGTAGTTCATCCAAAGTTATGGATGTCCAAGTGATTTCTGAATTGCACTTGCCGTAAGCTTTCTTTCATCTGGGCACCCACTATCTGTGGTGAGATTGTGGCTTAATGCTGCCTTCGAAGGATGGATGGAAGCCATCGTGATGGCTTTGCTGTAAAAACAACAGCAAGCTGTTACGTTCTGCTCTGCTTTTCCAAGGACTTCGTGTCAGATTAAATTGCAGATGATGAGTATAATGGACCCAAGGAAAGAAGTGGGGGGACTTCTTAATGTATTAAACCTCAGAGATGACAGAGAGAGACAATGTAAAATAAGGAACAAGAAAATGAATCAAAAGAAAGGTTCCTGTCCAAAGGCTGGTGGCATGACCAGATGAAGCCAGTACACATTTGCACTTGTGGATTGTTTGTACATTGTGTTTTGTCTGTCTTCCTGGGCATTTCCACTTCAGATGGAGAAAAAAGCTTCTAACTTTCCATCAGGGTTCTTGGGGAAAAAAAATCAGCTTCTTCAGAAAGGAATTTAGTAGCAAGGGATTACTTTTATATATTTATATATGTATGTATTTATATATATGTGCACAAAGAGGAACATGCGCACACACGTGTATTGTAAGTGAGACTGGGTATTATTTTTGGCCCTCTTAAGTTTTAAATACTTAATCTGTGAATAAAAGTCTTCTCTGGAGCCAAGTTGTTTTGGTTGGTGGTATGTTTGGTTTTTGTATGAGCTGTATCTCATAACTGTCTGGCAGAGCTAAAGTGCAGTTGTTTACATCTCTGTGCTGGTATTTCATTTCTGCTCCGAGCCAAGGTGCTGAACCATAACAAATCCACAACGCAGAACGTTTCTTTATAAAGATGGAGCACAGTAATTTTGCAAACTAGAAAAGAGTTTATTTAACAAAGTGCTGGTGAAAAATAAATAGCAAATTCATCAGCCCAGGCCCTATATTCCCACCCCACTGTAGAATGAGGCTTCCAGGCTTGGCAGAGTAGGGTTCCAGCTCCCCACTACAGGAGCCTAAATTTTAAAGAGGACAAAGGTTGGGCATTGAAGTATCAAACTTGAACAGGCATCTATTGTTGTGGGCAATGACCACTGACAATTTCAATTCTCCATCTGCAATCCTGATGCATTGTGTAGGCTTTTAAAAGCTGTATTGACAAACATGTAGTCAAGATAATTAACCTCTGGAGACTTCATTGACAGACAGGAGAAAGCAGCCGCCTGGTGTTGTAAGGACGCAGGGGCCTTTGCAGCAGCAGTGGCGTAGGGCTGAAGTTCAATTCCTGTGACGTAAAATAAAATGTATAATTGCATTTTGTTGTATTTTATCAACTACTAGCTGATGGCAATGTGAATTTTTGATAGACTCTGCAGAGCATGAGGGAGGATGGGCTTTCCCAGTAGTGGCAATGGTGATATTTGCTGAGGCATCTCTTTGTTAGCTCTGAGCCATTAATAATGGTGCGTGATATTTGGAAGCAGGAGCAAAAAGTTATTTTTAGGTGGGGAGGATTTGGTAGGAGTAAGAGAAAGAAGGAAGTATTTTTCCCTGTGCTGCTGTACCGTCTGAAGAAAGGCAGGAACCATTTGTGGTGCAATAATAAGGGTATAGTGTGAAATATGGCAAAAATGGGCTTCCGGCTATTTTAACTAGGTTGTTTTTCAGTATACAGAGTCTGACATGGCTTGTTCCTGTCCATCCATGCACATGAACGTCTCTTTAGAAAAGAATAAAAAATCCATGTCAGCAGGTGGAATGTTCCAGGGGTCTCTTTTCAGCAGTGCTACTGAGAAAAGTTTGCTTGAGAAAATACAGGAGCAAAGCTTGCTCACCCATGGCTTTACCTGTGGGTAGGATCACACCTTTTCATTATGGTATTTTTTTCATCAGTTTTGGTTGAAAACTTAGGACTCTAATTGTATTTATGCCAGTTATAACTTCTTACTGTAAACGTCTTGCTTCTGTTCTAAGGTATGTTGTATTGAAATGTAAAAACTGAAAGGGAAAACTTGCAGAAAAAGTAGATAGCTGAACAAGAGCTTGACTAGTCAGCTTGATGGAAACATTGAAAAAATGCATATGAAGGCATTAAAGCTGATTCTAGCACTTTTCAGCTTGGTTTCACTGTTTGCTCTAGTTTGTTTTTAAACTTTGATGGAATTGTTGCTTTTTGTTATAATTATTATTTAACAATAAATATTCTAAAATGTTATTGTGTGTGAGAAGCAAAAAGTTCCACAGTGATTTCCAGGAAAACTTTAATTTGAATAATAATTTTAATAGTATCCTATAGTATCCTAGACTGCACCAGAGTGCCTGGGATGACAAAGAATTTTTAGCTCTGAACCAGTTTCAGTTTGGACTCATGCCTGTTACATTTTCTAAGTGCAGAGCACAAGGATATGTGACAAGAATTTGGGTGCAGCAGAGCAGCGTATCTATAGTTTGGAAGGAACATTTGTCTTCCATAATATTCAGTTTCTTAAATTAAATTGGAAATTAAAATTTGAGCATTGAATTCCAGTAGTGAGCTTTCTTGTTTTCAGAAAAATGTTTTGATTTTTCTTCTTGCAAACAAAAGAGGAGCTGTCTGTCTGCCTGTGAGAAGTAGATGAGAAACTTTTTTTTTTTTTTGGAATGAAGTTCTGTCGAAAGCCGAGTTAAGAGTTGGAGAAGAAACTAATTATTTCCTCATCTTTTTTGCTTCTTTTAGGAGCTGTTTGTTAGAGGGTGACACTAAGTAAACTGTCTGGGTTTGCAGAAGTTATTTAGGTGGGTTTTTTTTTAGATGTGTTTACCCAGGGTCTACAGTTCTATCTTGTAAATACAAAATAGCAGTTGTACATACATAATACAAACATCATAAATACAGATGTATGCATGTATGTTTTCTTTTAATATAGAAACTAAACTCTGGCCTTTCTTCTGATGTACTGCCTTGCTGGCTGGCAGCTGAGTGAGCAATCAGAATAAGATCGGGGCCATTGATGTCAGAGAGTGAGGTGGGCCTAGGCTGGTGTTGATTTAGGGTGATGTAATAAGTAGCTATGATTTGTTCCTAAGAATTCTATGATTGCAGAAAAATTATAGGGCAACATGCAGTGTTTGTGGTTTGTTTATTTGGTTTTTTTGTATGTGTGTGTGTTTTTTTGGTTGTTTATTTTTGTTGTGGGGTTTTTTGTTCGGTTTGTTTGTTTGTTTTTAAACTTGGTACTAGTATTTTCTTTCAGTAATTACCTGGAAATATACTGCCTGGAAGACATAGCAGTCTTGAATATTATTTTATTTATTACCAGCAACAGCAGCAATATCCTCCCCAAACCTCATTGCTTCGGTATCAAAACTAGTTTAGAGCTCATTACGTGGCTTTGGACAGCTGAGCCACGTGGCGCAGGAAGCCAGACGTCATTACTGAGCACTCCTGAACAAAGTTTACTACTTCAGTCAATCTGCTAGGTTTTGTGAGATATGTACATCAAGTGGTATGCTGCTTTAGTGAAGGCAGCTAAAGTATGGTCTTGCACAAATCTAGTTTAAATATCTCCTTGGCCAAGTTCCTGGGTTCTGGCTCTCCTTTCTCCAGAGCTTCACCTCTGCCAAGTACTACATTGCTTGTATTTATAGAATCATAGAATTGTTTGGGTTGGAAGAGACCCTCAAGATCATAGAGTCCAACCATTAAACTAACATTGGTGCTAAACCATGTAAATGGTAGGAGTGGAGAGGGGCTGCATTCTGCTAGATGCTGGCAGTGGAATAACAATCAGATTGCGTTATTCCTCTTGCTGCTTAAAGAACAGCACTTCCCTTTGTATCCTTTCCAGTTTAAACTCTGAAGTTTATCAGTTTCATTTATGGTATATTTTGGTAAACCATATAAAGTTTTCAAAATCACATTCCAAGCTAGATATTGATGTTCTTTAAGTCTTCGCTCTCTTTAGGGAGAATTAAAGAGAAATTTTGTGTGAATTCTTTCTTGGCTCTTCTAGAAAGAAGAAACTCGATGTACCTTTTTTATTGTGCTATTGAAAAATGTGGAAAAATAACCTATAGATGCTGGGTTGAGGTGTGGCTGATGCATAGCCACGATATTTTGGAGACTGGACCCTTAGAGAATGGTTGGACTTTTTAAAGAAGCTTTTTACTTAGACGTTTGTGAATGTCATTTCTTATCATACAGAGGAAAGGCACAGAACTTGCTATCATGAGTTGAAAAGTGATATTTATTGCTAAAAAAAAAAATAAAAAAATAGTGCAAGCTGGTTTTACCCAGATGAATGACTCAATCTAGAGAGAAGTTCTCATGAGAAGGTTGTCACTGGAGTAGGGTGAGAGAAGGAAGATCTCTGGACCTCTAGGGTGTTTCAGAAGAAAGCTAAAATAAATTATTCATTTCCTTGTTTATTGTCTCAAAGAGCAGAGTTCAGCAAACTTCCACGTTCAGCAGTGAAATCTTGCCTTTACACCAAGGGTAGCAGAGGAGCTTTGTTCAGAGCGGTGAAACAGCTCTGCCCGTTCGTTGGGGTTTGTCACCCTTGTCAAAATGTATAATGCGGCTAAATGAAGAAACTTCAAAACGCCGGGTCCAACAGACTTCCTTTTGTAGGAATTTGTATACCATTGTTTGTTCTTCTTGCCATCAGTCTTCGTGGTGCTGTCATGTAAGTCAGTGGTCAACTGGTCTTCCTCATATCGCTTGCAGCAATTCATTAGCTGTCTCTTATCCAAAGGGCTTTTATCTTTGGCTTTACAGTCCTTTAATTTGCTGCATTCTGGCACTGACCCATGACTCTGGGTCCAGCTTGAAAATGTGTTTTCCTACAGGGTATGAATACAGTGGAAATTCATCCAGTTTGTCCAGCAACTTGTACCTGAGACCTGGACTTCTTTTGGAATGGTTTCTTTAGTGAAATTCATCAGTATGGGGATGGGTGATAATGACTTTACAGACAGAATAGTCTTTGATAACAGGCTTAAACATACTCTGCTTCTCTTACTAGCTAGTGAGTGCATGACGTAATTTAAAAAGCACACTATAATACATTGCAACATGGGCATCTTGCTAACAAGTGCTGCCAAAGTTCAGCATACAGTCTCCATTTAAGATGCTCACCAACAGACTCAGTCACAAACTTCTTTTAGTTTATTTATGTTTACCCATCTCCTCTATAATTTAGCTACATTATGAAAAGCTTCCTTATCTTTCTGTTAGTAGCAAGCTATCCAGTAATAGCAGACTTGCATGTGACACCGATGAGTAAGTATCATTTAGGTAAACTAAATATATTTAGAGGGGCCTCTCACAGTTGTTAACATGCTAGATTTAGAGAGCAGGAGCTGAGTGATGGATTTAGGTAGGGAGGTGTTAGGAGAGTGTGCCTAGAAATTTGTGAGGAGTCATCAGCAGCAGGTAAGAAGGGTCTAATGCACAGAAAGGCCTCCAGAGACTGTTCTCGATGCACGTCCTGAAGTTAAGGGGGAGAAAATGGCTCTTGCAAAAGGGAGTTCCCTGCCCAAGCTGGCGAGCAGCTGCTGCATCCCACTCCTTGGAAGAACCTCTTTTTCTTTGTCAGTGATAGATCAAGCTAAATGGGACAAGCATCACTAAGCCAAAGGCTGCTTTTCTGAATAACTCCCACAGGCTCTCTTGAGGGCAGCGTTCAAGTGAAATATGTAAGAAACACTTAGGATTTCTGAGAGAGATTTTTAAGAGACATCTACTTTCGTTGCTGGATTTGCTTGGATTTCAGTATAAGGAGGAAATAGTGCAGTGGAGATATGCAGATGTGAGATCACGTGAGAGGAAAAATGGAATAAAGATTTATTTATTTTTTTTTTCCAGACTACTGTCTTGTCTGTAACATACTTCTCCATACTGAGAATGTATTTGAAAAAGAGTGTGCAACAGCATTGAAAACCTGTGTTATTTAAACAAACAAAGCAATCTTTGCTCTAAGGAGTTTAAAATTCCTTTTCTACTTAAAAAGCACAAACAGAGCGAAGGAAAAGGAGAGGAGTGGTGGGTGTGGGCATGTGTTGGAAGTAGGATTGCAGAAAGGACATCTCTGCATGTCAGGCTTCTGAAAAGACACCTTGGCTGAGTGGTGGTTGGTTTAGGTGGACGTTTGCAAAGAGAATATGTATTGTGAGGGGTGGAGTTACATTTAACTCGACTGGATAAAGGCTACAGTATGACTTTGGTTCCTTCTACTTTCACACAAACTTTTAGTACTACTTAACATTACTTGTGACAGTTGGTTCGTCTTCAGCAACTGAAGTGCATCTTTGTGGCCCCCTTAGTGCAGATAAATAGTTTTCCAGAGTTTTCTGTCTGAGACTGCATCGTTTCACACTCAACTGTGTTCAAATTTCTCATGCAGATGGATTCATCGGCAGCAAGTGTAATTGGGTAATATTTTTGTCTAAATTGATTTGGTTTTCAGTTTCAAAGCGATACCAAAACAACTGTAATAAAGAAGCCCTTCGTAGTCATGTGGTATTTCATACGGATATAACATCTCTGCAATCTGTTTTTTAGTGATGGCACAATTATTTTTATTTTTTTAATTTAATTTGATTTTTATTTTAAATATATGGCTTTGTGTTAAGTTACAGGGCATCCAGCACATTCTTGACACTGCTGTATTCCCGGCCAGTTTGGCCCATCTGGTGGTAGATCAGAATCAGGGAAGCAAATGGCTTCTGACCAGTAACTGCTTTTTCCCCAAAGCCGAGAACAGCCGCTCGAGCACTCAACCTCCTTGCCAAAAGCCAAATTTCAATCCCCTTGCCATAGTTTGACTGGGAATTGACAGGTGTTGCCATTGAGGGGATTTGAGGGGTAGGTTGAGGGCAAGAAGGGTGAGAAGCGATGCCTCTTGGTCCCCAGGGATGTGAGGAGCTGGGTGTGTGGGCAGGGACAAGGTGCCCAGTTGCTGCTGGGGGAACGGACTTTGGGGAAGGTGCTGCACAATGGGTTGTGCTTTCTGTGCTGCTAAGATTGTGAGCATCTGGCCTTGAAAGGGGAAAAAAAGAAAAATTCCAAATCCTGTTAGCAGGAAGAGGTAAGTGTAGTGTCACATTGTGGACAGCCCTGTGCCTCTTGTTCTTTCACCGTAACTAGAGATTTCATTTCCTGCATCATACGGTGTGCCTGGGGCTCATGGCCATGTGTTATTGAAATTTAAGACAAAATTTCTGTGAGATGTCTGTTCCTACCGCGGTTTTGCCGTCACTGAACAGTTGTTCACTCTGACATCTGGCTTGTCCTTTTAATTTGAGCTCTACTCACAAGCCTCTGCCAGCTGGTGGCCTGACTGGAGAGGTGTTCAGAGGTGAGGCTAATGTGCAAGGTGTGACCTGGATGGATAAATTACTGAATGTCTCCCAGACAAAAAAACAGTTGGAGATGGTCTTTGATGCAAGTAGCTACATTGCTTTGCAGCTGAGGTGGTTGTTGGGTGGTCGTAGTGCCTCCAGTGGTGAGAAGAGACCAGATAAACTGCTCATTTAATAATTACCTGTACACCTTTTAAATAACATTGCAAAACTATTTGTTCTCATCATGAATTCAAAATCTGGAAGGCAGTAGCCAGCTGCTTGGATGAATGCTTAAAGCAAAGAGGTATTATAGGCTGCAAGTCCAAATATACTGATGGACCAAATGTTCCTCCCTCTGTAAAAAAACAAACAAACAAAACCAAAAAACCCCACCAACAAAATAAAACAAAAACCAAAACAAACAAAAGTAAAATGAAAATTTGAAATTATTAAAGAAGTCAAATCTCTGTCACTACAAGGTGTATGTGTGTGGAAAATAGATACGTAGAGGAGTTTCTCTTCATCATTCCAGTCCAAGGAGTAATTAATTTTCCGCAGACTTCATAGCGGTAGTAGTATTTCAGCATTTCAGATGTCCTTTTTCTTCCATCACATGCCACCCAGTGTCAGATTTACAACCTAGTGTTGCCAATGCCAGTGACTAGATACTGTTGCTTCTCACTTCCTACCAGAATGTGTATCCTAAATTTGCTTCTGAAAAACCTTGGTGCTACAACTAAATACTTTGACACAATGGATGTGAAAGGAGCACTTTATACCTGGTGGGAACCACTCAGCTCACTTATTTATTTGGGAGTTATGCTCTGTAGAGTTACTCAGCTGAAGCCAGCGGATGTTTAGAACATCTTCCACATTCGGGTCTGCAAATGTTTTCCTCCTCCTGCTTGAGGAACTAGGTTTGGTATAATCTGGTTTAGGGGCTGGATTTTGGTTGGTTGTTTTTTTTTCTTTGTCAAAACCCACATGAACAACTTGAGCAAGACATGTCTGAGGACAGGTGGCTTTCATACCGTATCATAATGATTCTGTAGTTTGAATAAAGGTGTCATCTGAGAAAAAACAGACACAGAGATTTATCATTGCAGTAAATCAGCATTTTGCAAGCACAGCATTTCCTTCTAAGATAAGTGTTTGTACTTACCATCAGTTTCAAAGCAGATCATAAGAATAAAATCAATTAGGTTAAGCCTTTGTTATATGGACAAGCGAAAATAAAAAATGTGCCTTATTTTTGTTTGTTAGATGTTCTGTGGGCAGAAATGAGACTAGTAACCAGCAGTATCTTCAGGAGCCATGAGCTCAGGCGTTTGATCAGTGGGAAAAGGTATTTGCGGATGTTAAACCTTCAGCATCCTTTTACTCTGTGTTTAACTTCACTTAGTTTCTATCAATGAATTTGTAATCAGTAGACAATTTCATTCGACTAGAAAAAAAAAAGGGGGGGGCTACAGTTTCTAGGAAGCTACTGTGTAATACTGGTGACTTATGTGGTGACAGGATTTTCACTGTAGAGAAAAGCCCTACATCAGGTTGCAGGGCTGCCAGAGATCTTTTGAAACAAGATGCATTGAGTTCCAGAAGAAAAAAAAAAAAAAAAAAAGAAAAATTATGAGAGAAGAATTGACTAGGTTTTTTTTTTTTTTTTTTTTTTTTTTTTTTTTTTTTTTTTTTTTTTTTTTTTTTTTTTTTTTTTTTTTTTTTTTTTTTTTTTTTTTTTTTTTTTTTTTTTTTTTTAATGGAAATCAATGTCCTTTTCTTTAAAGGAAATTTTCCTCTGTATTATTGCTGAAGCTAGTGTTTGAAATACTATTGCAGTGTAGCTATTACTTGGCAGCTTGGCTTGTTCTCACGTTACAAGAATGATGCTAATAATTCCAATTGACTGCTGTAACCTCTGCTGAAGGGAAGAGAGCTCATTTTCTTGTAGCCCTTCCTCTCGGAGCCTGACAGCATATTCTCTATTTATTTATTTATTACCTGTTTATTCCCTGCAGCAAATTTCCCTACCTGCCAGGTGGCTGAAATGATTTGCAAAGTATGCAAAAATGTCATAAATCTAGTTCAAAACCAAATATCTGATGAAATTTTAATCCTAATAAGCTTTCAATTTTATGGGTGTGTGCTTTGTACACATCACGAAGCATAATTTATCTTTGCATACAATTATCTCTCTTAATGTTTAAGTCCACAGCTACATTTCTGTTTGCACCTTTGCCTCACACTGCATTGAGATTGTGTTTGTACAACATGTCATGCTTTGCGTGTCTCAGAGATGTTGATGTGTAAGTCTAGATTGCATCACCTTTCTGGGTGCGTATGTGGAATCTACAGTCAGATCTACTTAGTTTGAAGCCTGCTGCTATTCTGCCTGCATTTAGTTAGGAACCACTGACAGTGAAGGCATTCCAGAATAATGAGTCTTTGGCTTCAGACTGTAAGAACAGCTGCTAATTAAATATTTCTCATTGTTAAACACTGCAAACAGCGTCTTGCATTTTGACTGTATGCTCCAGTTTACTAGTTAGTTTCTTCTTTAAGGAGATACATGCTCATGTATAATTTTTTTTTTAAACTTCACTATTGTGTGTGGGGAGGTTTTGTTTGTTTGTTTTTACCTGAAGGACTTTTTGTTGAATCTAAAGCAGGCCTGTCGTGGTGTTGAGTTAACAACCACCTTTACCACAATGGCTCTGCCTCTGAAGGGTTGCAGTATGGAGCAGCAGGGAGCAGGCCTACGCCTTGTTTTTTGCAGGGACTCCAAGCAGTACGTTGTAGCCATGTTGTACCAAAAAAACCCAAGCATTTTGAGCTCTGACCCAAAAAGCGTGACGCAAAGTTACTTTTAACTGATAGCACTCGCCACCCTAGGAGGAGCTTACTAGAGGCACACATAGGCCCACATGGTGTTTGTTCTCTGCACATTTGTGGGCAGTGTTGTTGTGTTTTGGTTGTAGAAGTCTCCTCAGATGGGGAAAGAGGTCAGCAGAGTGCTAGGTTTTGGGTGTGAGTGGGAAGCTTTTGAGGGCGAAGTGTGAGATTAGGTTAGTTGCTACCCTATGCGGTCTTTGAGTTTTTCTGCGTGCTCCTTTCTTCTGGTGAAATGGCATCTTTCTGTGCCATCCTGGCTGCCGGTGGTGAGACAAACATACAGACTAGGTGTTGGGGTCACAGCTGTGACAATGACAGAAGAGAAAAATAGCTGGGAGGGACAAGCAGTAGGATCCATTTGAGAGACTGGGTTTGTGTGGGAGGGAGGGAGGGAGGTCCGGGTTTGCTGTTTCTGTTGTGGCTCAGGGGGCTTGAGCAGCACCAAAAGTTGATGCAGAACGAAGTGTGAGAAGAATACTAAAGAGGAAAGGTCTAGGAAAAGGGAAGACATCTACAGGTCATAAAGGAATTTGTGAGGAATAACAAATGAAAAAGTATAGATAAGCGTTTTTTTTTTCCTATTCAGTTTCACCTGTGTTTTAGCAAACAGCACAGAAGAATAAAAAACCTCCTTATTTCAGAAGTTTAAAATCTAAAATAGTTTACTGGGCAAAAAGAAGAGGGTTCCAGAAGTAGTTTTGAAAGTCTGTTTGTCTCTTGTTGTTTTGATTATTTAAAGCTGGATATCCTCATCCTGTAGTATCTTACTAGGCTTTTGCTGTTCAGAAAAGCTATCTCTGTGTCTCTGCCTTCTCTTGCTGCTTGCTAGAACCCCTGGCCAATGCTTGCCAGGCAGATTTTACCAGGCTTGCTCCTTCATATCTAAAGCTTTGCAGCTTAGTGAAGGAAAACCGCTTGAAATCTTGCAGACCACCCTGACCATGGTGTTGCACTTGGTGAGGAATCTATTAACCTAGAGGCTACAGCTTTCTCTTTTATTAGTAGACAAGAATTAATTGTAGAAGAACTTTTATGCAATTGAAATTATAGTTATAAAAGCCATCTCCAAAAGTGGAAACAAATGTAATAGTGAAAAAAAAAATAGAATAGATTTTGAAAAATAGATAAGTCTTACAAGTCCAAACCTTAGAATAATTTTATTTTATTTATTTTGTTTTTTTAAAAAACCCTTTGTCCTTATTCCAGGGAATGGTGGTATTTGAACACGGTGATATTTACATAGTAAAGTGGCAGTTATTTTACCTTTTCCTACAAGACTGATTTAAGCAACATTTCTATTGTGTGGCAAAAAAAGTCTGCCTACCTGCTTGACATCTCCTCTTAGCGGCTTCTGAAGCCCTTGTGAAAAAAAGCAGTCTTTTAAGAATTGTAATTACCATTTATGGATTATAAGATTCATTCTACCATAAACTTCAATTGAACAGAAGAAATACAATGGTTACTGAAATTAGAGTGCTTAAAATACATTACCTCCACCTCCTTTGTTTGGAAGGGGGGGCTTTTTCTGTAAGCCCATCTCCAGCATGCATACTGAGACAGCACTCTTCTGTTGAAAGTATTTAGATGTTCTTTCGTACTCACAAAAGTGCTTCACCTTACACATAAATCTACAATGTGAACAAGTGGAGTCCTTACAGCATTCATAGGAGTAGTATGTGGTAGCATTTCTGTTACTGGTGGAACACGAAACACAGGTGGATGCAGAAGCAGAAGAATTTGGATCGCCCATTCTTAGGATGATACTGAAAGATCTAGATGGAAGTCAGGGTGAGTTTAGTAGTGCCAGCAATGCAGCTTTAGAGCAAAGAACTTTTATTTTATTTTTTTTTTTAGTGATTTGCAGTGTTTTATGTTGGTGTGTTGTGATGTTGCAGACCCAGTATGCAATCATTGAGATTGCTAGTGCTCCAAAATATGCCTTTATGAGAATACTCCCAGAAAGATAAAAAGAGGACTATTTTTTGATAGGGAAGGACTGTGTTTCTACTTAATCACGGCAATATTCTTTAGTTTGTGTAGTAGCTCGAAGAACTATTTCCACAGGTGCTCACTCACACCAAGCAGTCATGGGAATCTTGACTTCCAAAGAGGATTGTGTACTTGCAGAATGAAGGGATAACATTTCTCACATTTAGTTGTATAGTCTGCATAGATTGATTGTGGTGGTGGTGGTGGTGGGTTTTGTTTGTTTGTTTTTGTTGTTGTGTTTTGGGGTTTGGGGGTTTTGTTTGTTTTCAAACCGCAAAGGCTAATATTCTTTTCACATTGGAGGTCTGAAAATGCAGTCTTGTGTCAAACAGCCTGTGTTAGGACAGATTTGGAAAGAATACAACCTAGTTTGCTTTGGTTCACCTGCCAAAAATGTTTCAATCAAAGGATTTCTTCTCTAGAGGATAGGGAGAAGGTTAGTGATAAAGCCTGATTGTTTAAAAATTTTCTGCCTGTTTATTCATAGAAGTCAATCCCCTTTTTAAAGAGGACAGCGATAGTTTATTTCATTATTTTTACTGTGGTTTCTATTTAGGCTAACATCACTTTGCCACTCCACTCCAGGAAAACGTGCCTGAAAGGCAGATTTGCCCGTCCTTTCTTTGAACTCCCGCCTTCCTGCAATCTGAATGATTAAGTTTAATGCTTACATCTCAAGTATGACTGTGGTTTTGGATAAAAATGTTACTGGACTTGCAGCTTCTCTTTGCATCTAGCTAGTTACCATTGCTTAGGGCAGGCAATCTCACCACTTCCAAAACAGAATGGTGAGCTGCAATTTGACAATTAGACTTGTCAGGAAAAACATGTTTTATGTCCAGCTTCTTGGTGAATGACAGGTTGGTTTATGTTCTCCCTCTCACCCTGTAGTGCATTAAATAATGTTGTACTGTTACCTTCTATTCTTCAAATGATTGTTTTCTGGCTTCAGCAACACAAAGGCTTTTTGTGGTGACTTTTAAGAGAGTCTGATTGAAGTTAGTTAGCTTTGTGGCATCTATTAAAACTAAGTCTCAGTCATTGGCTTGCAATAATCAACAAGTCAGAAATTATGACCCTAAACCTTCAGTTGTTAGCTAGAATTTCAGCAAGCATGACATATGTGATAATGAGTTCTGAAGGGAAAGGTAATTAGTGTTCCTTGAATTTTATTTAAAAAAAGGACTGTACAGACCAACCTGACTTGAACATGCAGGCCTTTTTCTTAATACTGTTTGGTGTTCTCTTTTCATTATCTAAATCATAGCTGTTGAGGGGAAAAAAAATCAATATAATTTGCTTGTATTACATCAGTTGCCTAAATCCCACAAAGGTCTGCTTTAGATTTGTTTTATTTTATATTACAGCTAAAATGCCAATCAGTAGATGTGACTCAAGCTTTTTTATTTTTCATTTTTGTTCTTCGTTTTACTGTAAGTTATTTCTTGGATTTAATCTACTTTGAGGAATATAGAAGATGTTAATTTCCCAAATAATGGATTATTGAATCATTTAGGATTGGTTGAGGGGAGTATTAAATTAATTTTTGTAACCCTTCTAATGTGGGGAAAGTATGCTACATTCCGAATGGCTAGATTTTGAAGATTATGGTACTGAATCTGCAATAACTTTTTAATGTGGTTGGGCCATTTAAATAATTTCTTGATGGAACTGAGTAATAGATAAAACTGTCATGCAGGAAGACTTGTGTTTTTAGCACCTGCTTCATCTTCTGTGTTTAGGCATAAAACAAATCCTGATTTTTTTTTTTTTTTTTAATTTTTGTTTTAATAGCAGTGTGTCGGAAGAAGGGATTTAGAGAAAATATTGTGTTGTGGAAACATCCTGTATCTTTCCTCTGTCATGTAGAAACAAGAAGAGCATGATCAGACTATATGATCTCCGTAGTGCCAAGCAGGCTTTAGAGGAGAAAGGCATGGAGAAAAATCATGGTGATATTCATGTTTAGTGAGTAAAATAAAGGTTTGTTGATATGGAGGATGTATGCATGTGTAGGGGTGACTTCTTAGCCTGGTTTCCAAAAGAAAAAAAAAAAAAGCTTACATAACTTTGCTGCCTGTTTCTGTGCCTGCCACACATTTTAACTCATTGTCGAATGTGTTTCAAGCTGGCCAGATGGGTGGTGATCTCAGTGGTCCTAAAATAGTCTACCACAGCCTTTAGCCAAGAGGACCTATACTCCCTTCCCTAGCACTTGTCTGTGACCTTCTCGGGTAGCAGAGGGGCAGTAAGCACTCGCCCATGGCCCCAGGCAGCTGCCATGTGGCTGGCCAGCCGGTGCCCACATGGGGCTGGATTAGCCCCAGCTTGCAGTGCTCACTCACTCCCAGCTATCAGGTCAAATTAACCTTGGTACGTGTCCCCTACCAGTTTTTAAGCGTTGGGCTGGGGGGAGGTTGGCAGATGCACACACAGAAGGCTCCATCTCTGTTTGTGGCTGCTTGCCTGAGCTTCATCAGCAGAGGAGTGTGGCTGATATCTGCTGGCAGGGGGACTGTAGGCTGGACACCTTGTGTTACCGAATTCAGACCCATCCTATGAAGGTACCATGGCAAGCGTTAGTGGTTTGTGACTTCGCCCAGTGTGGAACAGAACATCCTGTTTGCCAGCCAGATCGGTCACCCAGGAAGTTTTGCTGCTTGCCTGGAGCATGGATCTGTGGTGTTGCAGAGAGGATGCCATGGCTTCTCTGGCTCTCTGACTGCTTCTCTGGCAGATAGCTCATCTAGGCAGGCATCAGTGAAGCTACCAGGAAAAGCCATCAGCAGATTGAAAGTGGCTGTAGGGCTCTGAGGGCAGAGGTGAGAAGGACAGGTGCCCAAGTGCCAGGCTCCTCAGTTCTCCCACATAAAGCTTGATTTTAATGCAAACTTATTGAGAGCTCAGGAAAAAAAACCACAAAAAAAACTTATTGTGCAAGAAGACTGGGGGCTTATAAAGAAGGCCCACTTGACTAGGCAAGGAACTGCTTTGGGAACTGAAACTCAGAAAGGCAGCATGCCAAAAGTGGAGCATACAAAAACAAGGACAGATAACAGAGGAGGAGTACAAAAGCATAGTTTGGTTACATAGGAATGAAATCCAGGAAAAAAAATTAAAAAAAAGAATCCAGTTACAGTTAGAGCAAAAGCTAGCTAAAGTAACAAGAAGGGATTCTTAAAGTAGATTGATAGCAAAGGCAAGTTCAGGAAAGCTGTAAATTCATCAACGATTAGGAGAGAGATACAAGCTAGTATATGATGGTACAGAAAAATAGAAACACTGAATGCTTTATTTGCCTTAGGGAAAAGCCTGTTCCCCTGCCTCTGTATGTGACAGCATTTTTTGAGAAAGAGAGGCACAGCCAACAGCTACAGAGCAACAGGTTAGGGGCCACTTGTAGAAGCTGGATGTATTCAGATTAGTGGGACTGGGTGGGAGTGATGAAAGAGCTGACAGATTGAGACCACTACAGAAAAACTGTGCATTTGGGGAAGGTCCACAATAAATGGAAAAAGGCTGACATTTTACCTGTCTATAAGAAAGGCAGGAAGGAGCATCTGAGCAGCTATAGGCCAGTCAGCTTCAGCTCATGGCCTGGAAAGATCATGGAGTATATCCTCATTTCCAAACGCATGGAGAACAAGAAGACAGTCAGAAACAGTCAGCATGGATTTAGTGAGGGCGAATTGTGCTTGACTCATTGCTGCCTTGGATGACATGATTTGCTACAGGGGTGAGGGAGAGCAGTAGATGCCTTGAATTCAGTTGGGCTTTTGTCACTGTCTCCCATAGAGGTTTCATTTGGAAGCTGAAAAAGTATGAGCTATGCCAGTGGAGTTTCAGATGGGTTGAAACTTAGCTGCTGACAGATTAGTGATGCTTTACATCCAGTTGGTAGTCCTCAACAAGCATGGTACTTGAGGGGATGGTACTGAAGGTGACACTATCAGGGTTTTCATCAACAGCCTACATCATGAAGCAAGATGCATTTTGTGCAAATTTGCAGATATGCTAAATTACATTGTCTGACATGCTAGGTGGTAGAGCTTCAATCCACAGAGAGCTCAAAAACTCTTGAGGACTAGGACAGCAGAAACCACTTGAAGTTGACTTAGGAGAAATACGAAGTTCAGCACCTGGTGCAAGTTAACATCATGCGTTATGTTGAACTGAGCATGAGCCATGAATTTTCTTTCATTGTAAATAAGGTAAATCAGACACTGGGCTACACTAGAAACAGCACTTCAAGGAAAGCTTTTATTTTCTCTGTTTAGTGTTTGTGAGGCTGTCTGGAATACTCCATTCAGTTTTGGACACCTCCCACTTCAAGAGGTAGGTAGGAGTTTTGGAGACGGACCATTAGGAGGCCTAGCGGATAAATGGTGAGGGTCTTAAAGAATGTGGCTGCAAAGGAGAGGCTGACAGAGCTGGGCTTGCATGGTCTAGAAAAGACAGATCTGAAGGACAGTCCAGTAGCAGCCTAAAAGTTCTTCAGAGGCATTTACAAAGATGCTAAAGCTGATCTCTGTTCAGTAGTGTCAGATGGCGAAAAGGGGGATGTAATGGCACAAATTTTAACTTGGGATTGAATAGTAGGGAGGAATTTCTGTCTGCAGGGACAGAGCAGCACTGGAAGAGGTTGCCCACAGAAGTGGTTAGTCTCTGTCCTCAGAGGATTTTGAGACTCATTGGTACAGAGCTGTGGCTGACTTGGTCTGCTGCTAGCAATAGTTCTCTCTTGGTAGCAGACTGGGAAGAAGTTTGTTCCAGCCAGCACTTATTTGATTCTTTGAAGTCTCGGAGACACAGGGGATCTGGAGACAGTTTAGTTCTAGTATGAAGCGAAAAGCTCTAGGAAACTGGTCTTCATTCAGCTGAATGCTTTCATTGACCACTTGGTGGGATTTTTTTGTATTATGTCATTATCCTAGGTATCACAGATGACTGGAAGAAGAGCTGCTTCGCTCTGGATCTTTTGAAATGCTTTAAAATTTCATAGAAAAGGACGGTTACTCTGTCAGTATCAGTATGCATCCCCTGTAGGAGTGTATTTTTTGCCTTAGGATCTAGGCTTTGCGTGTGGATCTCCAGTCACTGTTCTTGCTTAAGCTGGAATAAAGCAGCTCAGTGTTTTTACACCTGAGCTATAATTTCAGAAGTTTACATTCACTTCTTTTTACTTGACACATGGATACTTTTAGTACAGGTGGTTTGACAAGCTGCAAGTGTTGCCCATGTATGCTGATCTCTTCTGTCAGCAAACATTAGATAAGGGTCTAAAGTCCTGAAAGTGTGGACCATTTGATAAATACTACCTCGATGCAGGGAACCTGATGTAAAACATACGTAATTCCAAGCTTGACTGCGTTTTGCTGTGCTGCTGCTCAGTCTCACAGTCTGCTGCAAAGAGAGTGGGTTTGTTCCATTGAGTGATGGTCAATAGCGGTATTTTTATATACTTTATCTTTGAGAGACTAAGGAGATAGTCTGAAAGTAAATGTATCACCATCTTTTTGTCCTCTTTTATGTTTCAGATCTGTCTTCACAGAGCGCTCTCTGTGTGTGTGCTTGCATGCTTGTAATCAAATTTTTAGTGCCCTGCTTATTTTTCTTTCTAACTCCCGCTCCTGTCTTCACAAAAAGCTGTCTTTGTGCACATGAAATGATTGGTTATGTGCCAGTACAATGTGAAAGCAATAAAAAGAGACTTTCACTGCTTCTTTAAAAGATTAAACAAACTGCAGAATTTCCAATCAGTTTATCAGATTTCTTGTTTAATCTCATCACTATGCATGGAGCCTGTTTACTGTTCTAGCTCTCATTAGTGTTTATGCAAATTTTATGTTGAATCCCATCAGTAATAATCTAGTTTTTATTAGCTAGGCAGTTGCATTTCTTGGAATTTTCTGAAGCTATGTTTAATAGCTGAGGAACAAACAATGTCTGAAATGCTTGTTTTAGGGTATGCCTAAACTGAAATACCACTGAACTAGTTAGCTTGTTTGATAGTAAGTGTAGTTGGTTGCAAAATCATATGCTGCTACCGTTTATGTGCTTGTTGTTACAGGTATGGAATTACTGTAGAGGCTAGAGGAGCATAGGAGCAATATAGCAAGAAGCCAAATGTGTAGGGATGTGGTGGACACGTTGCATGAGCTTTGCGTGTGCAATTTATGCACCTGGACTCGAAGGTGTGATGCATGTGCACTGACCAGATACACTGTGTATCTCTGTAATTAATTCAGTGACTTCAGGAATGTTTTTTTCTCTTGGTCTTTGTTTCTAGAACACTGAAGGGAAATATGTAACATGAATGTACACCGCTTGTAGGTAGTTTTGCTGTATCACCCATCCTTGCATCATAAGACCAAGGCTGTACTTGTCTAGGAAGCATTTATGTATTGGGTATATCTGCATGAAGCATAATTATACTTTTGAATGCAGGTCTGATATTCCTAAAATAGGCTCAGGACCTGACCTGAAAGTTAACTGAGAATTATAAATGTGTTTGTTCGTATATATTATTGATGCATGATGACTGAAGTACAAAACAGCTGCAAAACATGGTGCTTTAAGTTGTCTCTCTTTATTTTCTGAGCTCTATGCCTAATGGGAATGGGAGAATTTCTAAATCTCATACAACAGCTCAGATAATGTGTTGATAATATTCTTGATCACTCTGCTCATACATCCAAGAAGGCTGACAGCTAATACCTGTTTCAGTGGCAATTTCTGTAATTTTGGGGTAATTTCCTTATGAATCAACTAATTTTGCAGAGCTAAAAATTGTCAGATCACAGTGGTTCTGATTTGAGGTGGTTGCTTTTCAGTTGCTGTACTTGCTCATGGAGGGAGAGCACTGTCAAGTTTGAAAATCAGGGTCATCAGTCTGCTTTTGCAGAAGCCCCTTCTGAAAAGCTGATTTTTTTTCAGTTTTTCATATTTCAGATGTAAACAAAAATTAAAACATTATCTTGTATTTGAGTACCAATCCAAAATTGAGTAGCTAATTAATTGTTGTATTTTGAAAACTGCTAAATAAACTATTAGGAAAACTGGCTCACACAGAGCAATACAACAACTTGCAAGGACGTTTCAAGGAGTCGTATACTCATTAAGTATCTGGATTTAGGAAAGCAAAGATCTAATTTGATTTTAAGCATAGGTTTTTCATGTAGAAATGCTACTAAAGGCTATGTCAGTTTTCTGCTTTTTCTATTCAAATTAACCACTTGGCCAGGTGAATTATATAGCTTTCATCAATTCCATTAATAATGTCATAGGTCCTAAGTAAGACTCAGAAATGTTATAAATGTCTGAGGGTCACTAAGGATTCTAAATTCCTTGGCTTTGGGAAAAAAAATTAATATGTGATCTTCTGCTATATGAAGTTTTTTTTAGTTCATAGTTTTTTGATGTATGACAATTTTTACTTGTATAACATAAAAAATCAATTGTGATATTTCTGGGAACTTCTGTTCAGTATTTTAGCTTCAGATGTACATCGCTGCTTCCAGTATTCACAAAGAAAAATAATGTGATTAATCTCAGTTTGAGGTTAATGATTTCAAACCTTCAAATTTGCAGGTGAATAATCTGTAACAGTGTAGTCCATCTTGGTTTCTTGTACTGGGTTGTATTTTGTATTTTTGAAGTGACATGCCAGTTTCAGCACTTTTCTTGAATAGGTGTTTGACATCATCTTATAAACATCTAGTACAAGTACACAATACTAATAATTAGATGTTCATTTGGTAGGATCCGATGTGTAATACTAAATTCTCCAGTTCTCATTGTTTTGGTGCACATCTCAAAAGGGTCAGGGCATTTGCTGTACTGTACAGCCGAAGTGCAGAGTACCATTTTGTTTTCATTTGTTCTTGTTATCTGCCTGGCATTGTATCTAAGTGCCTCCCAAATAAAATTAACAGTAGTGAAGTCAGTGGTAGCAACTGACTTTGAACCTTTTCTGGCTCCTAGAGGGGAATTTTTTTTTTTTTTACAAATACATTTATCATTTTGAAAATGAATGTCATATCAGTTGGGAATGGAGATATGTAGGAGATGGCCACTGTGTACAATAAAATTTGGGAAATTAAGACCTTTCTGTTCCAAACCCTGGAGGAGAACTGCATGTTCCTTACAAAAGGAATTATGAATTCCAGCCAATATAGAATTACTTCTGATTTTTCTTGCTTCATATCATTTTTCATATGTGCTTCCACATTTGAAACTCTGGAATTTTAGTCATTTTACTGGGTAAAGGATGATCTTTGTCCTGGGGTAGTTACTGGGTGCCTTGTGGCTTTATTTTCCCAATTTTTCTGAATGAAGAGTGGAGCTGTAAGAAGCAACATCCTTTGAAAACAAGAACTCAGACAACATCTGGATGATAAGAATGCAGGGCTGAAAACACTAATTTTAAAGTGCACAAGAGGAACTGGATTGCTGCATGATGACTTCTATAAGCCAGCAATACCAAACCAAATATTTGTACTCTCCAGTCTCTTCCTTGGGCTACTCACATCAGCATTGTTTGAGTTCTCACTTGTTCCTAATGCCACGTAATGCATTTTGAAGAGAAATAACATGGAGTGCATGTATGCATAAATTCATATGCTGATGTAGCTTTTAAGTCTGCAATAATATTAAAATATATTTTGAAGAGTATTAGGAAATAGATATTTTTCCCCTACAGCAAGATACAGAAGGTCTGTCTTCTTTTGTCTTCTCTAGCCTAGTTTAGATATTTTACCTTTCCTGCCTTCATTAATCATTATGAGTATGGAAAATAAGTAATTATTTCAGTGAGCTAATTCTGACTAAATCCTGTGATGCAGAACAGCATGTGGAACTGCTTGTGCCCATCCATTACCCGGGCCTGTAAGAGAAAAGGGGAAAAAAAATGCCTATATGTCATGGATTATATTTTGCTTCAGGCATTCTCTGACCTACTGTATTATGATTTGGCAGCTACATAAAAAAATTAAAAGCTATTTGGGTTCTTACCAAATACATTATATAAAAATAGCAAATACCAGTAATTCAAACTGTAGAATAGCTTTAGATGGATGATTATTCTGAAGATTTTAATAGTCCAATAAGAACCTAATCTAATTGCGTGTTGAAATGAAGTTAAATATTTTCCAAATAGATTAGAGAAAGGGAATTGCATTTTGGCAGTGTGGTACAACACCCTTCTTTCTCATTGAGGAGACACATTTAAAACCTATGTAATTTTGACTAAATGAACGCCTCCCAAAGGAAATAAATATAACCAAATGATTATGATATCTGCATTGCCCACTTAGCAAGAGGATCACCGACTGTTATGCTCTGTCTCTTTGGTGTATCCGCAAGAGCCAACCACCTCTTTGTTTCCCAGTTATGGTCTCTCTTAGACATCTGGTAGGGTGGAGGCAAGTCCTGATCCAAGTTTAAAGAGGGTCCAGCCCTAACAAGTGCTCAGGGCTGTATTTTGGATGGTTTCATGAACACTGGCTCATCTCTGCACAGCCAGTGAGGCTGGAGTCAGTAAAGACAATGATCTCGTAGTCCCTTTTATGAGTTGATGGAGCCTGCAAAGCATGTCGGTGCCTGTGGTGCAGTCCCTGAGGGACAGGGGGCTGCAAGAGCTATCAGAGATTGATCTCATCCTTCCTTCAGACCCTAAGCAAATAGAACTGGAAGCAGCGACTCAGGTCAGAGCTTTTGGTACCAAGAAATGTCTGGGATAGAGCGTTTGACTTTCAGATGCGTATGGCCTACTTGATCTTGTCACATCTGCAGCTATTTCAGGTCAGTGCATGAAGCCCCCACTTCTGACCTGCAGAATGGGGGTGGGCACAGCTCACCTGGGTGAGATACGAATATGGATATGAAGTACTCATACTGTGAATATTCATACACGGCTAGGATGTGTATGGGGGAGAGAGCACAGCAAGAGTAATTGCAACCCTCCACTTTTGGTGAATGAATTTATGGACTCCTATGATATCCATGTTCTGAAGGTGTCATTGGAAGAATTGCTGAAATGGAGCACGTGTATTTCAGGCAGGATGTGGGGATAGGAAGGCAGATGGAACAGTTCTCTCTAGGTGCCCAGTTTTTTGCATAGAAAACTAGTCCCTCTGAGGGACTAGTTAAATGTACTATATAGCCATGCTCTTTAGATGTTAAGATAAGAAATATTCTTTTTCTGTGCTTTGTATTAAGTGTTATTTTAAAGAGAAAATATTCAAAAGAAGTAGAATGGGAAGAAAAAAAAAAGTCTTGAAAGGTTTGTATTTTTTTTCTTCATTTTTACATGGGATGGTTTCTCTGTGACTGATTTCTTTAACCAGTCTGGTATTGTCTTTTGCTACACAGATTATTTTCAATTTAAAAAAGGACAAAGACAGAAGCTGAAGTTTGAAAACAAAACTTGTAACAACTTAGGATGTATTTGTGAACCTGGGAAGAATGATTAGTGGGAAAAGAAAGATACTAATTGTATTAGTACAATTATATTAATAATAGCAGCAGTAAGTAGCATTAGTTACTCTAGAGTTAAGTGTGCTCTTATTTTTACATATGCTATTTTCTTAAAAACCATTAAGAGACTTTTTTTTCTTGCAAGATTATCAATAGCTTAGAAAAATCCTTCCATTTACTACAGACTACAGATTTCAGAAGGGATCCTTTACTGCTCTTCTTGTCTTTATGTCCTCACCATGACCTCACTGCCTAAAAAAACCCCAACCAACAGACATTCCTCATGTTTAGTGGTTAGTAGAAACAGCTTATTCAAGCTACTCTTGATTGCTTCAAGGTTAATAAATAAATTTGGTTAATTTTCATATGGTTTTCCCCTCTGCCAAAAAAAACCCAAACATGCAAAACTCAAAATTACTCCAAGTTCAGTATTAAAAAAAAAAAAAAAAGAAAATCAAAGTGGTTAAATAATTTTTCTATTCAAAGTGAGTCTTTTTTAGTAATTTGAAAACATATTGTTTGGAGAAACGTGTTTTAGTTTTTGTTTTTAAAATATTTTTGTTGTTGTTTGTTTGTTTATCTTGACTCTATTCTGGAAAATACAAGCAGCCAGATAACATGATTAACTTTCTGGAAGTTCCTTTTCACTTTTTTACCAATATTCTCAACTTTTGTCTGTTAAAATGACATATGCTGCCTAAAATCTAGGGAAAAAAAGAAAATGGTGAGGGAGAAAAAAAAAGGAAACCTTTCTTTGTTTTATGTGACCAAAGAAAAAACACCAACTTTTTACTTTCTGGTGGTTAACTGGAAGCTTGTCTGAAAGCTGCTTGNTTTTTTTTTTTTTTTTAAGTTACTAAAAATTTTAAGATGAGAGAATGAGAAGGAGGGTTCAAAGAGTATCTTTCAGCCTATGATTTTCTGCCTTCATCTGAATTTTGAGTTATTAGTTTAGAACTTTTATAGTACTAAGGGGTTGTTATGTCTGTTCCAATGAAGTCCTTTCTAAAACCAGTAAAATAGAAGCACTTTTCTGACTTAGTAACATTTTTGGGGGTAACTTTCTATATGCAAGTTGTGGAGGTAGAATGCTGCTGATGACACCGTGTTCATTAAGGTGTATTTTAGCACTGATCTAGAAAAATTAAGAAATCTATTACAGTCATTGTGCTTAACTGTTGCACCTACTGAAATGCTTCTATTCGGCATACACCAGAAATATTACAACAGTTTATTAATATGGGAAAATAATTTTATTAATGCTAATTTTAAAAACATGTTTTCATATGAACCATCAATGAGTGTCATAAATCTTAGGATCTAAATACTCGAGTGTCTGTATTACTTATTAGTCTGTTCTCATGTTTCTACCAACCTCTGTAGAAGAATTAGTAATTAAAACTGATGCTGTTTATTAAGTAATAAGGAGACAATGTATGTCACTTTAAAATAAAGTATGCATGGAGTAGAGGAATTATCAAAAATATTGATTGACATCTGTAGTTTCATTTTACCATGTTTGTGTTCTGCAAATTTTGTAGTTTCAGTTTTTTTAAAGGAATAAGATGTCACAGTTATTTGCACGTAAATTGTGCATCCTGAAAACTGTTTTGGTTCTTTTGCCATGCTTTCATGAAGAATGAACTTATTTTGCCTAAATTTTAAATTTTGTGGTTAAAAGTTCAGTTTGGGCTAGATCTTTGTTTGTTTTAATGGAGCGTTTCACCTCCAACATTACTTTTTCCGTTAGAAATTTGCTGCCTCCCCACTGCGGGTAGCGCAGGAGCTGCTTTTAAGGGCAGTTGCCTGCCTCTTGCCCAGCGTGTGTGCTGGTAGGACACAAAATCATAGTTTCTGCTTCAGCAATCAATGGGTAGCCCTTTGGTGACTCCATCTTATTTCAGAATTCGATTCTACGCATTTCTGTCCAGTTTTGGTAGGTCTCTCAGTGACGAACAAGGTGTATGTTCTGCCATAGTAGAGCCGACTGTGGAGATTTGTTTTCTTTTGTCGAAGGGAGAACTTCACGCGCAGCCACAGCGTGTCAAACCACAGCTGGGAAGTGGCTGGAGACTGCCCCTACTCTCCAAAGTTAGATCCAGTCAAAACACTAAGCTTTCATTGAAGAGGTTTCAGGGAGATCTTTTCCCCTGAAGATGGAGAGAGGGAGGAAAAAATGGCTGCAATATTGTGTTTGATATTCTTTCTTGATCTCCTCTGGCAACTGTTGTTCTTGCTGTCACCCATGGCTGAGTGTTTAGCAGAATTTCTCACTTCAGGCTCAAGAAACATCTTGCAAAACATCCACTGAGATATTTTAAAATTCTGTGGCACTGGGGAATAAAGCAACAGAAGTTCACAGAAACAGACAAATGATTCAATTAGTTCTAGGCTGAATCCATTGTGAATTCAAAAGTAAAAAAAGCAAATATATTCATGTAGAACTGGAAATGGTGTGGAATGAGCAAGTTTTTATTTTCCATGTTATCCTCCATTCTTTCGTAGAAAAAAATGTTCCCCAGCCCCTAACTGAGGTCCAGCAGGGCTTCAGATAGTCTGGGAAGTTTATCAACTCACATACCAACGCAATACCCTGAGCACAGATGTGTATTGTATACTCACAGTAGTGCAGACATGGGCTGTAGAGTCCCACATCTTATAAAATACTGATAAATGTGTTAGTCATAATACTGAGATTTTTACTTATAAATGAAAGTGGTGAAAAAAAGATAATTAACTAAGCTACATACAAAGTAAAACCACATTTTGTTATCAACAGATTGCTGTATTAATTAAGAGTATTTTGTGCACGATTTGTACTTTTTCATGTTATTCTTCAAAACTGACTAATTGAGGAAGAAATGCCTGACTCTACAAGATACGGAAAGTATCTCATGAACTCTGGCACTTACTGCTTAAAAGGACTGCCAGATGCTGTAATAAGGAAATGTTAATGCATTTAGACATGCTTGATTACTGATTTGGTTTAATTATGTTCAACATGCACAAGGATATAGAACAAGAAGAAAAACACTTTGTCAATATTTTTAAAGTTTTCTACTTTAAAAAGTTGCCTATTAAAAGTTTTTGATAGTACAAACTGATGTCAGACAATCAGATCCAAATTTCTCCTGTCTCTTTGTAAAAACAAGTTTCTATATTCTTAAAAAGAAGAAGAAAAAATAAAAGCAAAAAAAAAAAAAGAGAAAAAAAGCCCGAAATGGAAACCAAGCAGAATACAAGACGGCCTCTGTAAGCTAAATGGATAGGAATAGTTATTTTCTAATGATTTCAGCTTTTTGTATATTTAGATAAATGAATAAATACAAGAAAAATACTAAAAAAAAATCCTGAAATGACCTGTTGGCTTGACTGCTATTGAGTAGTGATAGTTCAAAAATTATGTGCCACTCATCTTGCCTTCTGACACTTGAGTCGTCTTTCCTTTTGGGGCAGAAAAATTGAATGTTTTCCTTTAGCTTCCTTGTAAGAAAGTGGGGAGGAGTACGGTAGTGTTGAGGGCTGGCATGCTTGAGAGAGCTGTGGAGTTGTGAAACAGCAATCAGTCTTGCATATTGCAGTATCTAAGTGGGTAATGGTGATTAATGTTCAGGAGGATGCCGTGTGCTGTAGAAATGATGCCTCTTCCCTTCAATCTGTATGCAGATAGAGTTCCGTGAAAGCTCTAATAAAATCGGGACAATTTGCTTTGGCACAGCCTTGTTAGCGCCAGGATTTCTTACATGCAGATTGTGTGTCTGCTTACATGTTTTGTGGGTTTTTTTTTTTTTTTTTTTTTTTTTTTTTTTTTTTTTTTTTTTTTTTTTTTTTTTTTTTATTTTTGGTTGTTTGGGCCCTTGATTTGTTGTTCTCTTTGCTGGAAAGTGACTGAGACTGTGAAAAGTCTTGTTTTGTTTTGTTCGAGTATGGAGTAGAGAGAACTGGAAAATCGCTACTGCTCTGTCTGTTAATTTCCAAGCAAAATATAACTTGGTCACATTTTAAGATGACTCATTTAAAAGGAGGGGAAGCTAGACTGTATAAATGTTCTGTTGGTTGTTTTATATGTTGGTGGGTTTTTTTCCTTTGTTAATACGCTTGTATGCATCTGATGCTCTCTAATATAAAGGGTGATTGTTGTGAGTACACATTCAGACTCTGTAACATGCTTTAATGCATACATGTACCCGGAGGGATTAGTTGAAAGGGGACATGGCTGCAAAATCAAGTTGTTAGGATAAATCTTTGCCCAAAAAAGCAGATTTTATAATGTTTTATTTTGTTGAACATTGGAATAGTTTTCTGTGAAGAGCTAAAGAAGCTGGGGCCAGCTGAGGAAGGAGCCATAGGGAGCTCAGGAGCCTGCAGGTGGGGAACCCAACACAATAGAGGGGCCTGGTCTAGGTGGGGAGACTTCTCCGAAGTTACTGCATGATGTCCTGACCCCTATGGCGATATACGGTGTTTGTCTTTCAATTTACTCTTGTGAGGACCATCCAGTGGGACTGGAACATTGAAAGGTTGTCATGTTCTGCCATTTCGCCAAATTACAGCAACTCAGGAAAGATAATTTACTTATTGGTACTGCTGTGAGGTAATGCATGAGTTACCTGATGGTGAAATATGGTCACTTTAATCCACCTTTTGCTCTCGATGTCTCTAAATTGTGGAAGAAAAAGAAGCCCAGCAGCTGCATGGCAAGGCCGTTCAGTTGAGCTACAATAGCTAAGGTAGTAATAACAGCGTGATGGGACCTGCTGCTTGCAGTAAGTGTTCAAAGCTGAATGGGACCAAATCAGCCCGAGGAAGAGATAATCAGGCACTTGACTGTTCCAGAAAATTGTTCTGTGTTTTTAGTAAAATAAGTAACATGCTATTCCACTGCGTGGACTACAGATAAGTTGTTTTAAAATCACTTAAGCAATAAAATTTCCAAAGTTGTCTGAGGAGCTTTTGTGACTGTTTAAGCTGTGCTGGTAAAATCAGATTTTTAATATTGGGAATACAAAAAAAAAAAAANAAAAAAAAAAAAAAAAAAAAAAAAAAAAAAAAAAAAAAAGGAGCCAATTACCTTTCTTCAACTTAAAAAAAAATCATATCGGTAAGTACTAAAGTGACCCCATTTGTTACAGATTTTTATCAAACCTGTACTTAGAACTACCAGTATTTGAGATCATCACCTTAACAGTCACGTGGCACAAAATGAACTGAAAATTGGCTAACTAATTTTCAAAATATAGCTGTTAACAGAAAGCCGCTGATGGGAGGCTGTTCCAAGCAATATGATCTATTGCAGAACACTGGTGTTGTAGAATATGAGAAGTCTCAATGTGACTTGATTAGCTGTCGTTGTGCCATCTACGTCAGGCTGTTGTACCTGGGTGGCCTTGGTGTCTCGGCACTGATTGCAATCAGACATGTGCTTCTGCACAGCAGTCGCAATTACCCCCATTTTGGAATGAGGCATGTCAAGCACTCTTATTTCATCTGCTATCTGAAGCCCGAAGGGACCTTTGGACCTTGTATTTTAATCTCCTGCTTGCTGTTTAACAGGCTGTTTAAACAGGCTGTTCCCTGGCCATTCCCCTAATATGTATGACTGAGACCTGTCTGGTTCAGAACCGTGTTTGTCCCTCACATCCTTGGGAGATGGCAAGGTTCTTCCCCTGCTTTTACTCTCATTTTATGTATGAATGCAAATACCTTCTCTCCTTCCTTTACATGAATTTTTCTGACTTTAGTGTAAACTTTTAGCTCTTGTCTTGCACTGTGAGAGTGAAGAGCCTTTTCTGGACCTGGTATTACCTCTTTGCATTCAAGTCATGGAGGTCTTCCTCTTGTTGGCATATCCAGTCAAGATGTCCAAGTCTCCCGGGCCGGTCCTGCCTCTCTTTTTCTCCAGATATGGTTTGTGGCTCTCTGCTGTGTCTGTTGCAATATGAAGATGCAAGATGAGCCCCGCATTTTGGCATTGATCTCCTTGATTCCCTCTGGCAATTGGGTCGCTCTTCCCTGTCTCTGCACCTGGGCCATGCAGTTGGTGTTGGTGGGGCCTGTTTTGTGGGGAGACACCATGTGGGGTCCTGTGCTGCTGCCTGGAAAAAACTTTTTTGTAGAACTGTTCTGTATGTCAGACTTCTATTTGCTGTCCCTGAATGTGTTAGCTTGTGTACATAAATTAAGATTTCAGTCAACTGTTTAAAAAGCTTTGTTTGAATGGCCAAAACGACTAAGCGATCTGGAGTTCTTGGTGTGACTGGATTGTCCTTCTCATTTTCGCTACTCCATCCTTTGCTTTCTCATCCAAAAATTTTCATCAGTCTTTTGTGCTCTTAAAACTGTGAAATACCTGTGCTTGAAACACACTATGATATGAAGTAAGAGTTGAAACTGTTCTTTTGGGTTTTTGTTTCCATGGAACTCTGTCAGTGCTAAAGGAATGAGATGATAGTTCAGTGGTTAATTCAGTGTTATTTGTCATAGTGAATTCTTAAGTGAAACCAACCTAGAGATTGCTGTGTTTTGCTAAAGAAGTGATTGTTTTTCTGATAAAGTGTAATTCTCTTCTTGTATACACACACCTATGCATGCACAATTAAAGTTTTGTACAGTTTTCTATGGGAATTTTTAGCCACAATTTTCAAAGTTTTGAAATTTTAAATTTTTTTCTAAATGAAAATCTTAGGCTATCAAATAAATGAGGATTTTCCAAAGCAGCTCAACGTTTTGCCTGGAAGGCATATGGAAATGGAAGCTATTTCTGGGCTTATGTAATGGGAACGATATAATTAAGAATACATGAGCCTATTCTTTTTTTATTAGTTCAGCATGGTATATTTTTAGTTTTTGGTATTTCTTTTAAATACCTCAGTGTTTCTCTCTTGGAAAATGTCAACAACATACTAATTGTTCTACTGAGTAAAGAAGCATAGGCTTTTTACATATGAGCAGCAGCAAACTGCTACTATATGTTTACAGAAAAAAGCAAGGAGAAAACTTTAGCTAGAACATTATCACTTCCCAAAGGTAGTCAAATTTCATTTTCACCAATCAAAATGCCAGCTTGATGAATGTATGTAAGACTGTGTATATCAAACCACAGAGTTAATTATACTAATAAAAATTACAGAGTAATAATTATGTTAATTATATAATATGCCTAATAAAATAAGTTTGACGCTTTTTTCCCCTAATAGTAGCCTGTATAATTTTGCTTTATTTTAAGATGAGGTGACTTCCAATAGCTCCTGGCTTTTAAAATCATATTTACCTGTTCAGTGTTCTCCAAAGTGCATTTGAGGGTCTCAGCTCGAGCATTTGTCTGTTCTCTGTCAGCATCTCCTTTTCAGTAGGTGAAAATGTTAGTGTCCTTCTAGATATTTCTGTGTAAAACACACCTATACTGTGACCGTTACTGCTTTGTCCTTTTCTAGCTTAAAATACTTGTTAATTAGTTTTATTCTGTTTGTATTAATTTTTTTTCTCCAGAACTTTTGTGGACTATATAGAAAATATACGTTTTGTCACTTAAAGCCTTTCAGTTCGCTGTGCAGTGCTTTTCCTTCTCACATGCATCTCTCCACATCTGAAGACTGAGAAGTTTTCTCCTAGGAGATAGGCACCCAAAACCAGCAGAGGGGCGGGAGCTCGCTGTACCTGACGTACCATCTGTGTTGCCCTGTCCAAGCAATGGTAGTTTGGCCAGCAAATATTTTGAATTTCTCTCATCTTCCTTATGACCAGAGCCATCCTATTGGGATGGAATATGGGCCTCTTTCCTCCCAAAGCTGAGCTGGCTCTGCGGTTCGACTACTCAGGGCTTGGACCAGCTGGAGCTTGAAACCCTCCAAGGATGGAGATGGCACAGCGTCTCAGGGCGGCCTGCTCCACTGCCTCCCTGTCATCACAGGGAAACAGTTTCTTTCCAGTTATGGGGTCCAGAACTGGATGCAGCATCTTGATGTGGTCTGATGTGTGTCACACAGGGGCAGCAAACTCTTCTCTTGACATCCAGGTTGTACCCCTGCTCATACCTCCCAGGAGCTGCAGGATGCCTTTGCTACCAAGGCACGCCGCACACCACCGCCTTCTCTGGGTTGTGGATAAAGATGTTAAAGTGGACAGGTGTCAGGACAGACCCCTTGCAGTTCACCACTTGGGTGGTGGTGTCTGGGTAGGCTAGAAGCCTCTCTGAGCCTGACCATCCAACCCAGATTCTTACACGTTTGGTTTGGTTGTGTGCCAGTCTTTTCTCTTTCTCTGCCGTCTGTCTGGACACTGTGTATATTGTTAGTAGTAATTATAGTTGTACTGCTTTCCCTGCCTCTTTCTTCCCTGATAGAGATCCTGTACGTGCAAGGCACACAGAATGGGAGTGACGTAGTAACCCAGCAAGATTTACTCAATAAGGTTTTCCGTACTGTGGCTCCCATGCTTGCCTTTCTCAAATCAGGAAACCATTAGTTGCTCTAGAGTAAGTAGGATAATTAAATTCTTTCTGGAAGGGCAGATCACTCTGATCACTCTGGGGTGCTGCATTGCATGTTTAAGCTGCTCGGGCTATGATGGAGTTTAACAGCCTCTATCTCCGCAGTGTATTCTTTGAAATAGATACCAGACAGGCTTTACTGAATTGCTTCTTGGCTTTCATTTTTCTTGGTTATCTGCTATTGGACTCCTGTGTTTTGTGCTAAGGAGACAGAGAAAGCTGTGAAAGTCTCTGAGATGACATGAACTTACACGTGAACTTGAGAGAAATGCTGTAATTTCTGGGTTTTGACAGTACGGACTGTAGTGAGTTGTGTGCTACTGACACACTGCCTTTGAAAAGGTGAGGAAAGGATGGACTTGGTCCCGTTTCTCTCTTTAATGCCTGTTATTGTCATAGCATCGGTATTAAAAGTAAATGGTCGTGCTCTCATTTAGTGATTTCAGTTTGTCATTTGTTGAGGAAATGAATGAATATAAAAGCACTCTGGTTTCATTACAAGAAGTAATGGCAATAACTTGCTTGGATGTAGAAGTCAGAACATTTTTATTATGAAAACAGAGAAAACTAATTTTTGTACAGTGGCAAATGTTGAACAAGGGTTAGATTAATACAAGGTTAAATAATTCTGTAAATACATTAGCTATGAGGGTAGATGCAAGGAACTGGACTTGCTCACTTCAAGATGAGCAGAGACTCCAGGAGGATATACCAGCAGCCTGACAATACTTAAGTAAGTTATGGAGAAGGCAGAACTGAGCTTTTTTTTTGATGTATGTAGCTGGAGGATGAGAGATTATAGTAATAGATTGAAGAAGGGGAGGTTCAGAATGGATATAAGGAAATAAAGCTTCATTGTGAGGATAATTAGGCAGTGGAGCAGGTTGCCCAGAGGCTGTGAAATTTCCGTCCTTTGATGTGTTCAAGACTAGACTGGATAAAGCCCTGAGGAGAAACCCAGTCTGACCTTACCTTGACCATAAGTTGAACTAGAAACCTCCATACATCCCTTACAGCCTGAATTACTCTGTGATTGAGATAAGAGTGTTCTTTATGCGAGAATCAAAGGGGCCTGACCATAAACTGCATGGGCTTTTGGCCTGAATGGGATCTGCAGTTTATGCCCTTGGAAAAGGCCAGTTCTGCTGTAGTCTTTTGTTATCCTTTCCTCTGTGTTTAATACATACAATTTTCCACCAAACTGGGTGTAACAGGGTTCTTATTTTTAATGCATTACAAAACAAATATGACCCTCAGGGTCAGAATTTGATTCTGTCTCTCCAAAGAGTTAGGGTAGTTGGAGGATGACAGCAGTATCACGTTGGGCTTCTACTGAAAACGTAGCAAGAAAAGCTCAGGGTTTTGGGGGTTTTGGTGTGGCTGAGAAGCTCAGGTGGGGAAGGCACTTGGGACAGTCTGAGGAGAAAAGAGAGAGATAAGGGATGATTTGGGGATTGGAAGCTCCAGTGGGGAGGGCTTGGGGGCCGGAGGAGATGCTGGGAGCCATAGGTGAGAGAGGATGTCTGGGAAAAGCAACTCTGGGGCGGGATGGGGTGAGGAAAAGGAGGGCAGAGGTGCTGCATGAAGGGAAGGCTCTGAACCACAGTGGCTGGGGCTCCTGAGCATATGTTCCCACAGCATCTCTGCCTGGTGAGGATGCAGTCTATGTGCAGGAAACACTGCTCCGCTCTCCCCATTTCTTGCCCCTAAAAAAAAAAAAAAAGTTTTGTGTTTTTTTTTTTTTTTTTACTTTAGGAAATACAGCATCTCTAGATAGCAGGGTGCAAGCTTCAAAGATACGAAGTCCTGCAACATGCAGTAGCTTCACACCAGCAAGTTCAAACAAGCTTTACAGCTAAGTGCATTATGAATTAATTGAACTGAGTGAATTTGTGGAAGTGAATTATGCCGAGACCTGTGGCTGCTCAATATTGACACTGATTTACTTTCATAGACTTTAAATTGTTGTATAATGGTTAGCCTCAGTGTATGATATATGGCAAAACCATTAGTCATTATTATAAGAGATAACTTCATGTTGAATGCTGTGGCAGTTCATTTGATTCTCAGCTGGTATCAATTGCTGTAAATTCAGAATTCATTTTGTATGTTTTTTTCATTGGTTTTAGACTGAGTGTGCCTCTTTCTTCATATCAACTATGTCATGGGCTTCTTTTTCACTTCTTTCTCAGGCTTCCTTTGTTGTTAATTTTAAGTATAGCTTTGTGCTCAGTCACTCCTGCTTGTCTTTCTGCTTAATTTTTCCCTTTTTGTTATTCTCCCCAGTGTCTAGAGATATGATGGTAGCAAGGAGTTTGCGTAAGTTTATCATCATACAGAACAAAGAATTTGTTGACGAGAGAAAACAAAACCCAGATGCCCTCATTGTCTGTGAAACTTGTAATTCTCAGGACTTTTATTGTAAAGTTATCATGAATCTGTTGTTATTGTTACTGTTATTAATAATACATTCTTCTTCTGAGTTTCTGCCATAAGACAGGCTTCCTCAGCTCTTTTCGTATCAGCTTCTCATGCTGCTTTCCGTATTGCAAGAACCACTGTCTTCTTTTTAGCTAATGATATCTGCTTTCGTTCATATTCTTAAGGGAAATATTTTTTGCATCAGAGGTACCTCTTAATTTGATTCCAAAATTACATACCTCATAAAAAGAAAGTATAGCTTTCCCACTTAGAATGCGTTTAGTGAATTACAGTACTTCTGACATGATTTTGAGAGAGTAATCCTGTAATTTGACATTTTAAACATTTAGGTCCTTGAAGCACTTCTGTCTCATCTTGCAGAGCTGGAGGTTTATAGATTGAAGGACTTAGATGTGGTGGGAAAAGTATGTTTTTAGGGAAGTGCATGACTGGGACCCAGAGTTAACCCTGCATTGGTGAGGACAGTTTGCTGAAAGCTTCAGCCTGACTTATGGCTTCCTTGCTTATGGTGCAATCAGTCTGTGTTCTCACTCTGACTTTTTTGCAGGCGATGTCTTTGCCTTGCTCACTTTTGCATACCCCCCTGAACTGAATGGTGTTGGGATCTGACCCATGAGGAGACTGGAATTTTGAAGGCCAGGAGGGCAGGGCCACCTCGTCAGGTTGTGTGTGTTGCAGGTGATGAGCAGCGCTTTGTTCTGGCAGGGGGTCAAATGTGCAGGCACTTAAGAGTGGGATATGTAGTGGGATATGTACATGCATGTGCTCTCACAAAAACAGACTGCTTTAAAGTGAGATTACACCTGAGAAATTTTAGCTTTCCCATGACATGAAGCATTTAAAAACAGGGAACCAGGTCTTTGCAACCTGGTTAAGAAAATAATCATGCCATCTTCATGCTATAGTTTTGATTTTACATGTACCTAGAGTATTGCTTGGCTTATGGGCGGACACAGTTCCTTTGAACTATGTAAAAGCTAATGCCATGTTTTCTAGTTAAAAGACTTCCAGCAGCCTGTTCAGATTTCTTTTTTTTTCTGGTAGCTATGTGAATTGCTCTGAGGAAAATATAAATTAGTTTTGAATAAATTAGAACTATCATTCTGGCTTAAGGAAATACAGGAACATAACCCATGATTGTAAAGCATTTGCAGGTCGTAGAGGGGCTTGTTCCTGATCATCAAGTATTCTTGCACAACATAGATGCAAATGGCTCATTACTCCCTAAGTAATACGGAGATTCATTTTTAAAACATTGTAAAACTGAGAATTACTGTTTCATCTAATTATTGATATATTCCAGCTGTACATCTTACATCTTAATTTCTTCTGAAAATGTTAATTCCTTCTCTAGAAACTCTTGCTTTGTGACAGGGAGTTTTGTCTTGCAACTATTGTCTTGCTAGTGGCTTGATCAGATCATGATCTGCCAGCCTCTTCTCACCTGTCTGCCCTCTCCTTTCCAATGGCAACCAGTCCTCCTGCTTTTATTATTCCGTTATTCTTGATGGGATGTGGTGTAGCATCAATACAAAAAGCTTTTAAATTACCACTGATGAGAAGAAAAATTACTGGTTCTAAGAGGGAATTACTTTGGCACCTTCCTGTAGTGTCATTCAGGTAAAGTTGGCATTGGCACAGACTTTTTGGCCAAACTACAATAGATGCCATGATTGCAGCTGTCCTGGAAATAGGCATGGTTGCATTGCCCCATTTAATCTGTGTAAGTGCAATTGTGTGTACTTCTTACAGTGAAGGCAATGGAACAAAATAATTTCATAATTTGACTCTTGCTTTTGATCTTTTCATTATCTGTGCTTGTGATGTTGGGATTTGTCCCATTAACTGGTTCTTGCAGCAGCGAGCATGGTTTTGATTGACATTTGCAAAGTTTATCCAAGTATTTTGAAAATTGCCAAGCATGCTCTCATTTAGAGTTACTGGGTTTTATTTTTAAGCTAACTAAAATGTAAAGCAAGTTTACCAAAACCTTTATGTCATTTGCTTTTTGAATTTTTATCTTTAAAAGTCTGACATTGGAGTTTTGTCTTCTGCAACAAGTTTATAGTTAAGAAGAAAGGCTCTGTTTCCCCTCTTGCTGAAAGTAAATGCCTGATTTGGTTTTTGTATTGTTTTCCACCGGTCTAATGTGATGAATTTATAGTAATAGGTTTAATTTGATGAACCTTTCTGACCAATGTTTTGTATATGTATAATAGTAATGACATGATGCTTCTAGGTTTGAGTCCCAGCTCATTAAAGTGGATGCCTTGGAATTCTAGCTGGGCTATTAATTTTTCATGTATTTATACAGTAATAAATGATTAATGTGTGTTCCTGCACTAGAACCTAAGATTTTGAAACAGGGAATAACAGATGACACAGCATGCTTTCAACTGTGAAAATGTTTCCCAGGGGAGCACTGAAACCTGAAAAAGAGTGAGCAGACTAAAACTGAAGAGTTAAATTAGAGAAAATGCTTTAGGTTCTTGTCAGCTGAAAACAGATAACAAATATTTTAACTTCTCATGTACATTACATTGTTACATACAGGTGTAGGAAATCCTAGATATTTAATGTTGCGTTAGATAAGGTACTTCAAAACCTTAAGTAAAGTATAGATGGGCTTATTTATTTATTGAGTCTTTGCATTCAAATGATCTTCAATGGGAATTTATTCTATTGGTAGCAGGGGAGTTACTTTACCAGTAGTTCCCTGCTGAGAGTTGTTTTAGCAGTAGTTCTTTGCTCCCATCACCTTTGTGGAGATGCCACGAGGTCTCTGCCAGTTGAGATGGTTCAGGGAAGCAGCAGTAGGGGTCATGTCTGATATGCTTGTCCCGCTTGCACGCTTCTGAGGTGTAGACCACGAAATACACACATGTAGAGGGCCAGAAGCCAAAGGCTGCAAATAAAAGAGAAAGCAAGGACCGGGATGCACTAGGGGATGCTCTGTGCCTTTGTGCCATTCATTTTCCACTGCTGATGGCAGTTTGAAGTCATTCAGTTCAGAGGTATGTGAAATGTATGACTAATGCAAAGGGCGCAATATAAAACGAGCACAAGTTTGTTTGTTTCAAAATGCCATTACAATACAGTGTCTTACCCATGCTCAGTCCTTCACTGTTGTTTAAGATGTTTGTGTTTTTACAAAATCACAGCACGAATTTTTACAAGTTGCAAGGTCTCAACTCTGTCTCCTGTGAAAGGCTTGCTAGCTGACATGTGGTGAAGTACCGCTGAAAATAGATAATACCAGCCCTCAAACTGATTCATGGACTTTAATGGAGGTACATCAACTCCTGATTTAAGAAAGGCTTTCTATTAGCACCAGTTTATTTGGCTGCATTATTTCTACAGGAGGTATGTATTCTGCTCTTACCAGGTTTTCTTGTAGAACATTTTTACTCTTTTGGCTTTCCTTGGTTCTAAGTTAACATAACAAAATGTAGAATCTTGTTGAAAAAATTAGAAACTTTCATGCATACTTAGAAAATAGTCACTGATCTCCTGACTTTCTTGTCACTTAGAGGTTCTCTGGGACACCTCTCAATGTTGGTTAAATTAAGGACCTTCCTCAGCAACCTGCTTCTTCTGGAGTGCTGCCTCTTTGAAGCTTTATTTGACTGTTGGACCCAAGTGAGCAACTCAACAGCATGTAACATTCTAAAACTGAACTATATATGTAGTGTAAGTTCACAACCGTGCTTTCCCTCATCAAGGCTTCGTTTTTTTCTGAGGGGCTCTCTGAAGATGCAGTTTCCTGCTTCTCCTGCTCAGAAGTAATTCCTCTTCTCTCTTCAGTGCACTTTCTGGGAGTCCCTGAATTGCAACATGCACACACGTGCACAAATTTCTCTTATATTACATTTATACGAAATATATCTGCTGTGAGTATGTAAAAAATATGCATTGCTTTCTTATATTTCATAGAATTAAACTTCAGAATCACATGATGGTTGAGTTGTGAAGGAACCTTGGAGTTCATCTTGCCCAACCCCCTACTCAGGCAGGGCCACCTAGTGCTGGTTGCCCAGGACTGTGTCTAGTGAGGTTTCGAGTATCTCCAAGGATGCAGAGTCCGTCATCTCTTCATGTGAATGAAATCTAATTTGTCCTTTTATGGTACTTGTGTACTAGAGGAGAATTTAGGGTACATCTAGATCAGTACACATTTACAGTGAAGTTCACAGTACATCCAAAATTTGATGCATTGTAAGATTGCTATGATATTTTATACATAAATGGCATGGGGATAAGCTGTTGAACTCTATTTTGTGGCTGGGCAGAGGGTTTGCTGGCTGGGCAAGATGACACTGTGATGGGGTGTGGGGAGGCTGTGAGGGAGGTGAGAAAACTGTATAAAAGGCATACAGATCTCCCTCTGCTCTCTCCCCATTTCTAGGGCTGCATTATTCTCTTCCCATCCCTAATCTTCTCTCTCAGGACCCTCAGCTGTCCTGCCTTCCCATGTCCCCCTGGCCTGTGCAGATGTGGAAAATGGTCAGGGGCAGCACCCACAGCTGGCTGCAGGTGTGGGGCAGCTCTTCTCTACCCACAGGGTACCAAACCCCTGGTAGCCCCTCATTGCGTGGTGTGCCCAGAGTGTAGCCTGCAGGCTGGGACAGCTTCTAAGGAAATTTCTTCTTCCTCTTCCTTTCCATCCCAGTCTTTGTGTCCTTGTCTTTGACAGATTTGTGGGCCACAGAAAAAAGTTAAAGTACTATCTTTTTGCTGATCCATTAAGTAAGACCCTCAGAGGAAAGCGTAGCTGGAGACACCTTGGTGTTGTTCATGGGGTTACTTTATCTACTGGAAGTGGAGAGGTGGGAATTTGTTATGAGATGCTGCATCTGACTGGCATGCCTTTGGGGCATCTTTGCCACTTAATTTCTCCATGCTGCAATTTTCTCACCTGCAATACAGGTGTGGAGAAACTGCATTAGCAAGGATTTTATGAAGGTGAAATTCATAAGGTTGCAAAGCTGTTTTGGGATCCTTGAAGGGAAATTTCAGTATAAAGGGCAAATAAGTAATTATCATTTAAGCACTTTGTTTTCCAAGGCAACTTACTTTTAGGCTAAATAAACGTCAAAGCTGATGTGTCACTAAGAAATAAAAGATGGCTGAAAGCTAAGGAGGTTATTGAGCCAAACTGTAATGTATTAGCTGAATTAGCGTGAAGTAATGGCAAAATGTTGCCACATCTGTAATTACTTCTTTAAAACATAAGGGGTTGTGAAATTAATCGCGAAAGTAGGATTTTTGCCAAAGAATCCCTTTGTGCTATTTATATTTATTTATGGCAAAATAGCTAGTGCCTCCAAATTAGATGAAAATGTATTATTATCAATGTGTAGAAGACCACAAAAATGAAATTGAGTAAAAATTTTAATGTGTAGGTCATTTTCTCTCATATTCACACCCTTTCCTTTTACAAACAGAACAGAGGTTTACCAGTCATGCGTATTAAAATCATTTCTACTTTGACAGGTTTGGCTTTTTTGAGGATTCTTTGAGGTGTAGGCTCCAAGTTATTATTCAGATGTTGCCTCAGTGATATGCAGGTGTATATTGACTGAATGTTTTATTGGGACTGCCTATGGTAGAAAATGAAAATGCAGTGAGTAAATACTCCAGTGCAATAAATAATGTTATTACAAAAATTCTAGTGAAATTCAAGGAGCTGTCTTTTCCTGGAAATTAGTGTGGGGTTTCTGGCAAAGGAAAGTTTCCCACCAAGCCTTTAAGTTGACCTATTGCTATATGAGATTAGCCTGTTTGAGACAGATGATTAATTCTCTGGTTTCATTTCAGCTGAGAGGAGGAGAAGGCTGTGCAGCAGAGCTTGAGGAGCCGTCTTTTAGTGCACTGTGCGTGGTCATTGTTTTCAATCAGCTCTTTAGCTGCAGTCTGCACCCCTGCTTCTTCATCGATGTGCTGGAGGAAAGCCGGGTGTGCTGTGTGCGAGGAATGCAACATCTTTCTGTTGGGATTATTTCATTGTTGAGATTTTTTTTCCAGTTGCAATATGAGTAAATACAAGCATCTGGTACAAGTTTCTGGTAGGGACAGCAATCAGGTGAAGGCTACCATATATGTTATTTTCTGTCTGACAACTGGTGCAAGAATGAGAAGCAAGGTATTGATATCGGTATGTCAGCTTAATATTCATGGTGGGGAAGGTGTGTAGAGCCTGTAAGAACTGGCTGCTGGGCACAGAATCTCTGTCTGGCAGTATTTCTGTAGATGCCATTTTATGGTACTGCTTAACAGGATTTTTCGTAGACACAGCTTTATCTGCAAAGGAGAATGAAAATACTAAGAGTCATTGATGTTTCATTGCTTGTGTGTTGTGTGGAGGTAGTCTTTAATGCTATATGATTGGCCAATTTAAAAACTCAGTGGATAGGTCCAAGAAAAAATTAGATGGTATACACATCAAGAAAACAAATGTTAATCTCTCATTGTAGATGAGCTTTAAACAGCCTCTGCTGTTCTGAATATTTGCACATTATATCTTAGTGCTAGACAAATGTATTTGCTATTTCTCCCTTCATTATTATTATTATGTGATTATACAAAAAGCTGTCTGGCTTTTATAGTCTTTGCCTTTGCTCCCAGCTCTCTTTTAATTAATTCTATCACGTCTATCATACATTTCTTGACTAAAGGATGCTCAGGAAGTCAGTATTGGAGCCTTTCAGGACCATTGCTCCTTGCCCTGTCCTGGTATCCCCTACAGATGACAGTGATGCTGTACCTGTAAGACATTTTCAGGGTTACAACTAGAAAAGCTAAGGCCTCCTTAGAATTAAACCTTGCAAGATGGGTCAAGGACAACAGAAAGAGTTTCTTCAGATACATGGCATATAAAACTAACACTAGAGGCAGTGTAGACCCACTGATGAATGGGGTGGGTGCCCTGGTGACAGAAGATACAGAGAAGGCAGAACTAATGAATGCCTTCTTTGCCTCTGTCTACTCTGCCAGAGGCTGTCCTGAGGAGCCCCGTACCCCTGAGGCCCCAGAGGAAGGCAGGACAATGGAGGAGTTTGCCTTAGTCGATGAGGAATGGGTCAGAGACCAGTTAAGCAACCTGGACATCCATAAATCCATGGGTCCAGATGGGATGCACCC